>CM034703.1:67858933-67872782 GCA_020142125.1 Phrynosoma platyrhinos | reverse complement strand
TTTGGATTAGGTCTGCTTTAGACCCCGTGTGATAAGGTCCCATGTCAGGAACATAATTTATTTCTGTGGTATTACTGGGCACTGGTCAAAGAAGAGAACAGAATGTTACAAGAATGTTATGTTGAATCAAGTGGTTTTCATGATCTGAGTGTGCGAATAATTCTGACATGATCCTAAAATGGAAATGTTGTTGCCGCCATGTAGTGTTATTTAAGTGAGTAAAATAAAATCAAGAGGTGGTGGCACTTGTGTAGACCATCAGAGATAGTTGGTCACATAGACTCCAGTTTCAATTTGCAGATCAAACATTTAGTTTCAGGAGCTGCAAATAAAGGGATTCACACCTCAGGAGACAGGGAAGCCAGGAGATTTACAGCCCGGATACAAGATAGATAAGACCTATTACCCCCCCTCCCTGAAAGCCATCTGCTTCAAGGAAACCTCTACAATGTTAATTGGGCCCTTTGATATACAGCAATCAAGCTTCACCCTGGGCTATTTTCAGTCTATAAACAGACTACCAAAATTCTGGTTAGGCGTGTCTGCTTAGAATTCCTGGTGAGACTATGTCACTCTGAATTCTAATTCAGTTCCAACTCATTCTGTGCTCCTATCCCTACCTCTGGTCAAGTCCAACTTTACATCAGTCCCATCTGGAGTACCCCGGACAGGTAATATCACTGTTAGAAAGCCTCATGTCTATCCCATGCTAATTTACTTTATTCTTGAGCTCTTGTGAGAATGTGTGAGTGAGTGTATGTCTTTGTATGCCTGATTCCCTAATAAATTTATAATTCATTTGGAGAAGCTTTGTTCTATGCATCTATAACCTCAGCTCTTTCGTGTAAATTTGGTTTGTTTCCTGCTAATTATTTTCTCTGAAGATGCAAGCCACAGATGCTGGTGAAACTCTTCTAGGACTTCTGGTGGCATGGCAGCATGAGAATCACCCCTAAAGGGATAGCTCTGAGGGGTGATTACTTACCGCAGGGACAAGATTGATCTGTGGGATTTACAGACCAATAGAAGATATCCCCCCATTTTAAAAGGGAGGCAGAGGGGCCCATCACTGACTGCAGATTGTCCCTGGATGTCCTATTTTAAAGGAAAAGTCAGAGAAAGGCAGAGAAAGATCAATGCCAGCAAAAGGGATGTAGAGGAGGGCAGATGGTCCGGGCAATCCATGTCCGTGCTAAGTAGCCATCTTTTTGCGGCACAAGTGCCACCACCTCTTGATTTTATTTTACTCACTTAAATAACACTTATCTGCTTACTATGCTCTGGTGAAGTGCCTTCTTTACTAAATCCATCTGTGTCAACTCTTAAAATCTATATGTTAAAAAAGACTTTGGGACATCAAAAAAAGTCATAGAAAGAAGGAAGCGGTAAGCAGTGAAAGTGAAAACAGTTAATTATTTGCAAAGCGCTTTGATACATTTGTAACAAAAGGACTGAATAAGTGAGAAAGAACAGTATTCCCTGTGGTGTTTGATCCTGGGATTTTTTTCTTTTTTCTTCTTACTTTTATCTTCTTTTTCTTGTATTTTTTTGCTTCCTTTCTTCTTTTTGGTGACTCAGATTTGAACTGGGACTGTGATTGTGACTGCAGAGAGGACATCAATGGCAGAATGGTGGAGTACAAACAATAAGTAACAAACCTCTTTTATAGCTTAAAAAGGGTCTGGACAATAATAAAACCACAATTAAAAAGCCTGTAAAATAAAGATTAAAGGATATCATCGCTCCCAGTGGGAGAGTTTGTCCTTTCACCAGCAGATCCTTGTGGACTGTGCAAGGAAAGTGAAAAGAAAGAAAAGTGGAGCTTCTATTACAGTTCAAAAAAGTGTGGTCTCTGGAGAGGCATACAGGACTAGGATCAGAACAGCAAACTTAGATTTAGACTTGGATTTTTGATATATAAAATCTAAGCCAAGAGAAGAAGAAACAGAAAGATTTATAGAGGGACTAAGATTGAGACAAGACTGAACCAGAACTGAATCTGAAATTTGACCTGAATAAACTGTAAAAATAGGAAAAGGAGAATTTATACTATAATATATCTACATTGAAGAAACAAGTTAAATCAGACCTACATAAAGGAGGATGTAAAGAAGAAATATAAGGGAAGTGAAAGAGGGAAAGAGGAAACCAGAAGAAGAACAATACAGCAAAATATAAAATTGATAGACCAGACTATCAAATAATTGCATTAAAAAAAGGGATAAGTAAAATTTGATATATATTTGATTTGATTTGATTTGATTATCTGATGTGAACTTTATCTGTATCGGTATTTATTAACTGCGTTATAGTAATGGTGGGATAATAAGAATATATTTAAATATTAGTTTAATTAAATGTTTAGTTGATTGTTGAATAAATTGATTTATTAGACAGTGGACTGAATTGTAGGAGGATTATTTGAATTACTGGAACTATTTTTGACAATTAATTGAAAGAATAAGGGGGGTTGTAAACTGCCAGAAATAGTGCAAATTGAGTCCACTTTTAGGGTTAGGGAATCATGGGAACTGTATTTTATTGTGGCACCAGAGCTCTCTGACAGAGAAGGCTCAATGTCTCAGAACAAAAGCAATTCCCATGATTCTCTAGCACTAACCCTAACCCTAAAAGTGGACTCAATTTGCACTATTTCTGGCAGTCTGCAACCCCACTAAGTAAGAATAAGAACCTGATCACTTAGAGATGTTGTATAAAATAGGATTATTTATAAGTTGATTGATTAGAGGGACAAGGGCAACTTGACCAACTGGATTAATTGTACTACTGAGATACATTTATATTCACACTAATATTTTGTTATAGTAGCTTATAACTAAATGATTTCTTGAAGGATTGAATTGATTTACTCGTGTTAATGAACTGAAGGAATCAAAGTAAGAAGCAATTATATTTATTGAGGGCTCCCAGGTAAGAAAGCTTGACTAACAATTGATTACTTATTAATCTGGATTGTGATAATTTAAAGTCTTAAAAGAACTGGTTGATAGTTCTCTTTGAGAGTCTGAGTGAAATCCCCAGACAACAACTGTGTGATAGAGAAATAAGGAGAATAACAAAAGTGTTATAGAAATCAAAAAGTTTAAAAAGGAGGAACTAAAAGAAATAGGAATAATCAGAAACAAAAATAACCAATAATCTAATTGATAATTGGGGAAAGAGAATTCAATCAGTATGCCAAAATATCACAATTTTACAGAAGAAAAAAGAAAAGAAGAAAACAAGGCATGATGTCGAGGAGGGAAAAAGCGCAATTGCAAGCTGCTTCACAATTAAATCAGAGAAGACCCTCACTTGAGATGGTCGGAAAAGGAGCGGAACAGAATATATCGATTTTGGAAGAAATAAGAAGGCTTCACTTGGAACTGAGGAAGGAAATAAGAGATTCAAAAGATGAAATGAAACAAGAAATCAGAGATTCAAGTGAGGAACAAAAAGAGAATTGAAGCATAAGTCAAACCTAATAAGACAAGATCTGGACAAAGTCAACAAAGATATAGAGAAAAGCAAAGTGGAGAAATTAGAACACAAAATGAGGAAAATGGAAGATAAAATGGAAGAAGTAATTAATGCCCAAAGGGAAGACCAGGACACATTATTGAGACTCGAAATGAAGCAAAGAGAGTGTTGTACCAAGCTGAGAGGACTTCCAGAAGAAGTAAACAAAAACCTATTTGAATATCTGTTACTGCATCTTGTGAAATATTTAGATAAATCACCCTTACAAATGGAAGGGGAAGTTGACAGAATCTACAGATTGAATTTGAGAGTAACAAAAATGAGGAAACTTCCACATGACATTGTGATCTATTGGGTGAGGAAACATACAAGAGATCTCTTTTAAAAAAAAAACCTACAAAACTAGGCTTGTAATACATGGAAATGAGATCCAGGTGTTTAAAGACATGCCAGTTAAGATCTTGAAAAAGAGGAAAGATTATAAGTTCCTAACAGAACAGTTGAAATTATACAGAATTCCATTCAGATGGGAAGATACTGAAGGATTGTCTTTATCCTGGAATCAAAAAGGTACAAATTGAATACAATAGAAAAAGCATGTGAGTTTGGGAGGGAGCATAAAAAAGATATAGACAAACAAACATTTGAAAGATTCAAATTAGAAGGAGAAGATATAACAGACAAACCAAGGACCTTTTACAGGAAGAATGGGAAAGGGCAAATGGGCAAAGATGATGGAGAAGAGGAAGAATTTACACACAACCATAGTAGGGAAAGAAGAATATCAAAATAATAATATCAAAAGAATAGAAAGAAATAGAAAGAGAGAAAAAGATCGAGATACCCACCTAAACGAATGAGGAAGTAGAAATAATATCAAAAGAAGAGAGAAGCAATGAAGAGACAGCTGAAGAAGAGGGAGAAGAAAGTATAAAAGAAGAAAAAGAAGAAGAAAATATTGATTAAACACTCAATAATGTCTCCCCTTTTTTTAATTTCAAAGGCTTGTTTCTATCTCCAGTCCTCAGTTCTTATATCTATTTCCTTTGCTGCTTTCAATCTCCTTCTCTTACTCCTTTAAGCCAGGGGTAGGCAACCTTTCCCCTTTAAGGGCCGAGGGACTTCAGCTCCCAGAAGCCTCAACTATGTTGGCCAATAGCTCCTGGGATTCTGGGAGCTAAAGTCCTTCGGCCCTTAAAGGGGAAAGGTTGCCTACCCCTGCTTTAAGCCATTGATTTTAGTTCTTCTCCTAAAGGGGATCCTTCTATCTTCCAATCTCAGATCTCTATTGCATCTCCCTGTTATTGTCTTCTGGTATGCCTTTGTCTTCTGGGTTCTTCTTCACCCCCCCCCTTCTCCACTATGCTGTTCTTCTGTCAGTCAGGGCAAACCACAACTCTGCCCCGCTATCTCAGGAGGGGCTCATCCTCTCTCCTCTTCGCCTCACCAAATTGTCCAAGGACACGCCGCCTCCCACACTCACAATCTCATTTGTTCTCACAGGTGGGTTAACTCTTTATTCACCCTCTCTCCACCTCTATAGAGGTAGCGGAGGGGGGGGATAAGTATCCCATCTTTACTTCATATGCAACTATACAAAGAAAAAAAATGTCCTTTAAAGTATTCTTGAGGTGTTTATAAGTATTTAAATATTTAAACTCTCTGTTTCAACTTCCTCCATATAGTTCTTAGGGTCAAAAAAAAGAAAAACTGTTCCTTGTTTACAGTTATTATCTCCAAATCTATTTATCAATTAGAGAGCTCTGCTCTTTCTTTTCTATCTTCAATCCTTGCTTTATTCATCAACATATCTTATGTAAGATGATATTCCTTAAAATTATTTGTCCAAGACCATGGCATGACTTCCAAGATGTTTTACCAAACTTACTCTTAAGGTTAAAAACTGGTCATCCTACTGAATTCTTTTTTTTTTTAATTAATATTTTTTTTTCTGAAAACTTTATTAAATTAAAACACAGACAATATACAACTACAATATACAACATTCATTCATCATCAAACCAACATAAACAATAATTATTTATAAACAAGCAAAGTCTTAATCAAACTACAATCCTAAAAAAAAGAACTTCCTAGACTTGATGTAACCTGCAATTTTGCCCGAATTAATATTACTTCCGGAAAAAAAAACCCAACTACCTAATTACTGTCGTGTATTATATATTCATATAGACTTTACAGAAATCATTTATCCCTCTATTTAATCCTACACAATTTATCTTTCAATCATATAGAACAATGCTTCCGTCAGTTATTGTCCACTACCCAGCGCTATTCACTCAATACCCGTCATATTTACCAACTCCCCCGTGTTTTTCCAGTATTCCACCAAAGCCTTCCAATCTTTCATAAACGCCTCCTCGTTTTCACCCCTGATTAATTTGGTTAGCTTGTCCATTTCCATAATATCAAATACCTTCATTGTCAATTCTTGCATCGATGGTATCTCTTTCAGTCTCCACTTACTAGCATATATTATTCTCGCGGCTGTTATTAAGTTAAAAATCAATTTACCATATTTTTTTTCCATTTCTTGATCCAAAATCATGTCTAATAGAAACATCTGAGGATCTTTTTTCAATTTCATTTTCATTTTTTTTCCATTTTTTGTATAATTTTATCCCATCCTACTGAATTCTAAAACAATGCAGCCATGATTTGCCTTCTGATCCCCTCTGTCTCTTTTCTTTCTTATTTCCCCATGCAATCCACATTCATCAGGGCTTTTAAAGCCCAAGAGCAGGAAAGTGGATCCATGATAGGCTCATCTGAGCCCCCAATACCAAGGAGGCATTTCCAGACCACTCAGATGGTATTTTTGAGTGGCCCTAAAACCGTGTTGTCAAAGTTGTCCTTCAGAGACAGTCTAAAGGACTTCTCAAGGGGCGGCATAACCAACTGAAAGTGAAAATCTGTTCTAAAATGCTGAACTCCCATGTCCAATTGCCACATTATAAGATTAAAAGAAACACAGCATCCTATTGTCCTCAGCAGGTTGAGAAGACAATGTGAGTTCAGTACTACACTATGTTGTTTCTTCTTTCCTTTCTATACGCAGTAGTAAAATAAGGATGTGGGAACTATGAAGGCTTGTCTACATTGATGGGAAAAAGTACTGATCTCTCAATGACCATTGGCTGGGCATATGACATTCTTGGTTTGTCTCTTACATCTTCTCCTTCTGATTTGAATCTTTTGAATGTTTCTTTTTCTATATCTTTTTTATGCTCCCTCCAAAACTCATATGCTTTTTCTATTGTATACAATTTGTACCTTTTTTGATTCCAGGATTTGCAGGGAGGTCGCTGCGAATTCACAGGGAATGCCATTTATGGGGCTTCAATCTGATTTTTAAAAAGTCACCTTTTACTCCAAACTTCTTCTAAAAATCCAGATTCTTCTATGTGTGGCCAGCATTCTGAGGCAGCTCCACTGTGGAGCCAAGGGCAGCAGGAGTTTTTGGTGAGCAGGATTGGTTAGGTCAGGCAAGTCTGGTGTATGCTGTCATGTTTTTCTACCTCAGTCTATGTTCAGCCATGACATCATTGGTGAGGGGCAAAACTGGGCTACCCCCTTCTTTGTACCCCATGGTGGCACAGTGGTTAAATGCCTGTACTGCAGCCACTCACTCATAAAACCACAAGGCTGCAAATTCAATACTAGTCAGGGCTCAGGCTTGACTCAGGCCTGCATCTTTCTGAGGTCGCTAAAATGAGTACTCAGCTGTTGGAGGGCAATGAGCTTACAGTTGTAAACTGCTTAGACACTGCATAGTGCGGTATGAAGTGGTATATAAATGAAGCTGCTTTGTTTTGCTTTGCTTGTCCTCCCCCCTCCTGGGAGTCACATTTTTAAAATTTTCTTTACTCTTCCCCTAACTCTGATCCACTTCCCATCTGATCAGCATCCTTGTTTTTATTTCAGTGAATGAAGCACACACATTCCCTCTTCCTTTCTGATCATTAGCTCACTTGCTCATGGAGAGATCTCAAGCACTCCCTCCCATGACCCTCCCATCACCCACTTGCTCTGCAATGAAAGAAGGGGGAATGGGGGGGAGGGAGTGCATGAGATCCCCACATGAATGATCAAACAAATGATAGAGAGGGAAGAGAGAATGTGCATGCTCCATTTACTGAAGTAAAAGCAAAGATAACACAACACTGATCAGGTGGGGGTTCATAGGAGTGGGTGGTAGTGGATCGGAGTGGGGGAAGAGTAAAAAGAGTAAAAACAAATGTTACACTTGCTGAGGGGGGAAGAGGAATGGGGCATCATTAACCTCTCACTGTTGATCTCATGGCTGGACAACCATAAATAATAGGTCAATAAAATTTCTTTCTTTCTTTCTCCACTCTCCCTCCCTCCCCCCTCTCCCCGTGTATGAATGTGTGTGTACATTTAAAATTCCATCATTCATTCACTGGAGTGGAAAAGGGGGAAAGGAATTTGATGGAGATGTATCCAATCAGAATGCAAGAATAGTCTAGACTGACAGGCAAATAACAGCTATTGGTTGATAGGTTGATACATATGGGAAGTAAAAAAAACCAACAACAAATAAACAGCAGAGCAAAATGAAAATGTGTGGCTGGTTGGCCCCGATGTCACTTCACTGTATATGTGTTTGTGTGTAGCTTCTTTATTAATTTTTTTAATTACATAGGTAAATCAGACAACTCTAACAATCAATTATATATTCACGACATTTTCATGAATCTACATACATTCAATTCTTATTTTATCATATCATTTCTCATTATTTTCATCGCTTGTTTCATCTTGTAATATATTTCCTTTGTAGCTTCAATGAGGGGTTGTTGTGGGCCAGTAAAATGCAGGATGAGGCTATTTTTGGGGGGCCAGTATAGACAACTCATCATTTTTCATATAATGTAAAATCAGGAATGGACAACTTTGAGAAGTTAGAGGGGTCACATCAGCACCCAGAGTGGGCTCATTCTCTCACTACCATCCACATTGCCACTGCAATTGCCACTGAAATTCAGTGGTAACTGAAGATACTTTATGGTGAAGGAAGATTACACATGTTCTTCTCACACTACAGAGCAGAATGGAAATGCAGAGCATTTCACAAAGACTCCATGGTATAGGAATACAACCTATCACCTTCTATAACATATTGCTGCACTGCTTTTTAGCAGCTGTGTTACTTGCTGAAGCAGCAGGAAGAGCTTGAAAAAGCATCAGGTTTTCATTTCTCCAAAACTTGACATGATGACACTTTCCACTTCCAGAGCTGTACCATTCAGTGAAATTCCATTGAGTAAGAGATATTAAAAGCAATGTCATATCTAAAATGAAAATTCATAGCATTGAAAGGCATTCAAAAGCCATTCAGAAAGACCCTTTCAAAGAATTTTAGCATTTAGTTAATACTTCATCTCAAGGACATGTTGAATATCTGTGAGAAAGATGACTGTGAGGGCATATTCATGGGTTTTTATCTCTGGGCAGTAGAGGAGTGGGATCAGTTACATTAATTCAACCCATCTTGACCCTATGAGATACAGATATTTATATCACTCTTTGCTTTATTCCTCAACAATCTGAAAGAAAATCCATGACCCTTGAAACCAGAATGAAAAACAATGTCTACAGCACAGAAATATACAAAGCTATCTACAATAGTCTATTTATTTTGCATTGTTTTTGCACTTCCAGTTGAGGCCTAATTGTGGCATTGAAATATCCTGTCTAGGCAAGACTGTCCCTAATTTACCTTAGCACAATGCTGTTAGCATGGTTATGCAGCATGTGATGATCCATGTCAATGTGCAGCACCAGTGTCACCACCTTCTGAGATGCAGGCAGTAGCTTGTGAGCTGAAGGAGCACCTCTCCCCCTTCCAGAAAGAGTAAAGAGACTCTACGCACAGACGTCTCTCAGATGAGGCTTTAATCTTAGTTCCTCTATGTAAAAGGCTATATACACAATCCACAGCAACAATTCCCACTGACACCAACACCCCACACTACCAACAACCAACACATATGTCCAGAGGCAACTCCCTGTATACCCAGGGCTCCATGTGGCCTTCTGGCCCTGCCTCTTCCTTCTGGACACCTGTCATTCAACCTGATGACTTGGCAGTTTTTCATCTTTTTCTGTGCTTTCCAACACCTTGTGACCATCAGCCAATATCACTTCCTATGACACAGCACCTGGTGGAACATGCTGTGTCATTTTGGCTGCCAGTGACTCTTTCATTCCTGGTCACTTGTGTATAAACCCACATTGGACATTTTCCTTGAGACACTGTCTCCACAAATGCTGTATATACTGTAGAACTCCCAGTGGTTCTGCTGTCTGGAGGATTCTGGGAATTATAATCAAAAACATCATTTATATAAGCTCTGAGATAATGATAATACTTCATATTGAACTAGAGTTTTAATTCAATGTTGATCACAATATCTCTCTAAAATAGTCTGCTTAGGTTGTTTTTGTGTGCCTTCAAGTCATTTTTGACTTATGGCAGCCCTAAGGCAAACATATGACAGGGTTTTCTGGGATTGGCAGTGTATGACTCACCCAAGGTCACCCAGTGGGTTTCTCTGATCGATCAGGGAATCAACCCCTGATCTCCAAAGTTGTAGTCCAGCACTCAAATCACTGCACCACTCGGTCCTAATTATATGGATATGTTTGAGCAGAGGGAAACTACTTTCACTGTAATAGTTATTGCTACAGTCTCCAATGGTGTCGTAAACATGCACAGTAGCACAGATCCTGCTTCTCACCTCCTCCTGGGAAAAGATTAGGATAGAAACATCATCACCATCATCAACAACAACAGCAACAAGAAGACCCTAAGTAAATAGGCCTCTGAAGAACCCCTGACCCTTCTCATTTCTGCCCCAAATTGATAACATTCCCTTTTATTGCTCCCACAAAGTCTGCTAATGCTGAGAGCTTCTGAATATGCCTTTTCCAGAGGCAGCGCATAGTACTAAGCCCTAGTCAGCAGTTTGCCTAAATATGTATAGGTCTAAAATGGATGGTGATGATCAGGGGAGGGGGAAAAATATTCCCATGTACCCGGAAGTAGGCTTTCACCTAGTGAATATGAAGTTCCAGTATTGGCCAAACATAGTTCCAGAACTCCTGTGATCAGAAACTCCACTTTAGCAGGATTCCCAGTTCTCATAGGATTCCCAGGCATTTAAGCTCTGTAGTTCCTTCATACTCAACCTACAAAGGTCTCTAACACTGCTAGATGTGTGAAGACATGAGGGGGAGAGGTTACATTCATGTCCATGTCATGCTAATCATGTAGGCCTACCTGTGTTCATGTGAACACCCGAATAGGGCTTATGAACACTCATAATATAGAGTCACATTAGAAGGATAGCAAAAGGCTGAAACTAAGTTTAGGATGTTGTTGAATTCTGCCATGAAAATATTTTGATGATGATGATGATGACTGTTATTATAGTCCAATTCAAGAGGTCTGATTTTTGGAGTGTGATGTTGCAGTATGATTCTTCAGGACAGGAATTGCAATATGACATTTGGGGGACAGCACATATTTCCTACCCCTGTTCTACATGGTATCTGAAACTTGCAGGTTTTTTTCCATGTTGCATGAGGTCACAAACTCCCCTGGAAGAGAACACATGCCAGGGAGAACTAAGTTCTAATATTAAATTCTCCAGCCTCTTCTATCTGTTTCATGAAATATAGTTTTGTAGGTGCTGTAGGATATATTTCAGAGGAAGAAACTGCAAAACCACCTGAGTATTTCCTGCCTTAGAAACCCCTATGAAATTCATGGGATCCCCATAGTTAACAAGCTACTTGAAGGCACATACTACTCTGGAAATATGTTTCCCAATATCAGTTATATTTTTGGATAAACTAAGCATTGATTATTGATTATAGTCCCATTCATTTTGATACATATACCAATAGGAGTATAATCAATTTAAGACTGCTTAAAAATAGTTTCTTTTTCTCAGTATACATCATTTGGCCAATCCGTGTGTGTGTGTGTGTGTGTGTGTGTGTAAGTTCAGATATTACCATTATACTCTATCTGCCCCACCCAAAAAACCAAGATACAACCATTCTATAATGCATTCTCTTCTTCATTTCCTCTGCCCCTTTTTGTTTTAACAGATAAGAATGTTTTCTCTCTACACAGGAGCTTCAGCTTAGTAGTTGATGAAGACATTGGGAATTCATTGTTTCTAACCAAATGCTTAAATGAGAATTATTGCTTCTTATGCACAGTCCTAGAAATGAACAGAACCGAAAAATGAGACTGTAAAGGAGCAGGAGAGAGCTGTGAAGCCAGTAATGAAAATCTTGGACTGTAGGTTTCTACTTCTATAATTCATGCAGCTGTTGAAACAGAATGCATGGATTTATATATGAAGACATTTTAATTTATGTTCAGTGGCTGAAAAGCTGGCAATGTGAACAAGCCTTGTTTTTTGGCCTGGCATCAGCACACAACATCCCAGGTAGGGTGTATTTCTGATGCCTAATTTGAACTCCATGCCTTACTATTTGTTAGAATGAGCTAGGTGCCTCAGGCAGCCGATTTCAAATGACATGAAGAACCAGAAAATTGTTATGCTATTTACTTGAAGGTGCCAAAATAATTTGGTGGTTTTTTGTGTCATGTGTTTCCTGCTATTCAGACAGCAAACTGTCTTGGACATGCCCTGTTATGAACCCCTTTAGAAACATTTTTACAGTGATCTAAAGAATTTTACACTGTCCTGGAAAGATGCTGTATCAGGAGCATTCTGGAAAATTAAAATAGGGGTTTCCTAGAACTGTCAGCCAGAGGAGTTAACAGTGCCTTACAGACATAAGAGACCCCTCCAACATAGGGTGCTTCCATACAGAGAAGACATAATTTTTCAGATGGGTTAGTGAAACCATGTGTACCAGTTCTGCAGATATGGGGATTTTACTGTACAGATAAATAGTGTGTTTTCTCAGGTGATAACCCTAACCCTGATTATTTTTAGAAAACTCAATCCACAGTGAATTAAAAAATGGACATAAAATTAGTCAGTGCTGCTTTTCAGTTTCAGTCAGCTAGCCAGCCTGAGGACACTGGAGCAACTCTTCCTCTTCCCCCACTCCATTGAGGCCAAGGCAGCTGAGACAGTGGAGGCAGGAAGTAGCAGTGAAAGGAGGCATGGCCAGGAATGGCTGGCTTTAAAAGTCACCCCCCCCCCAGGAACACCAGCCAGCCAACCTGAGGATGCTGGAGCAGCACTTCTTCTTACCCCACTCCACTGGGGCTAAAGGCAGTTGAAGCAGCTGAGACAGGCAGCAGATTTGGACTTGGAGGGACTTGGAGGGCTCTGTGAATAAGAGACAGGCATATGTGGCTGGTTGGGGACAATTACTCAGCTAAAAAGATGTTAATTGTGGCATCCCTCAGGGCACTCATCCTGTCTCAGATACTATTTAACATATATATGAAGGCACTGGGAGAGATCGTCCGGTGCCATGGGGTGGGGTGTTATCAGTATGCTGATGACACCCAGATATATATCTCCATGTCTCGGTCTATAGCCTTGACTTCAGATGGCATCTCCTCTCTCAATTAATGTCTTAAAGCGGTAATGGACTGGATGAGGAAAAACAGATTGAAACTGAATCCAGACAAAACAGAGGTACTAATGGTAACGGCCCCAAACCCAGGACACAATCTTCAGTCCTAGATGGGGTCACACTCTCCTCAAAGGACTTTGTTCACAGTCTGGGTGTGCTCCTAGATCCATTGCTTTAGATAACAAATCAGGTGAATGCAATGGTCAGGAGCTTCAGCTGATACACCAGCTGCACCCTTTCCTGGAGATTAGGGACCTTGAAACTGTGGTACATGTGGTGGTAACTGCTTGTCACAATTTCTGCAATGCACTCTACATGGGGCTACCCTTGTGCGTAGTTCAGAATCTTCAATTGGTACAGAATATGGCAGCCAGGCTGGTCTCTGGTAAAACCAGAAGAGACCACATAGCACCTATCCTAAGATCATTTCACTGGCTGCCTATCAGTTTCTGGGCACAGTACAAGGTGTTGGTCATCACCTTTAAAGCCCTAAGTGGCTTGGGTCCAACCTATATTCGGGACCACCTCCTTCAGTATAATCCACCCCGCACACTGAGGTCCTCTGGGAAGAATTTATTGCTACCTATAAAAACTAGATCCGGGAAGAATTTATTGCTACCTATAAAAACTCTGCAACTGCCCAGAGGACCATTCCGGCTATTGCTCCCAGACTATGGAACGGCCTGCCAGATTAGATCCATCACTTGACCACCTTAAATAGCTTTTAAAAAGCTGTTAAGACAGATCT
>CM034703.1:67848036-67858658 GCA_020142125.1 Phrynosoma platyrhinos | reverse complement strand
TAATAATAATAATAATAATAATAATAATAATAATAATAATAGGAAGCAACATACCATAATGCAAATCATATCCTGGATACTCCCCTCCAGCTTGGCTAGTCTGATGCTAGCCATGATGATCTCCAGACTCCTCACAAGGTGTTAGGTATCTGAGATGGTGTAGACTGTACCCTCTCCATGAATGATGCGACTCCAAAGTGCTCTTCGATCATTTGATGCTGTATTGTAGCCACTTACAAAGGATTAATTCTGTTTGTTTTGGGTGATTTATAACACCAAAGCCAATTTCTGCTGAATTTGGTGGCTGCCCCCATACTGCTGAGGCAGTTTATCAAGATTTTTCTGTGCTTCCTATTTCTGCTTATCAGTTAATGATCTGTGCAACTGAATGGAAAGCAACAACAACAAAAAAGGAGCTAATAAAGGAAGTCCAGCTTTCGGAGTTGCTTGGAGTTTAAAGTTAGCCTTCTCTTTCTTTATGAGCCAATTTCTAGGGTCTATCTGTGTCTAAATATCCCACCCAACTGTAACAATTTTTCTATATGCTCTGCCAAAGCAAATATTTCCCTCACTTTATCTCTTGAGGCAAGCTGAAGGTTCATAAATTTCATTTTCTAGTGATGCTTTCTTATGCAAAGACACTCTGTATCTAAATCAAGTTTGCTTGAATTCTCCCCTTCCTCTGCTCTTTGTCCATTTATTGAAGACACACACAGACACTCACCTACCTCTGCATGTTGTGTCATTCCCCCCTCCCAAAGTTTAATAATTAACATGAAAACTAGAAGTGACTTTCATTCATCTTTGAATGAAAGGGAGGGTGAGAAGTGCAGTGGCAGAATGCAAAAATTAAGGGAAGGAGTCATTTTGAAATCACAAGAGAAATGGGACAGAAGAAAAGGGAAGGGAGGGAAGAGATGTAGTGGCAGGGTATAAAGAGTAAGAAATGTACAAGGAAGGGAAAAGTAACAGCATAAAGAGGAAAGGGAATGTGGGGGTACAGCAACACAATACAAAGAGCAAGAGAGGAAGGGATCATGAAATGAGGGGATGGAGAAGGAGGAAAGGGGATGGATGAGGTAGCAGTATAGCAAGGTAAGGTCTAGGCAGTGGTACCCAAAGAGATTTCCAGTTCATTATTTCTGAAACTGCTACTTGAGGTGGCCACTTTATGGTGCTCCACTGCGAAAGAGAGAAACTAAGAAATTACAATAGAATTCACTTGATGTGATTTTTAGATTTTGGAGGGAAATGGATTCAAATAATGGATTCAAATAATGATAAAGTCCTTTTAGAAGGCATAATTCCACATTCATTTCTCTTGGAAGTATGCTCTGGACTTTTGAAGTGCTTGCTCATGCATATGTTATACATATATGTATTTACACACGTAAATTTACATTGCTAAGTAAATGTGTAAAGGAAATATACATATTTTATTAGGAATACAATTTCCTTTTGTAATGAACTGTAGATGTTATAGATGAAGAACCTCTGAGAAAAAACAACAACACACAACCCTCCCCCCCAAAAAAATGATTGACTCAGGAATTCAAGCTCAGAATTTCAAGAATTTAGCACTCAAAGCTCTGAGTCTAGATGAATTAATCTGTCAGTTTCAGTTTCTTCCATATTCAGATGTTTAAAAGTCCAAGTTCTTTCTCACCTGAATAAGAAGAAGCTTGTGAGTTTGGGCAAATTCTTGTTTAAAGCAAACCCGAACAATTTTTTTACCCATCTATCTGCTTCAGAACAGGCTATCTTTAGCTTTTTAATAAAAAGTAATTTGCTAATTCCTTTTTTATGAAAAGGCTGTTGTCTGTTACTTCACCAGATGTTTGATAACCAAGAACCAGATGAATAAATGCTAATACTTGTTAATCAATTTGTCAGTCCTTGTGTTTGCCAAGGACTCTGTGTGTGTGTTTTGGTCCCCAAGAAAGTGTGCTGTGAGACTAAATCTTATGCAGTGCTAGAGCATAGGCTTTGTCTGAAGAATGACCCATTGTAAACTTTATAGACAACACATCTACTTGTCCAAAATGACTCTCTTAGGGATCACAAGGAATGCCTTGCCAAAAGTAACAAATTTGAGAAGCAGCCATATGAGATCTGAAACATTTCGCAGCTCATAAACAAAGCTGCTGGAACGAGAAGCAAAGAGGAAATGCAGGGTCTTGCTGTATTGCTTGTGGCAGCTCTGTGGCAAGGTGGGGATATTTACAAGCCTATGATCGCTTCCTCTGAAAGCTCTCTATGAATAATTCATGGCTATTTGGGGATTTGCAGGGTTTCTTTTCACCCCTCCCTGGAATCTTATGACATTGTAGTAGTAAACAGTTTGGTTTTTTAATAATGAAGTAAGTTGATGCCTTTATATGAAGACCTCAAAACATGAAGTTGTTTTATCTTAATGCTCCTAATTCTGCTTCACTCCTGATATTTCTCCCCCCTTATCTTATAATAAGAGCTGCCAACTAATTAAAGTTCTGGTGGCCAATTAATTGGGCTGATTTAACTTAGCACTTAATCAGTATGAGCAACTAAATGCTACAGAACTTGATAAATCTCTGGGGGCATCCATGCACAGATGCTTGGCACTTGGATGTTCATGTCCTCGCACAGCAATGCTCTAGAGCAATGGTGCATAAATAAATGGATACAGAATATTGACCTGGAAAAGCTTTTTCTAATTTTATGACCAGTTAACAGGGTACTTTTCCCTGTAGGGAGGCAGTTAAGAGGTATCCTCCTTGATCACAAAGAGCCACCATTACATGGGACAGCAGAGGTGTGATCTGTATGTGAATACAATTCAATGCTGGTTCCATAAACACTTTTGTAATCCCAGTGATTATGGAGACCACCATGAAAATTTACTTTTAAACAATAATTATTATTTCAAGCCAAAGTATTAGAAACTATTATAGCTGTGATTCTAAAAGTAACTCGTTACTTCCCTGCTTCTCAAAAGTTATTTGTACTTAAAAACAAATTCAACTCTGCAGGCCACTGGCCTCTTATATAAAACACATTTTCCCTATGTCTACCTTATTTTTACCTCAACACTCATGATGGAACATGAAGCAGCAGTGTGACCATGTGAGGTTTTTCTTCCATCATTTAATGAAATTGCATGGTTGTAGCTATAAACGAAACTAAAAAGTTGTACAATGCCACAAAAAGGAGTTAGGAGATTCCTTCCCATATTTCAATTGCAAAATCACTTTACAATTTTGTTACTGGAAAAATAATTCCAAGTAACTTTTTATAACTAGTTACTTCTATACTCTAGCTTAGTGAATCTTTCACACTGGTTTTCCTCTGCAAATAATGATGATGATAATAATAATAATAATAATAATAATAATAATAATAATAATAATAATTTCTTACTCACATTTCCCCATGAATCAAGACAGGGAAATAAGACATACACATTTTAAAACAATTTATATTTAAAATTCATCATCTAAACTCACAATTTAAAAATCGTCTGGATACATATTTGCATTTGGGGACAATTCTGGAATGCCATTATGTGGGAGTGAAGATTAGGACCACAAAAGTGTTCTTTGGACCATTTTTAGGGGGGAAATTAACAGAAGGACCAGTACACCTGATATCAGCCATTTACTGTCAGTATTCTACAGTAGGAACAGGGATCTGCTGCTACTGAGTCCTTTGGCCCTGCCTCCCCAAAATTTGAAGGATAGATCTGGGCCCAGCCTTCTCTGTGGGTACCTATAAACACTTGAGAAGGAGGAGTCTGGGAAATTTGGGAACTGGAGTCTCAGATGAAAAAGTAACATTTGAACAGGCATTATCTAACGCATATGTTGTTCTTGAGGCTGCCAGGAGTTCTTCCAACAAAGGAGGAAGAGAAATTGCACTGTACCAGGTCAGACTGCTTGTCCATGGGGCTCAGGATTTTCTTTTCTGGCTGGTAATGGCTCTGCATGGTTTTAGGAGGCGGCTTTTTTTTAATTATCAGCAGCCTGCTCCATTTCCAGGGACTGATGCTCAGAAGCTTTATGTGCAAAGCAAGTACTGTTCCATTAAACAATGATCTCTCCTTGACTTCAAGGAGAGCAGAATGGAAGTAGCAATGTGTTGTGGAGGTTGTTGCTGAATTTATATGAGCACCCATCCACAAATATTTTCTGGGAAACTTACAGAACTTAAATAGAATTAAAAGAAGAACGTGACAGTTTGTATAAAAAATAAAAAGCATTAACTAGCACTAAAATGCAGCATTACAAAAAACTTTTCAGATGAAGAAAAACACAGTGAAAAAGCAGCTCAATCGCACCCACTGTTTCACCTGTTTCCCTGTTTTCCATCCTTTGTTTCTAGTTTCCTCCAGTTTCAGCCTTCAGGGAAGTACTCTTTAAAGACTTTCTATGCTTTTGTGAACAGATATGAGCAGCTACTGGTGCTGAGCTAGAAGATGAAGCACAACCAGCCAGCATCCTGATTAGAGCCTAGAGAAACAGAATAAAAGCACTAATTGACAGGGTGATACACTGGTGTTGATAATAGCACTCCCTGTGGATAGCTTTGCAATTTACTAGCAGTTCTAAGTTTACTCCAGAATTTTTAACAGCAGACTACTTTTAAACTGGCAATAACTTAAAATAGTGTTATAACAGTTGGGACCTGCAGCTCTTCATTTTGTTGCTCTTCCTAATACACACATAAGGGAGTTATTGTGAATACACTTCATTATATAACTCTGCCTTCTTCATTTGCTTTGTGAATGAGTATCACAAAGCCTTTCTCTCACAAATGTTTAATCCCAGTTCATGGCTCTGTTTTATCTGTAGATATTCTCCTCCTTTGCAACTTAAGCTTTCTACCTCTCTCCCCCTCCTACAACTCTCCCTCTGATGCTTTCCACTTAAATATGAGGAAGCACAGAGACAACACACTATGCCCTTCTGAGGATATCTTGAAAGATTACAGTTATCCTTCAGAAAGAAATGAGTATCCTTATTGCCAGTGAGCGTGACTCGATCTGCCCTAGATTTTGTTTTTCTGTAATTTTATATCTTTTATATTTAAAAGCAAGAGACTGAGAAAGCAGCTTTCTAATCTTGCTTAAAAGCACAGCAGCTAAGGCAAGCTGAAAAGGAAATTTAACCATCTACATTTCTGTACTAGGGAAACAACACTGAGAAGGAAGAAAATGGAGAGCCAAAGGCTAACAAAGGATGGTCATGAGCAAATATTGATACAGGTACTTCAAGGGATGAAAATTTCAAGGTTAACCAAGTGGCTTCTTGGAGAAAGTGTATGGTCAGAATCCGGATGGCTTTTAATAATCCTATTGAAAGAAAAGCTCTTGCCCTTGAGGCCCAATAAATCTGGATGTATCATTGCTCACTGATACCCAACCCAAACCAGGATCTAGGTCACTCGACAGGGAGCTTTAAAAATGCAGTTGAGAGAAAAGTTGGAATGAAGGGCAAGAGTGGGTCATCAGGTCAATCATAGGGCCAGTCAAGAACCCACAGTATTGTTCTAAAACATTCATTTGGAATAGCCTTCCCACTGCTTGAAAGCACTTATTGACAGCTTTCCTGAGAAAGTTCATGTTTTGATTTTCTGACGTGTACACAGCATCCAGCTGTTGAAAAGAGGGTTTTTTATGAGTAATCCTAGCTTCTTTCTAAAGGCTTTGTGGACCATGGGGTGTGTGTGTGTGATTTTCTTCTTTCCTTTCCTTTAATCCAAGGTCAACAATTTCTGTTGTATAAATATATTGAAATGGCTGAAGGTCTCTGCATACGGGGATGGGTGAAGAG
Organism: Phrynosoma platyrhinos; assembly: GCA_020142125.1. Taxonomy (NCBI): domain Eukaryota; kingdom Metazoa; phylum Chordata; class Lepidosauria; order Squamata; family Phrynosomatidae; genus Phrynosoma; species Phrynosoma platyrhinos. The sequence continues at coordinate 67,852,851 of CM034703.1, read as the reverse complement.
GAAGGACAGATTTTTCCTCAGAGAAAGAGGGGTATGAAATCATTATTGGCAATGTACCACTGGGGATAAGAGAGACATAACAGCATCTGGTAGTAGAAAAGACCACCCAATGATTATCTAGTTAGTATTGTTCTGATATGCTAGATTCCTTGATTTTCTTCCTATCGGAAGTGAAGAATCTGAGCCCCATGATGTCCAAGAACAAAGATAAAGCAAATCCATGATGTCCAAGAACAAAGATAAAGCAAATCCAATTTGTGGAGAACAAAATTAGGTTTTAAAGATACTCTAATGTATGTTCTTGTCAGAATGCTTATGGAATTAATCACTACTACAGGATATCATTGTGTCTCTGAACCTGGCTAACTCAAGGCTGAACTTTAATTGGTTGAGCAGGTTGGAAGTGCCAGAAAAAAGCCCAACTCAAAATGCAGGTGCATAATGCCCACTAATTACCTAACCAAGAGGGTATGTCTCATCATAATTAGGCAAGGTATCCATGTCAAGGGACAGCCACTAATTTGGGTCTCTGGTCCCTAGCATAATTGGGCCCAAAATGGTTAGATTTAAGTAGCACCTACTCCAATGTACTAAAAACAATTTCATAAAGAAGGATTAATACATTAATTCCTTGATGTTGTTGATACTGTGGTAATCATTCTAGCATACTGTAACTTTCACACAATCTAATTGATAGTCTCTTCTCATATCATGTAAAACAAAGGGAGCAATGGATGAATTAATTTAATAGCAAGGGCCATCATGAGGAAAGTCATGGAATGTAGGGGAACTCCAAAGCGACTAAAGTAAAATTGTAAGAAATCTGAAATGGCCACCATTGAAAACTCCAAAAGGAGAGAACTTGCAGAAATATTGGATTTAGGCCCAAAGCTCATTCAAAGGGGCCTTTCACACTGCACAATTATAGTGCTATTTTCCACTTTAATTGGCATGGTTCTATCCTATCAGTTCCTGGGCTTGCAGTTTAGGGAGGATGTTTAGAATTTCCAGGCAGAGAGTTGTAGTGCTTCACTAACTAGAAAATCCAAGGATTTCATAGGATGGAGCCATGCCAATTAAAGTGGAACCATGAAGCTATTATTGGATAGCTTAAGAGAGCCTACATCAAGTGTCATTGGGAAATAGAATCTTGAGAGGTGAAAGAGGGAGGTACCATTCAGGCAACTCCAGGTCTATATTTTTGCTTTGGATGATGTTGCTGTTGCTACAACAGTTGCAGCAGCACTACAAATGCATTCTAACCTGCAAGTTCTAGTTGGCATTCCAAATTTCCTCTGATATAGCATAGAGATGCCACACCACTATGTTAGCAGATCCTACATTCCTCTTGCTGATATGGAGTTTCATAATTAATATCTAGTGTTGGGTATGTTTTGAGAGGTCACAATGACCTGTGGAAACTAGGAAGTTAAGTGTATGGAGTCATTCTGACCTGAGGACATGTGTAAGACCTAGATAGGACTAAAATAAATGCTAAATGGGTTTACTGATTACTGCCCCCCCCAGCTCTTCACATTTCCTCTTGCAATGGAGACTAAGGGAGTCCCATCAAAAAGCAGTTGGAGACTCTATCGTTCACCTCACCTCATGCTGTGTTCCTATTCACGCTTCCTGTTTAACCATTCAGGGATTGTCTCAAACCCAATCAGTTTTGCCACTTTGCAACTAAACCTATCAGCCATTCCAGATCCCTTTTGTCAATTTTATGGGAAACCATCCAAACCTTTGTTACACCTTGGGGTAACACTAAACACCCCTTGAGAGTATAAATAGAATATAAATATCCACCCCAGCCATAGACCAGGGCTCTGTTCAATAGACCAAGGTTTTCTCTGTGTAACCCTCAGATGCTGTCTGAGCCACTCTCCATTTTCCATGGATCTCTCTTCAGGACTGGCAACCATCACCCTTTTAACTCCTGATTCCTTCTTATCCAACATTCAGCACCTTTTTTTCTGGTAGCTTTGTATACTCACAAGGTTGCATTGCTTTTGTATGTTTGTGTGCACTCTGACACATTTTGAAATAAAATCCTTCTATTCACTAAAATTGGACTGCTCGCTGCAGTTACTACAGGTATACATAGCTGAAAAGATCCCCAAAGTTACCCTTCTCTTTCAGACCTCCTTTTGATTTCAAGGAGATGCTGGTACTGCTAGTGGGCCCCTCAATGTCCCTCTACCTTTTACGGTAACAAGTAACAGCTTGCTGCCAAAGTAAAGGGACCCACCAGGCACTGGCTGCCCATTACTGCCTGGATTTAATTCATTCCCAGAGCACAGTAAGTCAAGCATTAGTAGTGGGTCCAGCTGAGGACCCAGGCACTGCCCCAGGATGCTGTCCAATGACCAATTCTGACTGTATGTGGGGGTTTAAATCTTTTCCTAAATAGAAGGATTCTTCCACATTCAGAAAATTCTGGAAGAAAAGTAACCCAGTGAGGAAAAGTCTTTGGTACAGGCTTTCTATTACATTTGATTTGTAGAGAATTGTTGGTTTTGAATAGGGAAATATTCAAAAGTATTTTACCTACCTGCCATCTTCGATGGGATTACCTATTCTACCATTTCACTCCCATCCAATATGTATCTATGTATTCATCCCAAGAATCTCTTTTGAAGCTGTGACTTTTCAGGTAATGTGTGGCACCATTTAGAACAGCCTTGACAGGTCTCCATTGTGCACTGGGTTGTATTTATGCTGCTGACTATCCTTAATATATAATTTTCCAGTCCCTTGAACTGGGCTGGTTAATTTAGCAATGGGAAGCAAGATAGTTTTTTAATCTCTTGTGTCAATACTTCTTATTGTGGAACATCAGTGGAATGTGAGGAATAGTTGATTTAGCTTACAATGGCTTACGGCAAATATTTGCCCTTAATTACCTGCAGCACACACAGGACTCATGAAGAAGCACAATGTAAACAATGGCTTTTTGCAGGGAGAGGCTTAGTCACTTCACACTCAAAGTATTGTGTTAATAAAAAGACTAATCACTCTTTATAAAACTTTATGCAAATGTAGTCAAATTAGATTTATTAAAATGATGAAAGAGAACAGGGAATTTTTAATAAGTAGTTATGTTGTGCAGTATCTGTTCATAAAGGAGATGTAATGATGCATTATAAACTCTAGGAAAATGTAATCAGTGTTAAAAAACTATAATGAAATGGTTGTTTAAACAGCATAAAGCTAATGTTATAGTAATTACTTCCCAGCAAGCTAGGCATGGAACACATTACCCAGGCTGTGTTTGATTAGTGGTCTTGCCAACAACATCTGGCCATTTGCTCAATTTTATTTTAATATTATTAATTTAATGTAATTTTTAAGCTTATGTGATCCACAAAAATAAATAAATAAAACAGAGGTCACAGGTTAGCAATGACATCAACAGAATCCAAAACATTGAGGCACATTGGACCACTTATTTCTCTATCTAAACAACTTCAACGGTTACCTGGTCTATATTTTTATTAACACATTGTACACACACATGTGCATAGCCCTGCCAAGGACCCCAGAGCATCATACTCAGGGTTATACAATTCTGTCCTTACAAAATCCTTGAATGGTAGTTAGGCTGAGATACAGGAATTGGTCTAAGGTCAGCTGTCAGATTTTGCAAGGATAACAGCTAATTAGGGGATTCTAGGAGTTGTAATCGAAAGTTGTTTCCACACTTTAAACTGAAATCAGATATCCAGTCAGATTTCAGTATTCTGTCAGGTTGCAAGGTTGTATATAGATGAATCACCTATAACTTTAATCATTAACAGATCCTGGAACAAGAAGAGGTATCATAATGTTCCATTAGGAGCTCCATCCCATATTCAGCCTGGCAGCCCTATTATTGTATGCATTGCATTAAACTTAATCACATGTGTTTATACACATTCAGAGGTATCCAAGTTGGCCATATAGCAAAGTACAATAATATTCAAAATCTGCAAAACACTGATATCTTTATTCAACCAGCCAAAATGCACCATATACATGTTTTTGTGTGAGGAGACCCTTGTTCACAAGGAAGCTTCATGTGGTGTCTTTTCTCATAGGCAAGCATTCCTTTGAGAGACCACCAACTGTGCCCATGTTCCCAACTACCTATGCTCTTCTGGGGCTGTCACATCCTTTGCTTCTGGAGTAAAACTCCCCACTTAAGACTTCTTCAACCCTTTCCCTTGAGGACCCAGTGTTCACTAGAATGGTTTCTTCTCTTTTGCCAGCTGGCCCAAGAAGATATGTTTTATCTTTGGAGGAGCATCCCTCCAGTGGGGACATGGTAATGAGCAGAAGGGATTGTACACAATATATTAGTTAACAAGAAAGGTAAAAATGTGCATCCTTTGATGGAATTCTATCACAGTTACAATCCTTATGGAATCTTCTGACACAAAGCCTTTGAGGTTAATTTAAGGCTATTTATAGACTACCGTTGGCATTCTGTATTGCAGTTATATATTTGTAACCTAACATTTCAGATTTACAATGACTCCATATTCAGTAAGATTATGTAGCATTACTATAAGATTATATAAATTCACCCCCCTCCATCAGCTTATCAGCAGCAGCTACATTGAGCAAAGGAGGTCTGTTCAGCTGCTGATCAGGGTGCGAAGAGGATGATTATCTAGATCTATTTCAAACTGGCTTTAGGACAAGATTTGGAGTTGAGACTGCCATGGTCGCCTTAGCTGATGACCTTTGTCTGGGCATCGACAGGGTAGTGTGACCCTGCTGATGCTCAGCGGCTTTTGATACTATAGATCAGGGGTAGGCAACCTTTTTGAG
>CM034703.1:67786726-67799033 GCA_020142125.1 Phrynosoma platyrhinos | reverse complement strand
TTGGCTTCTGATATTTTTACATTTGCATTGAGTTGTAGCTTGAATCTCAATGGGGGCCTGGAATGGATTAGGGCTTTTCAATGTTAAATTTGCTTCTACTTACAAAATTTTCTACTTAAGAAATGGCTGCTGGAACGAATTAATTTCGTAAGTAGAGGTACCACTGTATAAGAAAAGAGATTCTACTTAAACATTAAACACAAACATTAGGAAGAACTTCCTGACATTAAGAGCTATTTGACAGTGGATTAGACTATCTCAGCAGGCTGTGGCTTTTCCTTCTTTAGAAGACTTTGCATGGCAGGGAGTTTGACTAGATGATCTGTGTGGTTAATTTCTAACTTTGATTGTACATAGAGACAAACCCAAGAGGTGGCACTTTTTTCTCATGATAGAAAAGCATGTTGTATGTCTGTGGACTTGCCACATGCTATGAACTTTCCTGTTCTTTAGATTTGCTGTGATAATGGACAATTTACATTTTGCCTGGTTTTTTTTTGTAGCCTTGCCTATGTATGAGGCAAGGTTTCTGCAGTTGCTAATTAACAGAAACACTAACTAGATTGTTTTAAGATTTACTTTTGCCCTATGCAGAACAACAAACAGATCCATTGTGTTTGTGATCAGAGCTCAACAAGACTGTGGATTGTGCCATGAGATCAAAGATGATCTGTCAAACTTCACAACAAGCAAAAGAAAGGCACCCTGACTTCAAACATTATTGAATAATTCCTCTCTTCAAAAATGAATTTCTAAACAGCTGAGGAACCAGAGATTTCACAATACAGAGACCTTCTGACACCACCTTCTAGCTTCAACTATAGTTTGATCTTTCCTTATATTCACCTTTGATTCTTGCTTCTGTCCTCTGTTTTGTTTTGTTTTGGTCTCCAAGAGTTTGCTAAACTCTTTGACTGTCTAGTTCACTTGTTAGCCGTAAGTGAATGTTAGCCTTGCATGGTATTGTTGTAGTAAGTCTGCAAGAATATCTTCTAACAGCATCTTCCTGACATCTATTATTAATGTGGTAAAAGGAGGAAATTCTTTGGGTAAACAGAAAAATAGAAAAGAGGAAACTCTAATCTCTAAATCCCATTTCTAAGAAACAGGATACTTTATTGCTTGTGATAGTGGACACAAGGGGGAAAAGAGTTTCATCTTATATTTGTGTCAGATCTGAAAGAGTGGGAAAAAAAACATTCACAGAGCTTGGAAATTCTGGACTACAACTCCTAAATCAAAAAGCCAAGTTTTAATAAACTCTGGGAATTTATACACAGTGACTGTTTGCACAGAAGGCACTCCCTTCATTTGCCTTAAAAACCAATTTTATGTCACCAATCATTACAAAGAAGAACCCCAAATTCTAGAAAGTGAGATGGAAGCTGGACTCAGAAATCTGGAAAGAATAAATCAACAGGGACAGAAGATATTCTATTTGAACTGCTACAATCCACACAGAAGGAATCAACTCTAGAGTTAACTAAAATATGCCAACAAACATGGAAAACAAAACAGTGGACAACAGTTTAGAAATGATCAAATGATCAATATATATTCCCATTGATAAAAAAGAAGTCACAAAATACTGTAACTACTATAGGACCATAGCATACATTTCCCATGTAAGCAAAATTATGGTCAAAATTCTCTAGCATAGATGCCACTCATATATGGAGAGAAAAATCCCAGAGGTGTAAACAAGGTTCAGGAAAGAAAGAGGCACTAGGGACCACATGGCTAATGGAGTGCATCAAGGAATTCCAGAAGAAAATTAGCATGTGCTGACAGGAGTCTACTGTTAGAACAGAATACAGAGAAACAGAATAGTTTCTAATCAGCAAAGATGTCAGGCAAGGCGGCATACTTGTTCAACTTGTATGCAGAAAATATCATACAAAGAGCAAGTTTAGACTCAGAGGAAAGAGAAGTAAAGATAGAAGGAAGGAGCATCAACAATCTAAGCTATGCACCATACTACTAGCAGAAAACACCATAGACTTAGAATAGTTATTAAGGAAAGTTAAAGAAGAAAATGCAAAGAACATAAAGAAAACATAAAAAATGACCACAGAGGATTTACATAAATTCAACCTAGATAAGGAGGAAATCAAAATAGTTAAAATTTTCCCATACCTTAGATCAAGAAGACTAGGAATGGGAAGGGCAGTGATGAAAGTACTAGACAAGAGTGAGTGAGTGGCATGAGTGAGCATGACATTTGAAGAATTGGCAGGTGGTGCTCACGCGCTTTTAAATCTTATGTTAGACAATTAGATAGTGGGACTCTCGATTAGTATTGCTGATTCTTTTCTTTTATTTCAGATTATTTCAGCCTGGGTGACATTTCGATCGTTGGGCATAGCCTGGTCGCTCGAGTGGAATATTTCCTAAAGAAGCACCATTCAAACACTTATTTGGACTTGTCCAACTTGAGTCACATGCTGTGGTTTGGCAGAAGGGGTATGAGGTGGCCAGCGCTCTTGAATACCATGAAGAGTCTCCTTAGGTCACACACACAATTTTATCCCCGGGCTGTTGTGATTCACCTGGGGGAGAACGATTTGGTGCATTTGCCATGCCTTCAGCTAGCCAAGCAAATTGTACAGGATTTAGATGCCCTACAAGCCATGGTTCCCTCCACCAAAATAATGTGGACCAAATTACTGCCTAGACGTTCCTGGGCTGGGGCTCCAAAAGATTTGGCAATTAATGATACAAGGACATGGCTTAATCAGTTTTTTTTCGAAGCAACTCTTGAAGAGGGGCATGGGTCTTATTCAACACTCAATTACTCTTGATAAGCCACAACTTTTTTCCGATGACAGAATACATTTCTCCTTGGAAGGGCAATGGGTGTATATAGGAGCATTGTCTGACCAAATGTATGATTTTATCTGTGTGGGGTGGGTGAGTGGAGGGGAATGACCCCATCACACAGATAAAATTAATTCGGCTAGTTAAATTGGGATAGAAAAATAATTTGTCTCTAAAATAAACAGGAATTGATGTAATTAAATTCAGAATTACATCATAACAAATTGTGACGTCATATGACATAGTATGATGTCACTTCCGGGGAGGGGTTTTATTACTGGTTTAATTATTTATTTAATTATTTACTGGATTTAATTTCAAAATTATTGCTTTGCCACAGGTTGTGAAGAACCATCTTCATGGTGAGTTCACCTCTTTTACACCTGTGGCAAAGCTAATTTATTATTGTTTGTTAAAACTGACCCTGTAAATTCATAAAGTTGTGGCCTGATTTAAACCCAAGAAAGGAGTCCTGTGTCCTTTGTGACAGTACAAAGATACCCCCGACTTGTTGAGAAGGGTATCTTCTTGTACTGGCCAAATAAGGGCAAAGACTCCCCATTGGTTGATAGGGGTGCAAAATCTCACCACTGCGTTTTAGCCATTGGCAGTAATTAACAATCTCATTTGGTTGCATGAGATTTTGAATGAGAGTTTGTCATTTATAACTTGTTGCAACCACGTGGAAGTAGCCATTTTGATAGTCGAGACAGTGAGAGCTCATTAAACTGTTCTCGACTTTTGGCGACCGTCCCTCCCTCCCTTGTTCTGGACATTCAATCCTACTCTCAGTCTTCGGCTGATTGCCTTGTTGGGGCCAGGAGGGAGTTTTTCCCCAAGTTTTACTTGGGTTTTTCGCCCTCCCTGAGATTTTAATATAATGGTTGTTAATCGTTTGATTATTGTTGTTTGTCACAACTGCGGGCTCAGGGTCTTTCTCAAGTGTATTTAATTATTTGGGGCAGGGAATGACCCCATTACACAGATAAAATTAATTCAGCTAGTTAAATTGGGATAGAAAAATAATTTGGCTCTAAATAAATAAACAGGAATTGATGTAATTAAATTCAGAATTACGTCATAACAAATTGTGACATCATACGATGTAATATGACGTCACTTCCGGGGAGGGGGTTGATTATTGGTTTAATTATTTATTTAATTATTTACTGGATTTAATTTCAAAATTATTGCTTTGCCACGGGTTGTGAAGAACCATCTTCATGGTGGGTTCACCTCTTTTACACCTGTGGCAAAGTTAATTTATTATTGTTTGTTAAAACTGACCCTGTAAATTAATAAAGTTGTGGTCTGATTTAAACCCAAGAAAGGAGTCCTGTGTCCTTTGCGCCAGTACAACACCTCAGTAAACTGAGCAGTGATGAATCCCATGATGATAGAACTCCACAGTGGTTTTGGAAATCACTGTTAATTGAACAGCACCTGCTGATTATGCCCATCTTTCTAACTACCGAGGGGTGCAATTATTTGTATTTTTTCTGAGCAGCCACAAGGTGGTGCTGATTCAGTGCATAAAAAGTACATTTAGAACTAGCAGCCTATTATTCATGTTGGTTTGGCTTATTAGATACATAGTACTCCTGCTTCCTTAAAGGCTAACTTCAGAAGGCAAGGAATTAAGAAGCTCTCGAAGTACACTATATCATACTTACCACGAGACAGTCAAAATAATTGCTAGTGAATTGCTGTAGTTACTTTGTGCTTGCTATTATGGTTTTCTAATTTTGACATTAATCACACTAAATACAAGAGCTACATGAGGACCCTGTTATACCCATAGTATGCAGGATCTTGAATACATGTTTAAATTGCATCCTAGTCTTAATAATTTTAAAGATAACTCAGAATGTTTTTTTTTATTTCTTTCTGAGATGTTTCTCTCTCTCTTGCAAGCACCCTTTAAAAAATCTCTCCCAGACCCCAGTCTTTATGAACTTTAGCCCAGTGGGTGCAATTATAGGTAGAAACTGTGAACAAATAAAGAGAACAGTGCTTTATTATTAAAAAACGAACTCTGGCTACCTCAAGCATTACTGCTCAATTATTTATTAAAAGTTGGAGGCATTATTTGTTCTTTGCCTTTGTAAATCCTTCTCGCAGCCCTTGCAGGCATACATAACAAGCTATTAAGTGGCTTCAACTACAATCCAGAGAGAAAAGTTTCATGTTGTAATGATGTCTGCAAATCAACATATGAAGTGAGTTTACTACAAATCCTTGCAGATCATAACTGCAGTTAATGGACTCAGATGATGTCTGCCTCTCAATTCTGAAACGGGCAACAAAAACACCTTTTTATGGGACCCTTCCAACAGTTTGGATGCAATGGTTCATGGAATTGATTAGATGTTGCTTCTCATGCTCAACTCATGTTGGAATAAATAGGGGTTTCCATAAAAGCAATACTTCTTGGCCTTCACCATATAGATGCCTCTTTGTTTTATAAGGCCAGCATGGGAGCTGTCCCCTGATCTTTCTTTCAGCAATTCCACCTGGCAGCTCAGTGGGAGATGTTTTCTCTGTAGGTCCAATTAGCAGCCACCTTAATATGCATCAGACTTTTGATGTCTGATATCTGGGTCATAATGCTATTTGTGTCTTCTTATTCTGTGTTACGCGGGGATATTTTTAACCACTTTCTCAAGTGAATTCTTCATGCAATATAGTGCCTTTTTAACAAGGAGAAAACAGAAACATTTACATGTAGCAGTAAACTCCATGGACAACATTCATTTATTCATTCATTTCTTAGCTGCTATTCCAGAGTTCAAAGCAACTTATAATAACTGATAAAATAGACTATGGTTGAATGATACATAAAACCACTTAAGGAAACTGAAGGTTGAGCTAGGGTATATCCACACTGCACAAATATAGGAGTTCTGTCCCACTACAAGTGCTATGGAATCCTGGGATTTGTAGTTAGGAAAGGTATTTACAGTTTTTTAGTGCTTCATTGCTATTGCTTATTGATTAACAATTCTAAATACGTTGTGAAAGTAAAACACTGAGGCAGCCAGTACTGCTTCTATCTGTGGTAAGCCTTAATTTATGTGGGAAAACAATATATCAGAACTGAGACGTAATGAATTTCAGGTAACATAGCCATTTGTACCTTGTTACTGTAACAAGGACATAATGAAGTTATATTTCAAAAGTAACACAAGAATTGGAAATGGCATTACTTTTTGTATCTTTTGGTATAAAGCACAATGTTTTCTAGATAATCTTCAAGTTATTTGATGGTGCACTTTTATTTTTCAAGTTTTATACTGTATTTTTTTTATAAATCTTTAATTTTTAAAATTATCAACTAAAAAACTTTTCATTGATAACAATGGCAAATTAAATAGTGGGGTTGTAGCAGACTCCTTAAAACACACACACACACCATTCCAAGCTCTGCAGTAGGTGAAATAGGACATAGTTATCTAGAATTCATTGTCATATAATTAATACAAGGAGAAACAGTATCTGAGATATGTGGGGCCAAGGCCATAGCAGAATAAACATATTAACAAAAGGTTAACAAATGTACATTTAACTGAGCCTAGCTAACCACACTGGCAATCACTCTAGTTGAAATATTACACTTATGCTTTCTAAGCAGGATCCAAGTTATCACCAGGGACAGACCCAAATAAAGGACACTGCAAGGTTTAACCCTGTGAGTTATAAAAACACACATCAGCATAGCAAGAACTGTTCACTCCTTGATCTCCTGTACTTAAAAAAGTATAGATTTGGAACATGTTAGACCTAAATGTGTTGTTGTTGTTGTTGTTGTTGTTGTTGTTGTTATATAGCATCAAGTCATTTCTGTTTGTTCATAGCTATAAAATCTGAAAATTCACTTTTGGAAGCACTATACTTTTTTTCTATTCTTTTTTATTTAAAGTTTTCCAGATACATAAAACAGAATAAGTGTCTAATCTAAAAAGTGAAAATAAAATAACTACAAAGAAAAAGAAAAAGCAAATAGAAATAAAAGAAAAATTAGGAAAGATAAAAGCAACTTGCAATCTTCTCTCCAGCAGTTATTATTGTACTAATCTTCATCTATTCCAACATTGCATTCAGGCTCTGGTTCAGAAATTATATAGTAACAAAGAAGTAGAATTTGGTGTTAGTATACTGATGACAACTTGCTCCAAATTCTCTGATGACCATTCCTAGTGGCTTCATGTAGATATTAAACAGTCCTGGAGACAAGCATGGAGCAACCCACAGAACAGTTGCCCAGGGCCTAAGAAACAAACTTCCAGTACAAGTCTCTGAAATCTGACTGTAAGTACTGTATAAGAGCAGAACCAAAGAAGTACACTATCCCCAATTTCTATCCTGTTGAGTCAGTCCCAGAGATTATGATGAATTAATGAATGTAGATTACTGCCTTTCCAAGTTTTATAAAAAAAGTGTTCTGATAATCTTTCAGTCTGTTTCTAGTTGATTTGCTAACTTATTTGGACTTCATTAAATGATTATTAAAATACCATTAACTTAATGATTGCACTCACAACCCATTTATAGCAATAACCCATACAACTTAGTGTATATAAACATGAAAGCTTTAAATGACTGAATGTGTACCAACAGCATAACCAAGTATTACAGCACAGCACAGTTGAAGCGATGCCCTTTTTGAAATACTCTCCTGCCTACTTCCATATATTTGGAGGCACAGTATGAATATTAGTTCTCCCTCTAGTTTTGGCTTGGCTTAAAAGTTCCTGTCTTAAAACTGTGGAAAGCTCCATGTGGACATAAACTGAGTGTTAGAAGATGTATGGCAACTATTCATCTTTGTTCAGCAATGTACAATGGTGGGCTGCTTTGGATCAATCCAGATTATATTTCCTCTGATAGCTGCAGAGGTCAACCCTAGATTTGTAGGTAGATGTCACAGCTGTAATATTCAGAGGTGTATTACAACTACTGTTTTACTTGTTGCACTTGTTGTGTAGTGTAAGGCTAATCTAATGGTTGTGATATGAGTCATGCTAGCTCTAGGGCTCCAGGTTTTTCTGTAGTTTGCAAACTTCCCACTTGTGGAAGTCAGCATCAAAATTTCTTAGATCATGTTTGCAAATATCTTTATATTGTAATTTTGACTGACTTCTGGGTGACTTAGCTTTGTTTCCTTACTTTTGGTGTGTGACTCTTTCATCCCATGTGTGCACCCAAGTCAGCCTAATTGTCTCTAACAAGAACTGGTTGGCTTGGCCTAGAATATCTGTTCTGGTGACTTCATCTAGCTAGAATATAAGGTAAACAGCAGACATGGAGGTTTTCGAAAAATCTTGTTAGACTATTCAATTGACATCTTTGTCATGAAGGTTGCTTTGGCACTTTTCCAAGGATAGGTTTTAAAATCTTTTAAAAGTGGTGGGTGTACTCACTAATACACTGACATAACAACAACATAATGTTATTATGCAATATTCACTTTTCTTCAGTTCATTGCTAAGTCATGCATGATATGGATACCAGACAGATGACAAATATTATTAAAATGATAACAGACACTTTTCCACCATGGATTTTGCTATCCGTGGGGAGTCCTGCAATCAAACTCCATTGGATACCAAGGGCCCACTGTACACACGGGTCCAATACATTCAATTGTGCCTTTTAACAGATTTAGTTTTACAAGTTTAGTTTTATTATTAGCAAAAGGATGGTGGTGGTGTAACAAATCATTCATGTGTATAGTGGGATGCACATTGTACCTATGGCTTGTAAAGAAAGGATGGTAGCAGGGAACATGTGGATTTTAGGCATTTGAGAAATTAACTTGAGAGAGTCTAAATGTGAAAATAGAGCTTTCTTTTTAAATCCAGAAAGGCAGAGCCAATGACACAGTGCTAAAGGATTATTGCATGGTTCTGATATGCACTGAGGCACAAGGCCAAAAAAGAATAATGATTCCCCTAGAAAAGCTCTTCTCAGATGGTTCTACAGATTAATTCACCAGAGAATGAATCTTATGTGATGCAGTAGAATAAATACTTTTGCACAGGGAAGGCTTGTACATCTGGAGGGGAAAACATCTGGGTAAGGTTTTCTTTACCTATCAAAGTGTTGGTCCTGTATCACTTCCATAATTCTGAATGTAGGAAAGAGTCAGAAGTTGCCTTGATAATGCAATATGATTCCCATATCCACAGGGATGTATTTTGCATGCATTGCAGATTGCCAGACTGAAAACTGGAGAGGCTTCTGTATCTTTCATGGTTGTGGTGAAAAGGGAATTTCAGCAGGTGTTACTTGTTACATGGTTGCCTGACAATCAAAACCTCCTGAAATTTCCTCTTGTATACAACCATTAGGAGCCAGTGTGGTGTAGTGATTTCAGCATTGGAATATGACCCTGCAGACCAGGGTTCGAATCCCTGCTTGGGTATGGAACCCCACTTGGTGACCTCAGGCAAATCACATTTTCTCAGCCTCAGAGGGAGGCACCTGCAAAACCCATTCTGTACAAATATTGCCAAGAAAACCCTGTGATAGTCTTGCCTTAGGGTTGTTGTAAGCTGGAACTGACTTGAAGGAACACAATGACAACAAAAACATACAACCATTAAAAGTACTGGAGCCCTCTCCAATTTTCAGGCTGGCAACCCTAACTGCAAATGAAGATTTTATTCTGTAATATCTGCTGGGTTTCATCTTCCATTTCTAACTTCCCCATTGCTTCTTCCCCTTTATTCTTACTGTAGAAGATCTGTTAAGAGGAAAAGGATGGAAGGGGGCACAGTATCTTTGGAATGAAAGGATTAGGAGATGTTTTTCTGGAAGCACCATTGTTGTGTGTGTATAAACACAGTGGCATTGTAATTGCAATAAAGGTAACATGTTCAAGATTGTCAGCTGAAAAGATCTGCTAGTATTGTCTAAAGCTTCTAAGCAGCTAGAATGTTAGCGGACTGTAGTTTATAAATTACATCACTTTAATGCAGAAGCTGAAGCTTGCTAAGTACAAAGACAGAGAATGTGCATTTGAAGGTGTAACACAGACACCCCAGGTGATGGGAAATTGCTGTTCAAAGAAAAAGAAGTACTGTATAAGCAGTGAATTATCTCTCTCACTTTAATCCTACATATGTCAGAATGGCAGTAATTTCTCACTAATCCAGGTGCATGTTTATTACGGTATTTATCTTGCTCTTCATCTGTTAGTGCACTTTCAAATTATTTGTCTTGCCATCTTTCTAAACCTGTGTACTTTCTGTGGCCAAAGCAACTGCAAGCATGCTGGAATGGTCTCTTTTCCTCCAAGCTGTTCTGTGGTTTATATAACACCATTGCTACCCCCATCTCCTGAGGGGGAACTTATAATTAAGCTGTATCTGTCCTGCCTGATTGTAGTGAGTTTAGCAACTGCTTTGCAGCAGATGGCTGTGTGGAGTGATGCATTCATAGATATGCATACAGAAGAAAGAGCAGAAATTGTTATTTTTACAGTAGTTGGTCATCAGTTTAAAACAAGTATTAACAATTGATTTTCAAAACTGTTAATGACTTTTGGAATGCATTCATTTTTTTAAAAAAAAAATCATTTAAAATAAATAAATAAATGATATTGATTGGTAGACTTGGGCACACTCCTAAATATCTTACTATAACCAGTAAATACTGGTGTCGTCTGTGTGTATGTTTTAAATCATCAGCTCTTCCTTGTGTGAAACAACCAGAACTTGGAAGTTACCCTTTTGGTCTATTAAAACCAACTCAAAATCTATATTAAAACATTTAAAAAGTTGAAAAAAGAGTGTAGTACCCTGTTAAAAGCTTTTGTTTACAATCGGCCAGTTCCTGAAAGCCTGATAGAATTTTAAAAAAAGTTCTTTTCAGCAGAGTAACAAAAAATAGTGGGCCATTCTAGCCCGCAGGAAAGGAGCTCCTACTTGATGTTTCTGTGAATGTAGGAGCTGAGACAAGGACCTCACAGGGCCCAGGAGGGTTTGCAAGAAGACAGTCCTTTAGATATCCTGGACTCAGGATGTATAGGACTTTATGAATTATAACTGGCACTTTGAATTATGCCAAGAAGCCTGGCTTCCCAATTCACTGGACCAGCTGGTTTTGCAGTGCATTGGGGAGTTTCTTGGGTTGCTGCAGTTTGGCTCCAAATTTTCCCGGTGCCTCACTTTCCCAGGAGGCACTGGGGCTGCTGGAACAACCATGACTGGCTGTTTGGGCTGCTGGGAGGCAGGACTTCCAGCCCTGGGGAGGCAAACTCCTGTCATGCCCCACGAACTGCAAGTGGCCCAGGATTGGCCCATTAGCGCTGGAAGAGGCAGGACTTCCAGCTGCAAAGGATGCTGGGATGGTTCTATATATGGCGACGTAGCCAGACGAAGTCACCTTTTTGGCTCGGATCTCTGGCGGGAGCACAGGCCGGAGAACGAGCTCCTTAAATGCAGCAGAAGCAGCAGCAAGTACGAGTCTGGGAGGCTGAAGTTTGGGCCTTCCTGCCTCTACTCCACTATTGAAGCATTTCCAGGAGCCGAGCCAAGTCAGGCTACACTGGCAATGGCTGAACTGGCCTGCAGGCCCATGGCCTTCAACCTCCAGGCCTCACCCCTACAGGACTTGGGAGTGCATGGGACATCATGTGGATGTGGGGGGCACCATTAGGATGGTAGGAGTGAGCTGGCCCTGCACCACATGGGAGGGGCAGCACTTGGGCTTCTGTGCACCCTCCCAAGCACAGCTTCTTCATTAATCCTGGGAGGGATGAGGGAATCTGGCTTGCTCTGCTCTCCTGGCTCGTCCGTCCTACCCTGCCTTCACCATGCCTCCTAAACGGGCCCAGAAGCAGGCAGTGCCATCCAGGCCCCAATCAGGGGCCAAACTGGGCAATCCATAAAATCCTAGGCTGACCTGGCATCCAGAAGCAAGTATCCCTCAGCCAATACAAGCCACTGCCAAGGCCCTGGTCATCACAACGCTCCAGGAAAATGATGTGCTAGTGGTAACCTCATGTTCTGATGGATCAAGTGGGCTGCCTGAGGCTTCACACCCTTTCGGCAGTGAGCTTGGGAGTGACAACAGAGGATTCCATTCAAGTTGCAAACCAAGAGTAAGTCTTTGTGCAAACCTGACATATGGCTTGCTCTGTATCTACCTCCACTTCCAGCAGTAGCAGCACCTCCAGCTACAGCTCTGTGAGCACGTCCACTTCCAATGGCCCTTCTTCCACCTCATGGTGGAGAAAGCATAAGAGGAAGAAGAGAAGCAAAACCAAGAAGACCAGGTCAGGAAAGAGAGCTGGTTCTGGAAGACCTGGCGGGGATGATGAGTCCTCCAATGATGACTCTGGGAGTGAGGAATACTGGTTGGATGGTGCCCTGGTCCCCATCCTCCCATCCTGGGTCATCAGGCTCAGGACACGACATTCGGGTCTAAGGAGGAGCAGAGGGGTTTGGCCTTCTCCACCTTCTCCGATGGCATGGACCCCCCCCCC
>CM034703.1:67732459-67750357 GCA_020142125.1 Phrynosoma platyrhinos | reverse complement strand
TCGTGTCGATGGCCATGGTGAGATCGGTGTTTCAGGTATTCACCAAGGCTTCAACAGGGTCACCGGCATTTCCAACCATTAAAACCTCCAAGGCTTTCTACAATCCAATTGGCTCCATTAGCTTCCAAGGGCAAACCATTCTACTATCTGGAGGGGCGAATAGAGGCTCTTAGTTCCACCCTGACCAGGAAATGGTCCGTCCATGACAAGGCAGTGGTTTGTTTAACCTCTGCCTACGGAAGTTCCTGTTCCGAACTGAAGACCGCATCAAATGTATGGCCTGCACAGTGTGTAGACTCAGAGACCAGACAACCAATTGGGATAGACCCATGTTAGTCATGGTATCCATGAACTTCTGAGCCATGCCTGTTAAACTGGTCTCGAGTGGGATGTTGAAGTCCCCCAGGACTAAAAGTCTAGGGGACTCCAACAGCAGCTCCGAGACCAGCTGTGCCAGCTCGGTTATGGAGTCTGCTACACAACGGGATGGTTGGTAGACTAGCAGAATCCCTAAACTATCCCTGGTCCTCAGGTTCATGTACATACACTCGAAGTGGACTGTCTTCTGGACAGGTATCTTGGTCAGAGTCAGGTTGTTCTTATAAACCAGAGCCACTCCACCCCCCTGTCCACTTTCCTTCACCTGCTCACTAACAGCGTATCTGGCTGGGAGGACTGTGCCCAAGTGACAGCACTGTCTTCTTCCAGCCAGGTCTCTGTAAAGCAAGCCAGGTCGGCATCATCATCCAGAAGGAGATTGTGGATATGCGTCTTGTTTCTGACCGACCTGGCATTGCAAAGGAGCAGGGTGTGGTTCTGTGGAATGGTTGGTCTGCTCTCCAAACCATTCTGGGAAACAGAGAGAACTGAAGGTGTGATAGCTCTCTGACAGCGATCCCGCCTTCTTTTGTAACATATATTCACTCTGTTCCGTCCATATCTCCCATTCCCCAACACAACTCCAATAGCCGCCCCCACCTCATTCCCGACCTCAGATAGAGAAGGGGAAAATAGGGCCATGAAAGGGTGGGCTAGATGGAATTAGAATTAACCCCAGCCTTCCAACCCAATGTCCACAATAATCTAATCCTCTCGATATAAACAATATATATAACATGCGTTGTGACCTAAAACAACATCCCCCCTCCTCAGGCTCCACCCCCCACTACTCCTGCCACTGTATTCCTTGGGGCAATGGTGGTGACTGGGGCTTATATAGTCCCTGTAGTTCCAAGGAGGCTGCACTGCTGCCGCAGGTGCTGAGAGGCAAGGGGAGATCGTCTTTGGGCATGCCCACTGCCAAACGCCCAGCCTCCCCCTCTCCAGTCCTGTTGATGCCTCTCCCCAGTGTTCCTGGAGCAATGGTGGTAAGTGGGGGTTATATAGTCCCTGTAGCTCCAAGGAAGCTGCGCTGCTGCCGCAGGTGCTATGAGGCAAGGGATGGTCTTCGGGTGTGCCCATGGCCAAATGCCCAGCCTCCTCCTCTCCGCCCCTGTTGCTGCTTTCCCCCAGCATTCCTGGAGCAATGATGGTAAGTGGGGCTTATATAGTCCCTGTAGCTCCAAGGAAGCTGCACTGCCACCGCAGGTGCTGAGTGGCAAGGGGAGATGGTCTTCTGGCTTGCCCATGGCCAAACGCCCAGCCTCCTCCTCTCCGCTCCTCTTGCTGCCTTTCCCCAACATTCCTCAGATGAATGAGATCTAAGTCTCATGATAGTGCAGGAATGGGGAAACTATCACCTCTGGACTCTGTTAGAATGCAACTCTCCTCATCTCTGATCATTGGACATGCTAGATGAGCTGATGACAGTTTAAAATATTTGTAAGATGTCATGTTCCCCATCCCTGGTGTTATTTGGATCCTTGTTGATAAGCAATTGAACTCTGCATATGTCAGATCTGTCACCAGACCTCTTTATGACTAATGCACTGGTTCTATCCTTCACTCACATTGAGACCTCATCAGAGAGCAATATTCTCCATATTCCAAGAGTCAAGAAGGAGAGTTTAAAACCTAGAAACAGTATAAGATATTTTCTACCTTTTCAATCAACACTTGCAGAACATCCAAACAAATGCTACTTTCTGTCCCTGAGGAGTGTAACTTCAATGAAAAGGTACCCTAGATACATATAATGCAACTTTTTAAAAAAGTAGCCCATCTTGCCTCTAAGAAGGCCAGGGCAATGTATTGGTGCTACTTAACCTATGAGTTCAGTTATATGTAGCAAGAGATAATGATTGGCAAGAGATCATCCAAGAAATTTCATGGGTGAGTAGGGATAAGAACCAGGAACTCCTTAGACCTATTCTGAAATTCTAAACCACTACAACACACTGATTGCATTTAGTAGCAGCCTCAAGTCATACATAAATTGTAGTTCTGCCTTCAAGGGTTGTATTGAAGAATGTATGTTTCTTTTATGTGAATTCACAGTTTTGCACTGTGAATTCCAAACCTTGAAAATACGTTGTCAGAACAGTATCAGAACCTGGGCCTTTTCTGCATGGGCCAAATAAAATGGTATTCCCTCATCCTCCTCACAGGGAGTCTGGATGACATAGGGCCCAAACCCTCAGTCTGGTGTGAACAGTCTGGATCATGATGTTAAGCCCATTCAGCAGCAAACCTGGGTCAACCTTTTTAAAACAAATTTTAAAAGTTCCCTGTTTGCTCCGGATCTTCCTGGAGGATGTTTGCTCTCACCATACATTCTCTATTCCAATGCTGTGCAGCTGTTGGAAATAAATCCTGCTGTTGGAAATGAGGTGCAGCTGTCATGGTGGCATGTTACTGATTCTGAGGTCACGAAGGCCCCCAGCCATTTGACCAATGATGGGTGCCTCATTCTGACCTCAAGGTGAGAAACCACCACCACCATGTTGTGTGGCACAGAGGGCACACATGGGAACAGCTTGTGTCAGAATGGAGGGCCTGAGGTAATGGGGTGAGTTTGGGGCAACTCTGGGCCCAGGATACTCTGCCCCCCAGTATCCTGGTCAGTGCAGACACAGCCTTGGGTGTGCAGGGAGAGCAATTGTTCTTGTTATGTGCAGGCAAATTGGCTTTTATTTATGGCAAGCCTATGAATAATTCTAAGAGACCCAGTTATTAAGAGCTGTTCTCATATATTCCAGGGTCATAGCTTCCATGATCGAGTCTATTCATCTACAGTGCAGTCTATTTCTTTCCCTTCTATTTTCAGTTTTACTGAGCATTATCCTTTTTTCCAAATGAGTCATGTCAAACATGTCCAAAGTATGATAGACTCAGCTTAGTCATATCAGATTTTAGTAAGAGTTCATGTTTCACTAACTATAAGACATATTTGTCTTTTTGATGATTTATGGTATCTGTAAAATTTTCCTCCAGCACCACATTTCTATGACTTCATTTTTTTATTATGAGATAGTTGTACTATACATATTGTGGTTGTTTAATATGCATTATCCCTAAATCCTTTGCTATTAATATTAAATGGCAGCATATCATAGTTGCCCAGGGAAGAACTTGTTTATTAACCTGTATTAATATGGTTAATGTGTTTGCATTTTGTAGCAAGTAAGTTTATGATTTTAGTAATTTTATTCTATGTAGAGTTAATGCCAGCCAAGCCAGTTATTACCTGTAGATAAAAGCTGATTTGATTATTGCTAAGGTAGGATTAAAGGCTCTTGTAGCACAAAAATAATTAATGGGAGAAAGCATAGGCAGCACTGTTGTATTCTGTAGCTTTGAGAACTGTACCAAGCTAGACAGACTTAAAGTTCATTGTGTCTGTTAATGATGCACTGCAGCCTTCTGCTTTGAGGTGAGTAAAATTTAAGCATTTCTGTAGCTGTTCCAAGACCTTAATTTAATTAAGGCCCTAGCATTATCATTGCCACAAGCATCTCCTTTTGATTTTTTTTAAAGAGCAATACTTTGCTGGTGATTATATACTTTCTGACATAAAGAAACAAGCAGTTTCATTAAAAAAATAAATCTGAAGAATATAAAATAAGGCTTAGACTGAGGCTGTTAGGAGTATCGCCCTCATGTATCTTAGAGTGCCAAATTTCTTATGCACATTTGAACATTTTCACAGAAAAAAACCCACACAACAATTTTTGATGGGAGCAGGAATAGGTTAATTTCTAGAAAATCCTCCCATTATCCATTGTCAATGTAGGTATCCCTCCATATCTTGCCTATCAAATATCATTACATCCAAAATGGGGTGAGGGAAAGATTGGTTTCGGATTGGGTGTGACCAGAGTTTATCTAGCTTTCTCTGAACAGAATGAACTGAAAGCCCAAACAGAACGGGTGATCACCAATCTTACATATACAAGCTTGTTTGCTAGCCAAAACACTTAGAGGGCACCTGGTTCCTTAGCCTTGTGTTATAATCTTTGTTATGCCTACTTGCCCTAGCCCTGAAGTGAGTTCATTGAGTAGTTTTGTAGTTTTAACTGCTGTCGGGCGAGAGATGAGTTTTTAATTTGTTTATTTTCTGATTCCTTGTGTTATTGTGGTGTGTTTTATTTTATTGCTGTATTTTTAACTTTTTTCTAGTTTAATTCTGTTTTAAGGGGATGGGAGGGTTGTATTATGGGACGAGGGAATGTTTTAACTTGTTTGTTTTAAAATATTGTACCCCGCCCCGATTGCCGTGCAGAGGGGCGGGCTATAAATAAATTATTATTATTATTATTATTATTATTATTATTATTATTATTATTATTATTATTATTATTATTGGAGTGGTGTGGATTGTATGGGGGATTACAGAGTGCCCAGCAGAGCTTCCAGAGCTGTAACAGATATTGCACTTGGAAGCTGCTAATTTGAGGCCCATTTCATAGTTAAAAAGAGCACATATAACTTTTGTCTCATTAGGAAATGAATAGAAGTAGAGTGATGACTACCAATTATTTATGTTCTCTTGCTGCTATTTGACCAGTTATAATTTCGCAAAGTGCTAAAACATTTTAATTATCTGGGAAGATGATATGATGCTTATCTCAACCCTCCCTTCTTCAGCCTTCTTGTCCCACAGTAATAGACATATGAAGCCAACTTTCAAATAAAGTCACTTGTGTATATGCTAGGGCCACAGAATCCCACAAGAAAGCTTTTCCAATGTATCTTCTTGAATGTTTAAATTGTCTCAACATTTGCTCAGGCTTTGTCATTCCACATATCCCACATCACCTGGATGTCTTTCCAGAAACATCTCTCAGGTAGTTTAATATGGTTCAAATTCATACAAACAACTGAAGTTATATGAACCCCTTGTGTATTCTTGCATGCTGTAACCCCTGAGCTCTCTCTGAACAGGACAAACAAAGGAAATGACTTTCCTGGACCAGCCCCGCTTAAAAGAATTCAGCAAAATTGTGTTGTCCTCTTCGTGGAAACCTGTGGTTTCCAAGCTGGGAACCCTGGACTCCTTTTGTCTAAGGGCAACTATGTATAAATAGAATTAGATTATCAAGGTTTGGTAACTCATTACAGATTCCTTCCAGCTTACATGCTCTAGACAAGTTGTCCAGCTTTTCTATGAATACAAATTACAGTTTAAAACAGCTAGAAATCTATTCATCTATCCACAAAACACCCTCTGTAATTCTTTGCACAGTGGTTATGAACAGAAGTACACTCTGAGTAATAAAACAAAAGCCTGACTCATCTCTAATTAAGTGGCCAATTTGTAAAAGGAATGAAAGTTTACAAGTAAGAGGTGTTAGAGAAGAAGAAACAGTTATATATTTAAAAAATAGCCCATTATTAACAATTTGCAGTAAATCGATTTATACCTGCATCTTAGTCAACCCGTTAACAAACTGGACAATAACTGAGGTAATTATTTAGGAAAATTATTGCTGTTATAAAATTCAATCAATGCTTTATTGTACAAAAATACAATTTTCTCTATTGTGCTTCTAACTTTCTAGAGCCAAGCTTGCTCTGTAGTTGTATACAACACAAAACGCAACACAAAACCAAACAAACCCCAAACCTGAATCCTTGGTACTGAGTAAAATGCAGGAGATCATATCACACTAAAAAAAATACATGCATTTTATCTGCAAACTGCCACAAAATCTTTATTATTAAATGACATATGTCTGAAAACTGTAATCTCAGACCAAAGATAGCTCTCAAGGACTGGCTTGAGCTTTTCTGGACTCTGTAGTAACCATTGTTGTGAAAGCTGGATAGTGAAGAATGCTGATAAGGAGAAAATCAACTCATTTGAAATGTAGTGCTGGAGAAGAGTTCTATGGATACTGTGCACACCTAAAAAAAAGAAAAAAGAAAAAAAAGGGTCCCTGACTGCATTCCAGATAGACAGACTCAACCAAGGAAGTCAGGGCCGTGAGTCTACAAGACCTGACAAGAACTGTTGATGATAGAGTGACTTGGAGGTCTTTCATTCATTAAGTCACCATAAGTCAGTGATCTTGATGCCATTGAATAATAGTAACTATGGGACTGTCCCAAATAGTAACGAATTCCAAGTATATCACAATGGGTCTATCCCAGAAAAGCAACTAATCCCAAGCATATGATATATCTCCTCCCCAATGAAAAATGGCATCCAGGAAGGCTAACACTGTCTCACCCTCCAGTAGCACGCCTCCACAATTTGCATGTTCAGCTACTGTAAAGAGGCTTTGTGTGTGAAAAAACAGAGTGGGAACCTTGAAGCTATGTAGAATGATTTGGAAAAGGTGCTCCTTCACTGTGTTTCCTCTCACTCATGAGCTTCAGTTGTGCACAGTATGGAGAAGATGCAGGCTAAGAACCCAGATGGCAGATTATGGTGTGTATTGCTCTGCCAATGCA
Organism: Phrynosoma platyrhinos; assembly: GCA_020142125.1. Classification (NCBI taxonomy): domain Eukaryota; kingdom Metazoa; phylum Chordata; class Lepidosauria; order Squamata; family Phrynosomatidae; genus Phrynosoma; species Phrynosoma platyrhinos. The sequence continues at coordinate 67,743,523 of CM034703.1, read as the reverse complement.
TGACCATTTCAGTGCCCAATGGGGTGAGTCACAGAAGTATTTGGCTGTCTCTTTATAGCCAGACACAAAATGATTACATCAGTGCTAAAATTCACTTAGGTCCTCTGGAACCCTCAGTGTTTTTGTCATTTTCCATACTTCATTAGATGAGATATATACATGTACTATATATTAAATTATTTATATTCTTCCTTTGAACAAACATATTATGGATGATCAGAATTAACGGTATTCTTACCATATGTAAGAATTTATTTGGTACAGCCTCTTCCCCAGTCATCTGTGCTGACTGTTGAGACTGGCCAGAAGACTGGATTCAAGCCAAGCCTCAAGTCACACCCACAAACCAATAGGAAGAACCCAATTGGCAGGTTTTCCACTTTTCCCCAGGGCCGGAGAAATTGCACAGATTTCTGCAAAGGATAGGGAGAAAAATAGCCCTTACCTGGCTCTGCTGCAATGCAACCTGCAAATGGTGGAACCTGGTAAGTTAGGGAGTGCTCTTCCCTATAAGGGTTAATGCTGAGTTTATACTCTATTTCTTTGCTGATCCTGATGGTATATTTACATTTAGTTATCCAGAACATTCCTGCTGTTTTGAATTTGTGGAAGAATTTGTTTTAAGAATTTGTTTCAGCAAACTGAAAGGTAAAAACATTGGTACATACAGGAGAACCATGTTGACAAGCACCTTTATGAATAAATTTCATAAAGGACCACTGTTTATATGGCACAAAGTCATGCTCCCCATGTTGCCAGAATTAAGGCCCCAGGTACACAGCCAAACCAAAACAACAATCCCACAATTTTGCTACTGTTAGTTAGGATGGCTTCCATATTTGTCTTATGATCTGACAGAAATTAGGAACAAATGAGGAAAGTTCACTCTCTTAGGTTTTTAACTACAGGCCCTTGAAACTAACAGAATATCTTCCTACTTAGCTACTTTGCTATAAATCTATGCTGACAGCTGTAAATTGAAACTAATAAATGAATTACACAGGTAAAGAAAACTAGATGCTGTTCCTTAGAGGCTCCATAACCCACACAGCTAATATTATGAAGCAAAAACTGATCAGGCCCTAGCTAATTGACTCAATTCACATTTGGTAATAAACAGCAAACTATATGGCAGATGAAACTATATGGCAGATGGTTTCCCCCCCTACTTCTTGTTTTTCATTATCCTTGGTATAATGTATTTGATATACACTCTTTAAAAGCCAATGAGCAGAAAGGCCAATGAGCAGAAAACTGATCATAAAACAAACCAGTCATTTCCCAAATTTCTATTATTGTTGTGTGTCTTCATTTCTGACTTGTGCATTTTTAACTTTTGTATGTTGTGAATTTTTATCTGTCTTTGTCTTAACTTTTGTAAGCTGCCTTGAGTCCCAAACTGGGAAAAAGGCATGATATAAATATTACCACCATGATCATTGTAATCTTTCAGCCCCTGGACATATACTGCCCTCTACACTAAGGGTGTACAAACTCTATGACCATAGTTTTTAAACTCATGATTAGGAACTATGCAAAAAATTGCAGAAATCAAATTGATAAAGCATTTCCACATATATACACATATAGTTTTTATCATTATGCCTCTCCCCCTCTTTGCTGCCTTGTTGCTCTCCTTTCTTACTGCAACTGTTTTATTAAATAAAACAATTGAGGGCTCATCTAGATTTTCCAGAATTCTCTGGGCTTCCCCCAGAATATTCTGGCCCTGAATTCCATCTGAATCCCCCTCTTACCTGTTGCAGCAAAATGATGAGACAATGGAAGATATCTTCCCACATGGTTCCTACAACTACAGTTTTGAGTCACTTTTGTGGTCAGAATGAGATGCCCAGCCTTTTTCTGACCTCAGAGCAATGTGTGGCCATTCAGGGAATACATGGGTTGCTGCCTCATTTTGCAAAAGGTAAGTCTTTTCAATGCAGGACAAGGGGTGGACACCCAGAATTGGTTCCAGGTGTTGTGTAAACAGTTTTGGATCTGATTCGGGGTTGGGAGCCATGTAGTGTAAACAGCACACAGCTAGCATGGGGGAATTCAGGATATATAGATAATGTAGATAACCCCTCAGTCATATTTCTGTCCACCAGGGACAAAGCAATATAGAATTACATGAAGTCTTAAGAAAAACCATGGGTTAATGGAGACATAAAACCCCAAACAAAGTATTATTTTAAAACAGCCCTGAGACTTTCCACAAACACTGTTGTAGCACTATGTTTTTATTGTAGTTTAGGGACAAGTAGTTAGAATTCTCTGCCAAAGAGCTTGGATCCCTCATGAAATCACAAATCCTTGGATTCCCCAGGATACAACCATGGCAGTTAAAGAGGAAACATAGTGCTAGAACTGGGGAGTGTCAAAGGGCCTATGACAGTTTTTGCTGCATGTCTAAAACTTAGTAGGGATGGGCCTTCATCATCCTTGGGATGGAGTTCCACAAACTGTGAACTTTCTGTGTTGTCACAGAAAAGTCTTTACCCTGTGTGTCCATGAAGGCTGCTACATCTGGCTGAGGAAATTTCTGGAAATTTTGAGACCTGAATGTCTGGAGAGATAGGGCCCAAAAATGAACTAGCTTTTCTTCCATATTTTTTTACCTTATCTTCTGTTTAGTTTTGAATGGAGGAGTTTTATTCTTCTTCTAGATTCAGTTTCTTCATAGTGTTTTAAGAGATTATCATCATATTCTACAAAAATTTAATATAGCTAAGAAGAGATTCATGATTTTTATCCCTGAAAGCTGTCTACACTATCTTCACACATCCTCCCCCCACAAGGATTATGCCCTCAAAATGCTGGTCAAAACTGTAATGTGCAGTGACAGCCAGCTTCCTATATGCCAAAGCCAATCTTTGTATTCTGTTTCTAGAAACTAAACAACAGCAATCAAAACCATTATATATTTTACTTTCATGCCAAAGAAGAAAGCTCACTGGAAGACAAGTGTTTCTATAGTCAAATGTCAAATCTTCTTTCCATATTTGAGGAAGTCTGAATGAATACCAACTCATTTTCTTTGTACTTTCTAGAAGTTTTACCCCAGTTTGCTGCATTTACCCAAGACTGATTTCTATAGTTCCCCTCCTGTTTATTAATGCAGATGTCATGGCATATCTTGCACATTCCTGTTCAGATTTCTTGACTCCTATGTAACCACTTTACTTTGGCTTGCTTTTCCACTGCTCTGGCCTACAGCTTGGGAAATCAATTAATAAACCTGTGTAGCTTTGGCATTTTTTTCTTTTTTGAAGATTCAGGGAATTTGACAAAATAACACAAGAGCATCTTGCATGAGATGGCATGACAGCCAGTGTGGCATATTGTTTTGAGTCAAACTATGACTCTAGAGACCAGAATTTGATTCTTCACTCTGCCATGAAGCCAACTGGGTGTCCTTGGGCAAGTCACATGCTCTAAGCCTCAGGGGAAGGCAATGGCAAACCATCCCTGAACAAATCTTGGAAAACCCATGATAGATTCACTTTGGGGTTGTAATAAGTCATAAAACCCATGATAGATTCACCTTGGGGTTGTAATAAGTCATAAAACTACACAACGACAAAAGATAAACATCTCCATCCATTCCTTTAGAACCTTGTTTTGACCTGTAGATGTGAGAAAGCATGGCTTCTCAGATCCTTGGGATAGACTTCATAAGATTCCAGGAGACTGACGGTGGCTCTTGAAGACTCCAGGCTAAACCTGAAATTTTGGCATGCCTGCATCACCAACTGAGCCTCTCCTGTGGTGGACATAGAACAGGGCCTCTGATGTAGATGTCTAATTTTGGTTAAATCCATATGAGTGGAGTTGAATTCTATTTTTACACACACACACACACACACACACTGTCTGACTGAGAATTCTAATACCCCACCTGAAACTGCAGTTCTGTGATTCCACAGGCTGCCTCCAGGGCACTTAATAAAGCATAGTGCTATAATTGTGCAATGTGAAAAGGCCCATGGTTTCTACCCAGAGGATAATACACCATTATTTTAAGAACGTTAACAAGGGAGTGTTTTATATTGCCCCTTGGCTACAAGCTCACTTTTGTTTTAAACATCTTAAGAGGATGGAAGCCAAAACAATTGCTTATTAACTGATCTACTAAGTTCTTTTTTTTTTTAAATAATTCTAATAATTATTCAAGAATCAGGCTAATGCATTTTGCAATACTTCAGGAACATTTTTCAAGGTCAGCCCTGTGTAAGGTGCATTACAGTAATCTTCATGATGGTAAGGGCAAACTACTGGCAATTTGTTTTCATGCTGGTAATACTTCAGAGCTGTAAATACATGGTTACTTCCATATGTATCATAAATTGACATTAGTGATATGTTGGTGGTAATAACTTTGGCTGCTCTCTCTGTCACAAAAGCTACAAATTGGACACACTGGGGTGCATTGTCAGCAGGACACAGTTCTGTTCATGTCTAGGTCAGTGCAAACAAGAAAAATTTCCTGTTTGATGCACAGTCCTCTGCTAGGGCCAACACTTTAAAATACCTTATATAATTCAGATGCTAATTTCTGTGTCACTTGAAGCAGATATCTTTACCCTGCTGTGCATCTGAGCTAGTTCCAATCTAGGATAGAGAGACTCGCCTGTATATCCATCTACCTATCATCTTATTTTTACCTCTTCTGTCCCCCACCCACAAATAAATTAGGACACAAGGTATCTTTAAAAACAGAGAAAATTACATATCAAAACCTCATATGGTTGAAGACATACAAAAGTTGTGATTAAAATAGTACATATAACATAATTCAAGACCAGGAAGGAATAAAAAGACATTGGATGCAATACACAGAACTATACAAAACAGATGACAAAATGAAGTATGCATGGAATGAAGAGCCATATGAAGATGAACCCCAAATTCTAAAAACTGAGGTGGAAGCTGCAATAAAAGAAATGGCAAAAAACAAGACTCCAGGAACAGATGATATTCCAATTGAACTGCTGCAGTCCACCTCTAGAGCTAATCAACATATGCCAACAGATATGGAAAACAAAACGATGGGCAACAGATTTGAAGCAATCAATATATATCCCCATCCACAAAAAGGGAGACATAAGAGACTGCAGCAACTATAGGACCAGAGCACTGATCTCCCACACAAGCAAAATCATGCTCAAAATTCTGCAACATAGACTCCAACCATACATGGAGAGAGAAATCTCAGGGATCCAAGCAGGGTTCATGAAAGGAAGAGGCACCAGAGACCACATTGCAAACATATGATGGCCAATGGAGCGCACCAGGGAATTCCAAAAGAAAATCAGCATGTGCTTTACAGATTAATAATAATAATAATAATTTATTTATACCCTGCCTTTAGCCAAAGCTATCCAGGCGGCTTACATTAAAAATACACACCCACAATATATAACAATCATATAACCCCCCTTAAAATTACAATTAAATCTAGCAGTTTAAAATGTAATATTTTAAACAATAATCAATAACTCATGCTCCTAATTGGACAAAAGCACTTAAGCACCCCCAGTTTACATCTGGGGCAAATTATCCCCTCAGAGACAGATGTAAAAAAAATGACTATAGCAAACCCTTTGACTGCATGGATCATGAAAGGCTATGGAATGCCCTTAAAGACATGGGAGTGCCAACACATCTGATAGTTCTGAAGAGGAATCTGTACTCAGGACAAGAGGCTACTGTCAGAACAGAACACAGAGTCAGACAAGGTTGCATCCTTTCACCCTATCTGTTCAACTTGTATGCAAAAATATTATAAGGAAAGCAGGCTTGGACACAGAAGAAAGAGGAGTGAAAATAGGAGTAAGGAATATCAACAATCTAAGATATACAGATGACACCATAATACTAGTAGAAAACCTCACAGACCTGGAACACCTACTAAGGAAGATCAAAAAAGAAAGTGCAAAGGCAGGCTAAAAGTTGAACATAAAGAAAACAAAAATAGTGACCACTGAGGACCTTCACAAGTTCAACCTAGACAATGAAGAAACAGAAATTAGTAAAAGAATTCTCATACCTGGGATCAAATATTGATAGAAATGGGGACTGCAGTCAGGAAATCAGAAGATTAAGAATGGGGAGAGTGGCTATGAAAGAATTAGAAAAGATTCTAAAATGCAAAGATATACAACTCAACACAAAAGTTAGAATCATGCAAGACATTGTATTCCCTATTACTTTGTATGGATGTGAGTGCTGGACAGTTAAAAAGAATGATAGGAAGAAAATCAACTCATTTAAGGTGTGGGGGAGGAGAAGAGTGCTGAGGATCCCACGGATAGCCAAAAAGACAAACAAATGGGTCCTAGAGCAGAATAAGCCAGAAACCTCCCTGAAAGCCAAGATGACCAAACTGAGGGCCGATGCAGACCAGCCAAAAGGGCTAGCCTCGTGGTGGAGTTGGGGTGTGGCAACTGGCCGTCAGCCTCTGCCCTGACACCGCCGGCATTCCACATGCCTGACTGCATGGCATGTAGTGTCAGGGCACCCATTGGCTCAGCGTGTAGACATAGTGCCCCAAAGGGGTGCAACAGAGCCACCGCGGTGGTGCTAAGGGCGGCTTTTTGCTGCCCCCAAAAGGAGCAGCATTTGCCAGCTCTTTTAGGAGCAGTAAAAAGCCAGATTGGGGCCACAGAATGTTGTTGCCATGGCCCTGATCTGGCACTCCCAGGGGTGGCACAGAGCCGCCCCTTAGGGGCTATCTGCATTGGCCCTGAGTCTTTTGTACTTCGGAGACATCACGAGAAGAGAGGACTCCCTGGAAAAGACAATAATGCTGGGAAAGGTGGAGGGAAGTAGGAAGAGAGGAAGGCTACATACCATATGGATGGACTCTATTAAGGAGGTCACAGGTATGGGCTTGCAGAATTAAACAGAGCAGTGGACAGAGGGTCTTGGAAATGTCTCATCTATAGGGTTGCCATTAGTCAAGATCAACCTGAGGGCAGTTAACAACAAAATAAAAAAAATTTAAACTAGACTAAAAGCAGTACAGTATAGTAAAACCATTTCTTGCAAAACAATCAGTCTCTGAAACTTACTGGAATTAAAAGAGAGCGAAAAGGGATCTAAACTAGGAAAGGAGTTCCAGAGTCTGGGAGCAGCTAGGGAGAAGGCCCTCTCCTGCATTTCTATCAATTCATTTCTACTTGTCCGTGAGATGAAGAGAAGTGTCTTCGCCAAAATTTTCAGAGCTCAGGATGGCTCATAAGAGAATCAGTCAATCAATCAGTCACTTTATATCTCAACATTTAAAAATAAAATAAAAAAGGAACTCAAGCCTGAGGATATGTTCCTTTAGATAGCCTTGACCCAATGAATCTCTATCTCTTTATACTGAGGAATGGAGTAATGCCATTTGCCAGCTAATCTGTATTTGTCTGGTGGTCCTTTTGTTATCTTCTGGTCAGCTGGATTTCAAACTTGTTACCAACAGTAACATCCAGACAGACAGAGTTAACATCAATACTCCACTTGAACACTTTTATGTATTGGAATTTCAAGATATTTATGTGGTATTTAAGGTATGTGATAAAGCCACTTTATTTGTTATGCCTTCAGTTTAAAAATCATCAAGGAAGGGAGTGGTTTGAGCATTGGACTGTGACTGGAGATCAGGGTTCCACACAGAAGCATAAAAACCCATTGGGAGACCTTGAGCAAGTCACATTCTCTGAGCCTCAAAGAATGGCATTGGTAAACCCCCTCTGAAGAAACTTGCCAAGCAAACCCTATGATAAGTTCATTTTAGGGTCATCATAAAAAATGACTTGGAGAAGCACAACAACAACAATAACAAAGTGAAATGCAAATAGTTCTCGGGGCCGCAGGAAGGTCAGGTTGAGGCCCAGGAGCCCGCCTAATGCTCCATCTTTCCCGGTGGCATGGCAGTGCAGCAGCAGAGCAGCTGAGAGGCCGTGGGTGGGGGTATTTAGCCCACCCAGCTCCATCCCCTCCAGCAGCACGGTGGCAGCGGCAGCATCGGGGCTGCAGGAAGGTTGGATGGAGGCCCAAGAGCCCACCGAAATCCTACTATTTCCTGTGGTGTGTTGACAACAGTGGGGTGGGACTAGTAAAATCTAGCAGAGCTTGGACAGGAGATTTTCAATTTCCACCCAGCCCTCTCCATTGTCATTTGGGATCTCATGTCTGTGGCGAAAAGTCCCCTGTATTATTCTTTGGAACCTTGCAGAGGCATTAACACTATGAGAAGGACTTGGGCTAGGGTTTCCTTTTCCTTTGTCTAAACCCACCCTATCTTCCTATCACCTGAAGCACCTGCAGCAACAACATGGCAGAGAGGGCTATTTGTTTTCTTTGACTCCTTTACCATCTGAGGCCAGGAATGATTTGGGAGCAGAAATTGGGGTTGTGCAGGAGAAGGGGAGGTATGGTGGCTACAGAGTGAACAGATGTTACAAAAGAAAGCGGGATAGCTGTTAGAAAGCTATCCCACTTTCAGTTCACTCTGTTTCCTGGACTGGGTTGGAGAGCATACCAATCATTCCACAGAACCTTACCTTGCTCCTTTGCAATGCCAGGTCAGTTAAAAATAAGACTTATATTAAATACGATCTCCTCCAAGATAAGGATGCTGACCTGGCTTGCTTTACAGAAAACTGGCTGGGAGAGGATAGCACCATAACTTGGACACAGGCCCTCCCAGCTGGGTATTCTGTTAGTGAGCAGGTAAGGGGAACTGGGCGGGGTGGTGGTGGAGTGGCCCTGGTTCATAGGAACAATCTAATCTTGACCAGGATACTTGTCCAGAACATGGTCCACTTCGAGTGCATGTACCTGAGCATGAGGACCAAGGATAGTTTGGGGATTCTGCTAGTATACCAACCACCCCGTTGCCTAGCAGACTCCCTGACCAAGCTGACACAACTGGTCTCAGAGTTGCTGTTGGAGTCACCTAGACTTCTAGTTCTGGGCGACTTCAACATTCCACTCGAGACCAGTTGGGAAAATCTAACTGGTGCAGCTCAGGAGTTCATGGAATCCATGACAAACATGGGCCTATCCCAATTGGTCGTCGGGCCCACATATTGTGTGGATCATACCCTCGATACGGTCTTTAGTACAGAACAGGAATATCTGTGGGTGGAGGTTATCAAGACCTCTGCATTGTCATGGATGGATCATTTCCTGGTCCAGACTGAACTAAGGACCATGGTCCACCCCACTGGGGGTGGTGGACCCATTAGAATGGTCTGCCCTTGAAGGGTAATGGAACCAATAGGATTCCAGAAAGCCTTGGAGGGTTTAATGGTTGGTAATGGCGGTGATTCTGTCGAAGCTTTGGCTAATACCCAGAACACTGATCTCATCAAGGCTATCGACACGATGGCTCCCAAGCGTCCTTTCCAACCTGCCTCAAATCGTAGGCCATGGTATACATCAGAGCTTAGAAAAATGAAGCGGGTTGAACAACAACTAGAGCACATCTGGTGGAAAACTCAACTCATATCTGACAAGACTCATCATAGGAACTTTCTTTGGGCCTATTGAGAGGCAATATGTGCAGCACAGAGGGCCTTCTCCTCTGCACTATTGCGTCTGCAGAGTCTCGTCCAGCAGAGCTGTTTAGGGTGGTGAGGGAGATGACGCAAGTTATACCTGCACAGAACCCATTGCTAACAACAGCCTGCTGTGATGCATTTAGCAACTTATTTGCAGATAAAATCTCTCAAATAAGAGCCAACTTAGATGCCAGCATTTTGACAGAAACAACTGATGATGTGTCCAACAATTCCGCTGATGAAAATTTACTGGCTCAATTTCAATCTGTAGTACTGAGGACGTGGACATGATATTTGGTAGAGTGAGGAAGACAACCTGCCCTCTTGATCCTTGCCCTTCATGGCTGGCAGTCCGGGGGGGGGGTGCCTTGATGGTGTTTCTTAAGGACATCATCAATGCATCCCTCAGGGAGGTACACATTCCATCTTGCTTAAAGGAGGCGGCAGTTAGGCCGCTTCTGAAAAAACCTTCCCTGGACCCCCTGGACATGAACAACTATAGGCCGATCTCTACATTACCTTTCTTAAGCAAAGTGATTGAGAGGGTGGTTGCTGTTCAACTCCAAGTGGTCTTGGATGAAACCAATTATCTAGACCCATTTCAAACTGGCTTTAGGATGGGATTTGGAGTTGATACTGCCATGGTTCCCTTGACCGACGTCCTGCGTCTGAGCATCAACAGGGGTACTGTGACCTTGTTGGTGCTCTTAGACCTCTCAGCAGCTTTTGATACGATAGATCATGGTATCCTCTTGGATCTCCTGAGGGGGTTGGGAATTGAAGGCACTGCTTTGCAGTGGTTCCATTCCTTCCTCTTGGGCAGATCCCAGAGGGTGCTGCTCGGGGACAGTTGCTCCAGTAAAAAGGAGCTCATTTGTGGCATCCTGCAAAGCACTATTCTGTCCCCAATGTTGTTCAACATCTATATGAAGCCGCTGGGTGAGATTATTCGGAGTTATGGGGCTGGGTATTATCAGTATGCTGATGACACCCAGATCTATTTCTACCTATCTCGATCGTCGGCCTCGAATTCTAATGGCATCTCTCCTCTCAATGACCGTCTTAAGGCAGTAATGGGTTGGATGAGGAAAAACGGATTGAGATTGAATCCAGACAAAATGGAAGTGCTCACGGTAGCAGCCCCGAAACCAAGGATTGGGTTGCAACCTCCAGTCCTGGATGGGGGTCACACTCTCCACAAAAGACTGTGTTCACAGTCTGGGGGTGCTCCTTGATTTGTCACTTCAGATGACTAGTCAGGTGAATGCGATGGTCAGGAGTGCCTGTTACCAGCTTCGGCTGATACGCCAGCTGCACCCTTTCCTGGAAGTAAGGGATCTTGAGACCGTGATGCACGCGCTGGTAACCTCTCATCTGGATTTCTGTAATGCACTCTACATGGGGCTACCCTCATGCTTGGTCCAGAAACTTCAGTTGGTACAAAATATGGCAGCTAGAGTGGTCTCAGGTACATCGCGGAGAGACCACATAACTCCTGTGCTAAAAT
>CM034703.1:67709790-67721571 GCA_020142125.1 Phrynosoma platyrhinos | reverse complement strand
ATGAGAGGTTCCATGGTTTTTCTTTTGGGCATTGTCACCCCCACCACTCATGTATGGCAGCTCTGTTCCTTTTAAATGTGGTCCTGTGATGGGGTGTTTACATGCACAATTAGGATTAGGGTTTGGAAAGAGTGCCCCTTTAGAGCTGCATTGGTGCATTTATACGTACTTGCAAACATGCACATTTTCTGGGAAGAAGCAAAAAAAAAGCTTCTTTTTGAAGTGGCTGTTCTCCCCATAATACCGCTAGAGGACGCTTTTCATTTAAACACCCACCTTGAAGCCGGCCTGAAACCTGCTTATTTTGCCTATCTGTTTCACTCCTTAGTCTGTTACAACAAAAACTACAGAGTCTCATGGCATCTTAAATACACATGCATCTGTGAAGTGCAGTCCATGAAAGTTATGTCAATTAGAACTTGTTAGTCTTTAAGATGATAAAAGGAACTTTAACACAATTAGACAGTCTAAGATCTTTTCATAGTTGTCCTAAGGCAAAATTTGCAGTTTCATTGCCAAACAGCATCATTCTGGAAGGCAATTTTTAAAAAGTTATCTCAAGTTTATATGCAAGAGCTACTGAAAGTTCCATACTTGTTATGTAGTGAGTAAGAAAGTGACAGGGAGTGATGATGAAAAAGAAGTAGAAGAGAAGAGAGGAAGGATGTGGAAGTATATAGGAATGGAAGGAGAAGTAAGGATGAACAAAGAGTGTTAAAGAAGGAGAAAATTGGGAAAGGAGGGATAAGAATTGGCATGGGAAGAGTGTGAGGTGTGACAAATGGGATAAGATAAGATAAGCTATACGAAGGTTATGCGATGGTGTTTAGAACAAGGGTGTTTAAGTTATTATGTGGATCTTTGTACTGTATTAGTATTTGTACGGATGTTTTAATGTGTGTGATTAATTATCGAATAAAGATATATGTTTAAAAAAGAGTTACATACTTCTGACTGGTTTGTATTCACAATCTCTATGCATTAGCTAGTTTAGGGAACATGTAGGGCCTATGGAAGTATCCCAGTCCACATTTATGAGCAGCACTAGCTGCAAGTGACAGCAGCTGTTTTTCTTTCTGTTCCTCTGTTGATTGAGAAACAGCTGACCTTTCCACTCCCTTGTTCTCCAGTGATCTCTGGTGAGAGGAATAATTGTGACAATGACCTACTTTTGGCTTCTGCAGCAGAGATCGCTCATGAGAGGGGGTGGAAATGTCAGTCAACTACTTTCTGATCAACAAGGGAATAGACTCTTGTTGCTCGCAGTGGCTGCTGCATGGTTAGGTTAGGATGGAGGGGAGGATCAAGCTAGGAGATACTAGTAACTAAGGTGGTTATGCATTCATAACTGCCTTGATGAATTCTGGCCTACATTTATATGTACCATTCAAATAAAATTAGTGCTCAAGGCAACTAATACTATATAAATAAAATGAGCAAAGTTGAAATTAAAACATGACTCTTGTTAATTGGAATAGTTATTTATTTTTATTTTATTTTATTAAAATATTTATATTCTGTCCTATGTCACAGGCTTTCAGGGAGGCATGCACCGATGCAACAGTCAAAGATTTACATCATGTCCAACCGTAGGGGACAGTGCTAATCTCTGTTACTAAACCAAAGAGCCAGAGTTGTCAGAGACTACTCTGTGGTCATGTGGCCAGCATGATTGCACAGAATTCTATTTACCTTCCCACCAAAGTGGTACCTATTTACCTACTTGCATTTGCATGCTTTCGAACTGCTAGGTTGGCAGAAGCTGGGACTAGTAACAGGAGCTCACTCCATCATGCAGCACCTGGGCCTTGAACTGCCAACCTGCTGATCAAGTGGTTAAGATGCTGATTCAACAGAATCAGCATCTTAACCACTTGAGCCACTGCATCCATTAAAAAAGTACATACACACACAGAACATACCAGTTGTTTCTTTCAACTAGAGTAGACCTACTAGAACCAGTGTGGTGGAGTAGTTTAAGCATTGGACTACGGGGGGGGGATGCAGACATCGAAAAGTGCCATCTTGAAGCTAGAGAAGGGGAGGGGCAGCTGGACTCTGGGCGCCCCAACCCCTTCTGAAAGACGTCATCAGAGCGCTCGCCATTGCACATGGCAAGCGCTCTGATGATGTCCTTCCAGCTCAGCGTCTGGATATGCTGAGCCGGAAGGAGTGCAGAAGAGATGCCTGGTGCCTCTTCTGATGCCCCTTTTGGCTCCTCTGAAAGGAGCGCTATTTTAGCACTCCTTTTCAGAGGCGCCATAAGAGTGGATCGGAGCGGAGGTATGGGGAAGCCTCAGTCCCAATCTGTGGCTTCTTGGGGTGGCCCACGGCCACCTGTCTGTAGAGGCCCTATGACTTTGGAGAAGAGGGTTTGAATCCTGGCTTGGCCATGGAAACCCACTGGGTGACCTTGGTGAAATCACATTCTCTCAGTCTCAAAGGTTGGCAATGGAAAACTCCCTCTGAAGAAATCTGTCAAGATAGGTTCACCTTAGAGTCACCATGCATCCCCTCTGAAAAAACTTGCCAAGAGGGCCTTAGGGTCACCATAAGTCAAAAACAACTAGAAGGCACACAACAACAACAAATACCCACTGACTCAATTAAATATTTAAAAAGATAAAGTTTGAACTAATTCAACAGCTCTTCTATATCTGGGATTAACTATTGGGTTCACCGTTTCATTTGACAGAGATAACATGAATGAGGAGGCTTTTAATAATAGTAATGCAGTCCCTTGGGCTTGGCTATCATAGAATTTTATAAGAAAACCTGCTGCTTTTTTTTTTTTTTTGGCCTCCAGAGGCATGCTTAACTGTTTGACAGACACACCAAAAGTCTCTCAATTTCACTAAAAATGTCATCCCAGCATCTTCTGTCTTGCCACACTGTCATACAAAGAGAAGGGAATGCAAAACATTTTACAGTTCAAATTATTTCTTTTCAGCTGATTGTATTTATTTTCTTTGACAAGAAACTCTATTTTCAACTGAGTTCAAGGCAACAGCTTCAACACCCCTTTGTTAGAACTCAGCAATACCCAACTAATAAAGTAAAGCTGGTTTATTTAATGGCATATTAATGTAACCAGCCTTTCCTGAAGTGACATCAATGTGGCACTGTTGAAAGGTTTCAAAAATGCATAACCCCATCCATTTCTTTGTAGAATAGATTGAAGATCCTTGATATATTATTTCTGTAGCCACAATAATAAAATATATTAGGTTTTTTAAAAAAAAATTCCTTGAGTTTAACAGTTTTCATTGGAAACATTCTTTTCATGTTATTTTTCAAAGTTTGCCCCCTTCAAAACAAAGAAACACATGCTGTCCATATATTTATGGTCACTGAAATGAGATCACAGTCAGTTCAATGCACCTGATCTGAAAAAAAAGTAAATAGTATGTAGAAGTCAGAACAGAGAATAAGGTCATGTTTACATGGGCCAAATGACCAGTTGCTCCTTACTCTTGCCAAAACCTGTCTTCATGTCACAGGGCCAAAGCCCTGATTTGTCTGTGGACTGTCTTCATGATGTGAGGTTAGTTCTGCATCAAAATATGGGGCACCCCTGCATTAAACCACATTAAAAAAAACTTATCTTTTGCTCTTGCATTCCGAGAAAATCTGGAGCACTCCAGAATGATGCAGCATTTACATAATGTCCTGCTGTGCCATTCAGTACTGCCACCCCTGGCACAAATAATTCTCTCTGAAGTCACAATGATGATTTTAACCTCAGAGGGAGTGGCTAGCACCAGTGCTAGACAGTGCTGAATGGCACAGCAAAATGCATGTGTAGATAACCACCTGACATCGTTCCAGAATATGGAGGTAATGGGGGGAATTGGGGGCAGTCTGGAGTACTGTGGCCAGTGTTGACCTACCCCAAATGACTGCTCTCTCAGATGCTGATTACAAGACAAATTTACAAATTTACACTGCTGTACGTAAGCTTTACATACAATACAGGGTGAGCTAAAAGAATCTGTGTTATGTTTCTTTTTCCTTGATGAAGACATACTAATAGATGTACCAAAACACAGATGACAAATGCTTTTAATTTCCCCCATTTCCATGAATTATATTCTTTATTAATTGAGGTTAGCACTTACACATATACTTTAGTCTTTCATATGAAGTATAAAAATGCAACTTATAAGACTAAAGAACTTTAAATCTGCTTGAAAAAAGAGTTTATTTTCTAATACTTCTGGATGTAGTAATAAATATGATAAACTTTAGATTTACACTGATTTAAATTACTTGAGTAATTTATTGGTTGTGGATTTCTAGATGAGAATGAACATGTTTAGCAAGGAGATAGAAATTTCATTAGATGTGACACTCTCAATGAATGTATTCTTTTTTCACCTCTTGAGACTTGCCTTGAGTTTGCAAAATGTTCTTGTGAAATAAAGGAAGCATAAAATAATGTTCATATTTTAAAATGTGAATGGCTACAATGTGCATATTTAAAAAACAATATATATGAGAAGCATGCTTTAATTAACGAGGGAAAACTTGTTTAAATTAGGGATGAATTACCAACAAACAAGAGGACTTTGGGAGTGAAGAACATGCTTTCTCATATCCCGCTACCTTTGTCCTATCTCTCTTGTCATTTTGTGTCTTCAAGTCATTCCCAACTTATGGTGACCCTAAGATGAACCTACCATGAGATTTTCTTGGCAAGGTTTCTTCAGAGCAGCTCTGCCTTTGCCTTCCTCTGAGGGTGAGAGAGAGTGATTTGCCCAGCTTATGATGAAGGATGAGCACATCCCTAGATGAACACATATACATTTAGTCTTTCTAACATTACAGTTAGCTACCCTGCTGGCTACTCAGACTTTCTTAATTCCTGATTTTCCCAGTATAGTATGTGCAGCTCAGCCTTTTCAGGCTAGTGAAGAAGCCTTAAAAAGACACATATAATCATTGCTGAAAAAAAGTGAGAGAGGAAGTGACCAAGTGGAAATAATTTTTTTTAAGTCACTAATATTAACCCCCAGTAAGCATGTGGGAAGGATTGTCTGGTGCTGTGCACTTGCTCCCAAATGGCCACATCTGGAAACATGGTTGCCTCACAAACAAGATAGGTTGGGTGCAGGGCTGTTCTTTAGTGGCATGGGGAAGAAATATGAAGGACAGTCTCCATCCCAGCACTTGGAGGTGATGAGGGAATTTGTTTGCTCAAGTCCAGTGCAGGGGGGTGGAAATTCCCAGAGAACAAAAGGCGTACATCCTTTTGGGAAGTCTGACCAATGACTATGACCATGTCATGTACAGCCTGTAGGGGATGCCAGAGGGACAGCTCTTGGTGGACTTGGTGTCGGCATGCATCTTGGAAGAAGACCAGAGATGGTAGTATGAGGCAGGTCTTCAGAGATGGCAGAAAGCCGAGCCAAGGCCAGCACACACTACCAAGGAACTTCCTCTGGCTCTGTATGTCAAGCAAGCTGCAGTCTGCAGAGTAAAGTAATGCTTCAACTGTGGAGAGGCTGGACATTTCAGAAGGAACAGCTACAAGGGAAGACAAGCAACACAGGAAGCCCGGGGACAGCAGGGATGTTGCTTCTGTGGCAGAGGACAGTGGTTGTCATGCCTACCAGACAACCACCCAGGGAGGGGGTTGGGTCCTTGATTCGGGTGCTACCCATCATTTTGTGAACTCCAACTCACTCCTGAAGATAAAGAAACCCTCATGTAAAGTCTCTGTGGGCTTGGCTGATGTGGGTTCAAGCCAGATACAGGAAATGGAGATAGTCTTTTTTCCAGGTTTCGCAAAAGACTTTGACAATGTGTTGTGTGCTCCCCAGCTGCAAAACTGCCTAGTCAGTGTGTCATCCCTGACTTCTAATAATAATAATAATAATAATAATAATATAATTTATTTATATTTCCTGCCTCTCTCTACAGATCGAGGCGGGAGTACAAAAATAAGATGTACAAAATGTACAGTAGTACAATCCATTAAAAAAAAGAAAAGAAAAACATAACAATAAAACCACAACAGTAATAAGAAGAACAATAATAAACAATAAACCCAACAGTAAAACCAATAAAATAACAGCAATAATTAAAATAATAATAAAATTATAATACAGGTCTATGCCTCAAGTGATATAATCTTTTTCACCCAGGAGGTCCTTATGAGATGGTCATGTCTAATCTTATGTTCAGTTAGGGTTATGAACTGCATTTCAAGAGGGATGACTGCATGAGCTCTTTGGGAGGGCAGGTTTGTGTAAAAGCACAAAAGAGGCACAGACTATATTATTTAGTGGATAGGGCAAAGTGTGCTACAGTGAGTAAGGAGCCTCTGCACTCAGACTGTGCACACTATTTCCACAGGGTGCTGGGACATGCCAGTTTAACTATTTTGGGGGAATTGGGTGAAGTCTGTCTCAAGCTGAAAATGAATGTCTGTGGCCACCATTTGGATTACTCTGTAGCAGAATTAAGCTGAAAGCTTATCTGGCAGCAAAAAAGAGCAAAT
This sequence comes from Phrynosoma platyrhinos, assembly GCA_020142125.1. NCBI lineage: Eukaryota > Metazoa > Chordata > Lepidosauria > Squamata > Phrynosomatidae > Phrynosoma > Phrynosoma platyrhinos. The sequence continues at coordinate 67,715,069 of CM034703.1, read as the reverse complement.
CAGGTCATTTCAGGTGGTGCATGCAGCCCTGATGGGGCCTTTTTCTCAAAGCATCAGCAGAAGTAAGTACTTAATGGTTATTGTAGACCGCCATTACAGCTATGCCATGCTCATGAGGGAGAAAAAATGAAGCTGCTAACAGGTTCAAGCAGTGGGTGCACATGGTGGAGAGGGAATTTGAGCACAAGGTAGGTGCCCTGGTAACAGAAAGGTATGGTGAATTTTCATCCTGGGACCTCAGAGATTGGTTGAAACAAAAAAGGGATACGCCACAAAACCACCAATCCTGCCACTCCACATGAGGATGGTTTGGCAGAGAGGAGGATTGGAGTGCTCAAACAAATGAAGAACTGTATGTTGCTGGATGCAGAGGCTCCTGAGAATCTTTGGGGTGAAGCAATATTGACTGCTTGCCACATTGTGAACTGCCTGTTGAACTCTACAATACAGCAAACCTCATATTTCATGTTGTATGGGGGCCACCTAACCTGGGCTAATTAAGGGTCTTTGGCCAGTATGCTAATGTCTTGATACCTGCAAATTTCAGAAAGAAAGTTGATCTGAAGTGGATGAGACTGAGGTTTGTAGGGTATGAGAGCAATAGCTACCAGTTCTGCTTGGAGTATGGCAAGATTCTGTTGTCCTGGAGTGCCAATTTTGAAAAACAGTCTGGGTGGGAGAGGCTCCACACAAACCAGGAGGTGTTTCTGAGGCTGGGACAACAGGGCACTAGCACCAGGAATGGATGTGTAGAAATACCAGTGGCTGTGCCAGAGAGCAAGCCAAACACCTCACAGGGTCCCACTGACATGCACATCTCACCCATCACTATTAGGAAGTTTGAGAAAGTGCCTGTTATAGATGCAGAAGTGCAGACAAGTAGTGATACTGAGGATGAAAGTGGGTGAACAAAGGTCATCATCCCCAAGAGAACACAGAGAGTGAGAAGATCACTAGACAGGTCTGTAGTGCTGGGAGTCAGAGTGTGCACTGTGGTGGCTGATGAACCTGAAACTCTCAGGAATTTTTGACCTACCCTAAGGAGGAACAGGACAAATAGTTTAAAGCCATAGATAAGAAGTTGCTGTCTTTGGTCAACAGGGAGGTGTTTGATGTTGTGGACAGACCTGGAGACCATAAAGTCGTTGGCTACAAGTGGGTATTCAAAAGGAAGGAAATGCCTGATGGCACCCACAAATATAAGGCTAGGCTGGTTGCCAAGGGGTTTCCCAAGAGAGGTTCAAAAGCTATGACAAGATCTTTTCCCCAACAGCAAAGCCAGAAAGCCTTAGGTTGGTGTTGGCATTGGCAACCAGGAAGGTAAGGAACTTTGATTTTGAAACTGCCTACCCAAAAGCCCAGCTTGATCAGATGGTGTTCATGGAGCAGACACCATGCTATGATGACACCAAGGGTAGGAAAGTGTATAGGCTCAGGAAAGCATTGTATGGATTGAAACAGGGTGCATGCTGTTGGAATCAGTACATCCATGAGGAGCATGTGAGGCTTGGTTACAAACACAGCATCACTGATGTGTGCAGGTACACCAAGCAGGATATCACTTTGGTGAAATATGTGGCCAACCTGTGTATGGCTGCTAGGTCAGAGCAGGCAGTAAGAATTGTGCAGGAAAAGTTGTCCTGGAAATTCATCCTGAAAGATTTAGGAAATCTCAAGTTTTTCCTAGGGATCAAGGTAGAGAGGACTCAAGATGGCAGATTTCTGTTGAGTCAGAAGAAGAAAATTGAGAAACTTGTGGAAAAATGTGGTCTAGGCAGCACGAAGGCAGTGAAAAGTCCCATGACTCCAGAGCATATTAGTAGTGAAACATCAAAGGATTTTGACAACACCGAGTTGTATAGGTATGTAATAAGAAGCCTATTATTCATTGTGAATAACACAAAACCTGACATCTTGTATGCTGTTGGAGTGCTGAGCAGGAGAGCCAACAAGCCAAAGGTAGAGGACTGGGCAGTTATGAAACATGTACTCAGGTACTTGAAGGGCAACAGGGACAGGAAGCTAGTGTTGCATCAGAGCATGGCACAGCTAGACTGTTTTGTGGACAGTTCTTTTGCTTCAAAGGTAGCAAAGGAAATCTGTGTCAGGCCTGCTGATCAGGTACACAGATAGTCCAATTGTCTGGAGAAGCAGGAAGCAGAACTCTGTGGCACTGAGTATCACTGAGGCAGAGTTTGCAGCTATGTCAGAGATGACAGGAGAGGTCCAGTGGGTGCGTCAGCTGTTGGAGGACTTAGGTGAAAAGTGTACAGGTCCAATGGTGGTACATGAGAACTCGCAATTGTGTATTGCAATGTTGGAAGCAGAGAGCCTGAAGTGTTGGACTAAGTATATAGGTGTCAGGTACCAGAATGTGCAGGAGATGATACAGAGTGGGGTTCTGAGTCTGCGTTACATTGCATTGGAAGACAATGTTGCAGACATTCTCACAAAGGCACTACCAGTGGAAAGACATGAGGTGATGTCAGTCCAGTTGGGAATGAACCTATAATATGGGAGGTCCAGGTAGAATACACTTCATGACAACATACCAAGTATAGGTACACACATCAGGACATTTTGGAGGGGATCCTCAAGGAATGGATCCTGGGGAAAATGTCCAGATGGGGGATAAGAGGTAACAGGGTTACCTTGAGCAATGGATCAGTCATGAAGTGCCAGCATGATGTACTGAGTCACTGGAGGCTGAAGCAACACTAAGCAGAGGATTGAGTCAGACACATGCAATCCTGCTGTGTTGCTTCAGCCAGATGAGTGGGCTGGACTAAATATCACTGGAGGGGATAATGTATATAAGGGAGGAGTGTTATTGTACAATGTGGGATCGTTGGTGTGTGGTGTAATGCAAGTAGCTTGTCCTGACTGACAAAGCTACTTGCATTACACCACACACCAACGATCCCACACTGTACAATAACACTCCTCCCTTGTACAATAACACTCCTCCCTTGTACACAGAGGAACAAAGATTAAAGAGCCTCCTTGAGAGATATCTGCCTGTTGTCATATTTCTGGAGGGGGGGGGAGAGGGTTCTCCAGCCTGTACAGAGCTCCGTGTCACTTCTTTGGTGGCCATCCAGATGCACAGCTTCAACGTGGTGAAGCACTGTTTGCACAATCACGCTAGCAGTTTTCCCCATCCTATATCTGTACATTTCATTTTATCTCCCTATGTATAGTACTCACATTTCTTCCTAAGAAGATTCTTAATTTTGATCCTCTACTCTGAAGTAGTAATTATTCCCCCTAATTTGGTTTCGTCTGCAAATTTGATAAGCATATATATGTATTTATTTTATTTAGGATAGCTGCCAGGAGTGCTGCTCATGATAGAAAATCACAGCAGTGAAACAGAAGGATATTGATTTTCATTAAAAAAAAATCTAGATAAATTCAAGATTTCTTTACTTATTTAAAGTGAATAAAAAAACTCCCCAACCCTTGGATTCTCTTTTCAAAACTTCCTTAGTGCTGGATTATCTTTGCAAATACAAAGCACAGCAGTAGTAATTTACAGGGGTAGGAGTAATTTATGAATACTTGTTCTGATTATGTAGTGTGGTTTTCTTAAATGTAACCCTAAGTAATCAGTGAGTGGAAAGGCTGTAAAATGTAAGAAAAATTTGGGTGTCAAAAGAAGCAGAACATATATTCCTGAGAGCATTTTTTTCAGCTTGCAAAGTCCTTTACAAGGCTACTAACTGTTATCCGTAAGGAATTGTTTCATTCTTCTGCACCAGTTTGTTTAAACTTCTGCAATGGCTTTTTCAGTCTGTTTCTATTTATTTTGTTGCATCCTCTGTATGCTTTCTGCATCTTGGCAGACAGCTTTTCATGTTTAGCTTGGCATTTGCTTTATCTTAATTCTTTGTGTAAGTGCCTAAGCCTATTTGGTGAACTTGGGTTGAGGGAATAAGAGGGGGCAATATAAAATATCTTTCTGTACCGCAAAGCTTTCTCCCATCCTGTTAAAGAAGTTCTCAAGAAGGGCATTGTGATGCCTTGGCATAAAGTGCAGATTGATGCCTTCCTGTGAATGCATCTTTTTGTTACAGATCCATGATTATTAATTAAAGGTGTCCATTTTCTATAGAGGCCTCGTTTGATTGTGAGCCAATGGAGGCAGAGATGTTGCCATCAGTCACCATCATTTTACTCCCAGACTTGGATGAAAATTTGGTTCCCATGATTCTGTAGTCTAAGTCAGCTTAAGAGGGATGTATGTAGGTTGCAAGAATGGAGGGTATTTCCTGAATGGATTCATATGTTATCTGTCAAAGAAATCTTGCCAATCTGTTAATACTGAACTTGAGGGCTATGATTCTTCAAGGTCTAGTATTTTATAATGTGGACCATGCTATATTTATTTTAACAAGAGCATAATATGAGACTGTTTCTGAAATCTTCACTTTACCTTTCACTTTTCAGACATCTTTATTGCAGAACTGCTTTCTTGCCTGCATCTGTTTGTTGTCTTTCCACATTTAATGTAATGCAAGGTCTTATTTGTTAAAATGTTACAGACAACTAATTACATTTCCTCCTGACTGGATAGTAGCTGATGAGCTCCTCTGTTGTCTCAGGGAGGAGAAGTCAGCAACAATATGAAGTTAGAAAATAAGCCAAAAGCTATTTAATCAAACATCCTGTTTCCTATAGTGGGAAACCAGATGGATTTACAAAGACTACAAGGAAAACAGAAACATTCAACTGTTTTTATACTCTGGGTTCCAGCAACTAATAGTCAGTAAAATACCAGCTTTAAAGATGAAATTATCACAATAGTAGCCATGTTTGTCTCTTGCAGCAAAAAAAGAGTAAAAATAAGAAAGAATCTTACTAAGACCAACAAGTTTTATTTGGCACAAACTTTCATGGACTGCAACCCACTCCATGAGATGTCCTTGAATATGTAGCCTGCAATCTACAAAACCGTATGCCAAATAAAACTTTTTAGTCTTTAAGGTGAGGTTCCATTGAACCAACATACTTAATAGCTATGGACAGAGTTCTCTTCCATGAATTCGTACAATCTAATGATAAACTGCCTCGGCAGACGACTAAAAGAGTTGTCTTCCAGGCAGGGAAGAGGAGGGGCAGCCGCATGAGCGGCGGCCCTTCCTCCTCCTGAGGTCGCCCCTGGAAGCGCCGGCCATTCGCACGACCGGCGCTTCCGGGTTGCCCTCACACCGCGGCAGCCAAACGCGCCGTGGCGTTTGAGCCAGGGAAAGTGCGCCTGCCGCTTTTGGGGCGCACTT
>CM034703.1:67692150-67702720 GCA_020142125.1 Phrynosoma platyrhinos | reverse complement strand
GGTCTCTTCCAACTCTATGATTCTATGATTCTATGATTCTATGTATCCTGTATAGCTTTAAGGCCGCATTTATTTGGAAAATATGGCAATCTACCTTTCCCTTTTCCAGGGTAAGAGCAAATGGGATGTTTTCATTTCTTTCTTTCCCCGCACAATTACTGTTTCATAATAGAACTGCTAGATGGATTTCTAAACTTCTTGTTACCACATTGCAGCTGATAAATCAAGGTCTTAACACTTAGTAGGTTTGTTTATTTAGCTGTTTATTGTAGTACTTTCACAGTTTTAATCTAAAAGGAGAGGACTAAGCCAATGTTTTGTCAGATTATCTCTTGGAGAACAGTAAGCATACTAGACAAAGGAACAGCTGTGAGCAAAGATTAAAGGAATTTTCTATCAGAGATCAAATGATTCCCTTTCCAATATAATCTTTTCTCTTTTCATCAGTTTAGCTTGTGTCATTCTGAACCTTAAATGTGGTTCACATATAGCTGGTGTACACAGTAGCCCCTAGATATATCTGATTCCTTTTGTTGTTGTTGTTGTTGTTCTGCAACCATATCTCTTTAGAAAATACATTTCCTGCAACTCTGGAACAGTGTTTGAGATGTTCTCCATATGCATTGGGAATAAGGATGATAGCTAGTAAAAGCATGTTATGCAAGCAGGGTTCTTCTTATGCTTTGTATCCAAGCCACATGACCTAATTTCTTACATTTGTGATAAGATGTTGTAAGTAATATGATGACTGCAATCATGTTCATCTAGACCAGGGGTAGGCAACCTTTTTCGGTCCTGGGCCGGTCCCCCGAAGTCCTCGTCTCCGCTGGGCTGAGGGGGGGGGAATGGTGGCGCGCGTGCTCACGACCCCCCTGCGTGCGCTGCCACTGCCGCTGCCACTGCCGCCGCCGCGGCGCGCACGGCCGTCACCACCGCTGCCGAGCATGTTGCAGCCGCCATTTTGAATTCCAAAATGGCGGCCACAACATGTTTGCGCATGCGCAGGAGTACTGCGCATGCACAAACGAGTAGCGGCTGCCATTTAGGAGAACAAAATGGTGGCCACGGTGTGTGCAGTTGCACGGACGAGAAAACGCATGGCGGTAGCAGCGGCGCATGGCGGTGGCGGCAGGGGTCTGCCTGGGCTGGTAAGTCCGGCGACCTGGGCCGGAACTGGCCTGGAGGCTGTAGGTTGCCGGCCCCTGATCTAGACTTATGATAACTACTGGGGATTCACATTTCTAGTTGTGAACAACCAAATGTTATCCTCCAGACCTACCCAGCAACCTGGCAGTGCCCAATGAAAAAAATTTAAGATGCTGGAACTGAAGCTGCTGGGAAATGATGTCTACAATGTGTTCCCAGTTGTGGGGTGCCTTGGGACAACCAATTGTGGTAGGTCCCTAAGCAGTCTCTCCAGCTGCCTGTTCTCAAGTCACCCCATGACTAGAAATGTGCTGCAGACATCATTTCCCAGTATCCTGATCTCCAGCCCTTTGGAAGTACTTTAGTGGAGGCTGTCCCAGTCTGCAAAGGTAGGTTTGGGGAAACATGAGCAAGACTGGCTGAATCAAGTTCCTTTCACCAACCTGCTATCAAAAAGATAGGAACATATCAGATGGAGGGCAGATGAACAAGAGCTAATCTTTGTTTGTAAACATTGATTAATATGCAATGAGCTAAGACAGCCAGACCAAAACAAGATTGGACAAGCTAAATTAAAAACAAGCTTTAAAAAGAGAGAGAATATAACTTTTATTCCATATGTTACTCTTAAACTCTATGAGAATATAGATAGCAATTTACCATAATTGTGGGATAGAACATTTATTATTATTATTATTATTATTATTATTATTATTATTATTATTATTATTATTATTATTATTATTATTATTATTATGTTTATTTATATCCTGCCTTCTTCCCAACACAGGGACTCAAGGCTAACAAATGCTAACAAAGGCAGGCTGCTTAAGCAGCACATTTTTTACAAAGTTCATTTCAGCTATGTGAGTGATACATTAAACCAGAACTTCAAAGACACCTGGGATCATAATTAATCATTTTTGTCTTATATCTATGACACCTTTGACTAGGGATAAAGGAATCTTTCAATTTGACTTCTGCCCAATTTCTCATTTGGAAATGTTCACTCTGATCAATTTCTATATCTGTTTCCAATTTTAAAACATCATACATGTTTTAGTGCACATTTTTCTTAATGTACACATTTTTAGAAGAACCATTTCCTAAAATACATAGCTGTAATTTTTCCTAGTATTTGTTAGTTTTTCATGAATATATACATTTTCCTACAAATATTTTCCCAATGCAAGTACATTTTTTGTACTAATTCTTTGACTGGACAAGTGTTGTGTGAAATTTTAGAGAAGAGTGAATGTGCACAACTGCATTTTAATTTGTATGTTTCTTTGGATGGATACATTTGCATAAAAATGTGAACAGAATAAATTTATCTTCTATTCTTAACCACAAGTTGTTTATGAATAAGGTTTGCTTAAATATATATATGAGTTTTGAAGAGTTTTAAGCTGCAAACATAACAATAGCAATAGCATTTTTGTTCCACTTAATAGTAAGCTCAGTAATCTCTAAGCCAGGGGTAGGCAACCTTTTTGAGCCGGGGGCCGGGTTTCTGTCCCTCAGACAATTGGGGGGGCCGAAGCACCAAAAACAAATAAATAAAGAAAGAAAAAAATAAAAATAAAAAATTTAATTGTTTTTTTAAAAATTAAAAAAATATGCATGCACACTCTCTCAGCCCCAGAAAAGCCATGACAAAACCCCTGTGGAGATTTTGCCAAGAAAACCCCAAGAACAAGTAATAACAACAATAATCAATATCATCATGGTGGGGGGCAGCAGTGGCGGGGGGCGGTGGCGGCGATGGCGGCAGGACCAGCCTGGGGCCAGTCCAAAGGCTTCGGGGGGCCGCATCTGGCCCCCGGGCCTTAGGTTGCCTACCCCTAATCTAAGCGGTTAACAATCTGTAAGCCAATTGCCCCCAATGAGCTGGGTACTCATTTTACTGACCTATGAAAAGATGGAAGGCTGAGTCAACTTTAGAGCCCTGAGATCGAGCTCACAAGCTTGTGGCTGCAGTACCAGCATTTAATCACTGCATCCCAGGGCTCCCTGTGCATACGTGCATTTGTTGTTGTGTGCCTTTAAGACATTTTTGTTATGGTGACCCTAGGTGAACCTTTTTTTGGCAAGATTTGATCAAATCTGTCTGTTTGCTCTTGCCTTCCTCTGAGGCTGAGAGAGTATGGGCCTGAACAGACTGAGACCACTTTAACTTTCTTGGCTCACTGCTAGGTAATCATGGGAACTGTAGTTTATTGTGGCACCAGAACTCTTTTACAGAGAAGGCTCAATGTCTCAGAAAAAACTACAATTCCCATAGTTCCTTAGCATTGACCCAGGACAGTTAAAGTGGTCTCAAGCTGGATTATTTCTGGCAGTCTGTTCAGGCCCTTTGTCTTGCCCTAGGTCATCCAGTGGGTTCTCATGGCTGAACAGGGATTTGAACTCTGGTCTTTGGAGGCTTATTCTGATGCTCAAACCACTACATCATGTTGGCTCAGCTGTCTACAAACTACACAACTGAATTTCTTATATTTGTGACAGAAAATATGGTGACTGTCATCATATTCAGCTAGACTTATGATGCCATAACTGCTAGGGATTCACATTTACTGTTTTAAACTGTATATATTTCATTTGACCTTACTGTTAGCCACCACAAGTCCCAAGGGAGATGGCATACAAGCTGATAAGTATATAATAATAAAAGAAATCCTAATAATATTGGCCTTATTTGTTCTAGGGAATATGTCAGTCTTGTTTTGCATTCTATGGATATTAGAAATCATTTCAAGTATTTTTTAGCACTTTCCAATGAGCCATTGACTATTGCACATTTTTGTGATTACGAATCAGCATATCCAGACTTTGACCTCAAGTTCATTTAACATTTGGGAATAATTGGGAGAATATATCAAGGTGGGAGTGGAATAGTGGGAGGAAGACAAAGACTTTTGCTCCTTCAAATGGAGGAATATCATCTTTTCTGCCACAATCTATTCCTGGTTTACTCAATTGCATCCAGAAGGCTATACTGTGGTTTGAGGCAATTGCCATTTTTGTTGATATGCATTGCTACCAACACAGTAATCTATTTCTGTAGAGAAATTGTTCTCAAATTTCCAGCAAGCAAACCTCAGAAGGGCAGACAGATGAATGTGTTTAGGATAAAAATAGAATTTCTCTCCCATAATGTGCCTCCAGACAACCATTCCAGTCTGAACCCGATGGAATATGTCCTTTGGATTCTTAGGTGGACCCTGCTATTTCCTCCCATTTTCTATACTTGTATAATTTTAAAAACAGTTGGGGAGGGGCTTTTTAAGGAGATGCTTAGTAGCTTTCTCCCCTCTCCATCATTCCATTGCATTGACAGCTGCTTCCAACCTTTCAAGAATCTAAACTACTTATGATTTGGTATGCTGCAGGGGGCATTGCTGCAGAAATGAAACCCATACTGGAACTTTTTATAAAAAAAAATGGATGAGGCCTACCAGCTGACATTTTAAAATATAGACCTGGGGGAGTAATCCAGTCAGCTATCCTTTGAGAACTAGACAAGCCATCTGGCTGTCTACAAAAGACAAAGTGAGAGATGTTTTGGGCTACTTCATTAAGATTAGAACCTAGTAGGTGGACTAGTGGGACAAAGTAGTGATTGTTTTGTTTACTTTGTATGTCTCTTGTGATATTGCATATAATGCTAATATAAGATTAAACATGATGAATTCCTTCCCACATGGCTTCCTTTTGCCATCTATCCCAACAGGACAGTATTGAGACTTCACAGCTGTCTCTGTATAGACTGATATAGTTATCTATTAATAGTGAGATATTCCTACATTCCTGTTTTTCCCTTCTCTACTTCCAGGGCTTAGTTTGTATAAAGATACACAACACCAGAGGGGTAGGGAGGGAGAGAGATTATTTGAAAAGCATCAGTTCCCTTCTGATTTGTCTGTTACCAGGCAGATACAAGTGAACACTTGAGTGTAAAATGCTTTTGCACTTTGAACTCAATTTGTAGAAACTAAAGTAAGCAGAGGACAAAGAAGGAAAGTGGAGAGAGAAACTGGGACATTGTAAATGCAGCTGAAGAGGTGGAATGACAGAGAAATAATCAGGACTATCCCTGCCAAATCATGTCAATTAGAGGATATGAAATCTTCATGTTAGCTGTCAAAGTAACAACATTAAATAGACTATCAGCAACAAATGTTCCACCCCTTGAAACCCCAAATCTGTCCACCACAAAATTGCTAAGATCAAATAATGGACTCTTATATTATTCATCCTTATAAAAACCACATAGGACCTTGAAGGCACTTGGCTTTTGAATTTGTCTTACCAATATCCAGACTGTGGTACTGAAAAAAATTGGGATGGATGTCGTATTCCATTATGATATGAAAAGTTCTGTTACAAAAAGTGGTGGAAGTTTCAAATATTTTTCTGTTTTAAAGAAAGAGAGAAATTTCTTGATCATTGTCAGTTCTGGTAAAAATAAAGAATTTCCCTATCTGTATGGTTTTACATACTTCCAAGTTTTTGTTTTCCTGAAAGACTTACAACTTCAGATAACAAATAAGAAAAAAGGAAATGTCTATGAAATCATAGAATCATAGAATCATAGAATCGGAAGAGACCACAAAGGCCATCCAGTCCAACCCCCCCTGCCATGCAGGAAATCCCATTCAAAGCATCCCTGACAGATGGCCATCCAGCCTCTGCTTAAAGACCTCCAAGGAAAGAGACTCCACTACTCTCCGAGGGAGTGTGTTCCACTGTCAAACCTCATGAAGATATTTTATTCAGAAACAGATCACAAAGGTGAAAATATGTCCTGTGTTTGTTTGTTTTTTTGAGAGGAGAGGATGAATCAGACATTAACAATGCATTTCTCTTGATTTTTAAATCAGCAGTAAGTCCCACAAGCTCAGCCATGAGCAAAGCTATATGCTGATCCTGCATTACTGGTCACAATATATTTCCATTTTAAAATAATGAATAGCATAGTCAGTGCTAACAGCATTATTTTCAAGTTTAAATAAATAAGAGTTTGGTCTAGTGTCCAAGCTACTAGCACGGGAAGAGAAGAGGTAGGTCTGGTGCCCAAGCTATCAGCATAGGCAGGGAATAGGCATTCAGGCTTGAGCATAAATTATCCCTCATAACTTTATTTTTTTGAAGTACCATAATATTTGGTCGCCATGTAGCATTATGAAAGTTCATAAGTCATTAGAGAAAGCACTGGCTGTCATCACAAATGCCATAAGAAACAAACATTTGTTTTGAAATGTATTGAGGATACAGTGGAATATTATTTGTTATTAAAGCATTCAAATAGCTTTATGTGACCTTTGTGCCACAATGTAGAGGACAGAGAGGTTTTTTTTTTTAAAGTGTCTAATGAAGCATCAATTAAATTCAAAGCAAAACATACTTTCACAAATTTGTTTGGATTTGTTTGTGTGGGAGAGGTGATGGAAATGAATAACTTCACTATCCTTATAAATGTATTTTTGGTAACCAAGCCCAGTTCTGAAGATGGTTTATTACCATTATAAACCCAATTCCCAAATTTACCTTCCAAGTGACTGCCCTGTTGTAAAACTTCTTGGGACATTAAACAGAGAGATAGCATATTATTGGGATCGGTACAGAAAGACTTTGTATTGGAGATATAGCATGATTTTTTTCATGGCGTTGTATTGCAGGCTATTGCTGCAGTCATGAAAGTATTATATTCCTGTATGCAGCATAGCTAGAGACAGAAATGCCTAGCTTGAAATATAAGAAAGTATCAGCTGCTGCAAACCTCTCCCCCCCCACTAGCTATCTCTGTTCTTCCACGAGAAAGTGGGTCTTCATTCTCCCTCCTACTGAAAGCATCAGTGGTGGCTGAAGGCTTCTATACTGATGGGGTGATGAAACTGTTTCAAGTTTTCATTTGAACTTTGAAGGACCTGTCCTTTAGTTCCTTGAAAGGGTAGAGTTAAACCCAGAGCAAATTCACTGCCTCAGTGATATAGAAGCCAACCACCTCTTTGTTGTTGTTATTAACCATGCTTCAGTCAATCTCGACCCACGATGACTCTGTAGATGAGACATCTCCAAGACTCTTTGGTGCAGTAACTCATGGTGTCAACCCTGCATGGCCCTCCTCCCTTACCACACCATGCAAAATCCTTAGTAATTTTTTTGTTCTAATGTTACTCATAAATCATAATTCCCAAGTGTTACTGAATGTAATTGTAATATTTGTGACATAAACAACTAGCAAAATTAAAATTGTACCTTTAAATTACAATATCATATGCACAGCCTAAATGTATATTCATATATATCATTTCATCTGGTTAAAGTGTGATGTTTTTAAAGAAATTTTTTAAAGAATAAAACTTTTTTAAATTTAATTTTTTAAAAAATCTCCTTTTTCCTCCTACTGAGCCTTGCCCCACTCGCACCTTCTCATTCTTTATTCACTTCTTTGTATTCTTTGTGGGAGCATTAAATGGAAGATTCCTTGGAAACATGTTGACTATGTGGGGAACTGAATCCAGGTATTTCCCATTCTAATTAGGGATGATGGATCAATCTATTTCTGGTCCATGACACTTTCCCATGTATTCACCCATGAATTCATTCTGTCCCATTGCATCAATAATAATAATAATAATAATAATAATAATAATAATAATAATAATAAACCAAATTTATATTTTTAAATGCATGTTGTCAAAATACTCATTTAAAAATGTAGTTTTGTACTTCTAAATTCTGAGCCAAACACTGCAATTGAGGGCCAGTAATTATGAATGCTAGTAGATATCTAAGGAGCTTATCACTCCACTAAATAAGCCAGCTTACCTTTGCTGGCTTCAATCATCTTCTGGGATACCTCTGGATGTTATCAGACGTAAGTCACCACAGATTTAGCCACAATGCTGCCGGCCAAATTCAGCCTGGGTCGGATGTGGGCCAAAGCTGCATCCAGCCACCAAATTTTTTAAGTTGGAAGTGCCCCAACTTCAAAAAAGTGCCATCAGAGTGTAGCTTTGGCCCAAGTCTCAACCAGCCGGTGGCATCATGGCTAAATCGGCAGCGACATACTTCTGAAAACATCTGGGGGTATCCTGGAAGAAGACTGAAGCCAGGAAAGGTAAGCCATCTTATTTAGTGGAGTGATAAGTTCCTAAATTTCAATACAGAGATTAATCATGGATGTCTGGGTCATATCTATTTGCATCTAAACCCACAAAGATTGAATTCCTCAAGCATCTTAATTCCAGGCTAATGCTCTATTCACAAAGCCACCCGACACTTACTTGCGCATATCCTTTTCCAACAGGAAGATTCCTAATGGGGCAGTTCATTTTATCAAATGAATATCATTGAAAAGAGCCAGTTTGGTGTAGTGTTGGACTAGGGCTATAGGAGGCCAGACTTTGAATCCTCACTCAGCCATAGAAACCCACTGAGTGAACCTGAGCTTAGGCAAAAGCAAACTTTCTCTGAATAAATCCTGCCAAGAAAACTCCATGATGTGTTTGCTTTAGGGTTAGTGTAAGTCAGAAATGAATTGAAGGTATTCAACAATAAAAACAGAATCATCCATTTCTGAAGTTCAGTTAGAAAAGAGAGAATTATTTTTAAATGCTTGAATTGCTTTTTTGCATGTGTGCCTCTTCTGTACATGTCTATGCCTGAATGTGCAATAGATTGTACAATACATAGTGTGTAACAACATAATATTTATCACAATAGTGTTGTGTAGTATAGAATAGCTCCCATTAATTTGTAAAAAATTTAAATGAGGTCAATCAGGAGAGTGAGTTTTAGAGAGAAGCCTAAACCAACAGTGGTAGTGCATACATAGTAACACATTTTCTCATCCCTCTCCTGCTTAGTAGAATTTTGATTTGGCTTGTATATTGTTATTTTTGAAACTGGGATATCCCCTCTCTTTCTTCTTTAATAAGCTATTTTTGCATGCCTCTTATAAAAACATTTCCTTCTCTATGCCTCTCTAGTAGCCTAATCTACTGCAGAAATACACTGAAATTAGCCTCTTTCAAAATAATCTGTTTTCATCTTACTGAGCATCATTTTCTGCATGTCTTTCTGCACTTCATAACATGTCTATTTTTTCACAGTTTAAAAATTTAATGTTGTTTTCTTCAGCTTTGATCAAGATATGCTCATTCAGACCATGACAGCTTTAATTACAAGCAAAGAGATGGTAACAAGGCAGCCTTTCCCCTGCCTACTGCATTTAGCAGTTTAGTGCGTATCATTGATCTTGATTTTTAAGCATTCTGTAATCATTTGTCTGAATTAAGATGACTAATGAAGCATTGAAAAAGAAAGTTTCAGCTGAATTCTGTTTATTACTTTTAAAAGCAATCACAAGATGAAGTGTACATGCCACAAGATGTGTGCCACACTAAATATTCAAACCTATTGATTTATCCCTACTTTCTGATTCTGTCCATGGAAACAGCAATAAATAAGCAAGGCACTGGTAAGAGGAATGAACTAGAACTATATTTACTATAAATAAATAAATACAAGGGTTTGCTAAAATAAAAGTGTTTGCAAGAATACTGTATGTGTAGGAAGCAAAGATCTATATGTCACAGGCCACTAGCATGTGGTCTATTTGGATGAGTCCCCTCCCAACCCCAGGCTTTGAGCTTTGTTCTAAGAGCAATAGGCCCCTTATATCCAGAATTACACCTTTCCAGGTGGGCTGGGAGGATATCTCCCACATTCTCTTTTCCAGAGTCCCAGAACCAATGAGCCAAGTGAACTCCAAAGATGAACCAGATCTTGCCCTTGGATCCAGAAAGGAGTATTGTCCCTAGAACATTGCAGGCATGGCAGTTTTTTTTAAAAAGTATAATTCATTTTTTTTCAGTGGTGAGTCTCAAGGGAGTATTAGCAAGGGCCTATTCCCACATAAATGGGCAAAGAGGCCATCAGAATGGATTCTTTATGTCACTGCCAAAGGAACCACCACCTGTCATTGTGCTGCAGCATTGTTTTTCTACAGTCATTTGGAGGTGGACTTAAAAGTCCACACATCAATCATTTCATGACACATTTATGATCCAGCAATGTCTTTCCCTATGGTCAAAATCCTATAATATTTTTTGCAATAAGTTCCATTTGGCTTAATTTTTCATTAATTAAGCCATTAATTAATCAACATTAATCAAAAGTTTCCTCTTTGTAACTCCAACCTCCTTTATTTCTTTCTGTGACTGTGGTACAAGCACAGACTAAATGCTCTACAGCTGATAGAAGTTAAGGTTGATATCATAGCCTATATAAGATGAGCATATATTGTCCTACTGCTAAAGCTTAGTTCACTTACTTCTAGAATGCAGATTATAGGAAAACTTAATTCAATATCTTAGAATCATAGAGTTGGAAGAGACCACAAGGGCCATCCAGT
>CM034703.1:67675819-67686220 GCA_020142125.1 Phrynosoma platyrhinos | reverse complement strand
ATAACATTATGACATCATTGAGTTTAAGATGACATCATAGAAATTTGTTTAACTTAATGACATATACTAAAAATTTTAATTATTTTTTTATCCCAATTAGTAATTTTCAATTAACCTAATAATTCCCTAAAGGTGGGGGGTCCCTGCCTGCCACAGGAGGGAGCCAGCCTAGCTTGGCATCCCCTCCCCCCCATGAATTGTTCTTTTAATGTATGACTCCAATGAAGTCAAGTATATGTCATTCCCCTGTGGGGAGAGATGCACAAAATAACAGCACCTAGGAAAGGGGTAAGAGAATGACAAGGCATGGAGGTTTGAGCTAGCCACGACCGTGGGTAGTAGCTGCTAATGTGGCACAAAGATGACATTCTAAAAACAACACTTAATTAGACGACTTGCCTTAACTGGTGATTTTCCTCCTACACATAAATTACATCTGTGACAACTTTAGTCTTTATACTCAGGATAGAGGTTGTGAAAAAGATAATTAGAAAAGAAGGTGATGGGAGGAGACCTGCTGTGGGAGAAAGAGTGGAAACTGAGGGGGGAAGCAGATGGGCGGCCATGAACCTCCCCAGGAAGCTGGAATCCCCACACCTCGGTCCCATGGCGCAGCTTTGCCGCCCCTGAAAGGAGTGCTAAATTGGCGCTCCTTTCACAAGTCAGTGAAGGTGCACCGCAAAGGCTGCGGCGCACCTTCGCCAACTCTTCCACTCCAGCGCGTGCAAATGCTGCAGCGGGAGGTCCTCCTTGGAGTGCCAGCCGTGCGGAGGGCCAGCTGCTCCAAGGACAACCTGGGGAAGGGGTTGGGGCACCAATCGTGTGGCTGCCCCTCCCCTTCCCTGCCCCCAAGACGGCCCTTTAAGCTGTCTGCTAGATCTCAGAGTAACCAAGCAGAGACTCGGGCGGGGGGGGGCACTATAAATCACCAGTTTTATTTCTTTATGACCCTTTTGCACACGATTTCCCCAAAGCTTACAAAGAAGAAGGATAGTCTTTGGTGATGACTCAGGAGACTGGTGAACTTTGAAATATCTGTATTTGCTACATTGTTAAAGAGGAGCGTGTTAGTGATAATAATAATGACAGACTGTAATTAATTTATGAGCTGCACTGACAGACAGAAGCTAAGAAGCCTGGGGAGGAGAAAGAGGACATACAAAGAAGATAGAAGGGGAGAGGAAGGATTTTAAAGATAGATCTGTTCGTGTTTGCTTGAGACTATCATCAAACGATCAGGACTGTGGATTGGACTAGATTACAATTAGACATCATCACAGAAAAGAAGGATATCCCGCATTAGCTTCGCTGGGGAAGAACTGAGATTGGATTGAGCTAGAGGTAGCTTTTCCCCCTCCTCTATCTCTTTTTCCCTACTTATTTTATTAAAGTATGAGCAAACCATCAGAAAATTAAGAGAATCTATAAGCAAAGGAAAGATTGGAAATATAATAAGATTGGTTGTTTTGCATTTGCAGTAGAATAGTAGACCTAATACTAAGAAATAGTCACTGGGTGGTGCTGAGGTTATCACAGAACTGGAAATCATTCAGTTTCTCTGTATTTTGTCCTAGCAGTAGCATTGTCCTGAATAAAAGTTACACATCAGGGCAATCAGATATTGTGGCACACTAATTTATTTAAGAGTGGTCTATAGTTTTTCATGTTTTGAATTAACAAATACTCTATTAAATAATTATTTTTGTAGCATTTTAATATTATATATCTTGTTTTCTTTTTTATCATTGTTTTTAATCTTTTTGTTTATGCTATCTTTCTACAACAAGTGAACTGATTATTTGATGAATAGTCTATTAATAGCTTATTGAACACCTTTCAATAATCAAAGTCCTGCTGTCAGATCCCCCACCCTGCAAGGTGGACAACTAGTGCTGTTTTTTTTATCCCTCCCCCACCCCCATTTCAAGAGAAAACCAGTAGTCTTTCAATGTCATGTGCCATAAAATGGCCCCCATTCTCACCTGGTGCAAAGGGATGTGAGAAAAGTGATTTAGAAAGCAATTAAGAGGACATTTATCACTAATTCCAGAATTTAACAGGAAACAGTGAAACAGATTTGACCTACATATTGGAATTTTGAATTAAAGGCACAGGAGTCTTGCAAAAACTGTTGTATTCTTTTATTTTTATTTTTTGGCCATACTACATTGGGACTGCAATTTCTCCTTGATTGCAAGCAAATCCCTGTGGGGAGAAAATATAGCATAGGAGATGAGTATCTCTCAGGAGGATGCTCAGTCTTTTCTGTTCTGGCCTTTCAAAGGGTGGTAAAAACCACATTTTTAGACCGCCCTTTCATTTCATTTTTAAAGCTCTGAATGAAGCATTTTGTATTTGCATATGCCTTTATAATGCTATTGAGCTGCTCTTTTATCATTTGCCTATTGTTATTGTATCATCAAACTGTGATTGCATGCCATTTGGGAGATTTTTTTTTTTTGCAACAAAGCAATCTATTCATTGTAAAACCAATATGCATGTCTAGCTCTCTCTATCCACTGATGCAGTTTAACACATACTTTTGTGTGTGTGTTTTCTGTAAAAAGCAAGTGATCATATGATGCCAACACTAGAGAAAATGTCATGTTATTGTGCAAGCAATTCTCATTGGTTCTAAAATATTACATACTAATGTTCATAATAGATCTAGTAGTGTTGTTTTTGATTATTGTTTTTGCTCAAATATTAAAATGAGGGAGATTAATTACAATTGCTCTCTCTCTCTCAATCTCTGGATCTCCAACCCCCAATGGAATTTATGGGATGATGCCAAATGTTATTTTATGGCATGCTTTTAATGCATTTAAGAAATAACTATTATTAGTAGTGTTGGAACTGCACCTATATCAGGATTAAGATTTGTCATATGTAGACATGCAGGAAATTGAAACTACAAAATATTAGTCTGTTATTGTCTGAGGATTTGCTATAAAACCATTTGTTTTCAAATCTGAATGTTAAAGAGCATTCTGGCAAAGAAAAAAAGCACTAAGTTCTTTCCATTACTTAAAAATCAATGTTATTATCCTGTGATATACACAGGGCCACTGGCCTATGAGAAGGAGTTCATTCCCCTACCTCACGTGGCTGAGCAAAAGGGACAGTGGACTGTATCTTCACCCAGTGTTGGACTGGTCTTCTAACACTGCCACCTTATTAAAATGAGGCAGCACTACTATAACTGCTCCATAGAGTCCCCTTCTTCCATAACAGAAAATACAAAAGAAGGGAGCAACCAGCCGACCTTCCTGTACCAAACATGTGCAGAGTGTGAGGGTGTAGAATCATAGAAAATCATAGAGTTGGAAGAGACCTCAAGTCCGACACCCTGCCATGCAGGAACACACAATCAAAGCATCCTTGGTGTGTAGGCAAGTATCTGCAATAGTGACCCATCATCTGCCTCACTTTAAATAGTCATGGCTGTCCAGAGTGATGAAGAGATCAAAAGTGTTCCAAGGAGTCTTTATTCAGAGTCAGGCACTGTGAGAGATATTTTTAATGTATTTCCTGTGCCATAGATGGAAGTGATGATGGCGGCTACAGCATTGATTGGGGTGGTCAAATGTGGGAGAAATTCTGCTCCTCTGGTGGTATATAAGAAATACCCCATGCAAAGCAATCATTTCCCTTTCTTCTTCTTCTTCCTGAAAAAGCACTCTGCCAGGATCACACCGTCCTTTATCACTCAAATATATGTGTTTTTGAGGGGCACCAGAAGTGCCTCAAGTCTTTCCCACTAATTTGAGAAAACAGTGTCCTGTATAGGTTTGTTGGCAGACACTCCTAAATCTTTAGGGTTCTGAGTTGAGTGTCAATTCTTACATTCTCCGATGATAACCTCTTTTCTACAGAAACTACAAAAGAATAGTTTAAGGTTCTCTTGCATTTTAATTTTTCTTTGCTTTAACCAATTTACAGGCTCTAGTTTCCCCCTTCTTCCTTCTTTCTCTGAAGCAGAAAACATAGTGTATACCCATGTCGCATATGTGCCCTTAACCTTTCCTTCTTTTTATCTTTCTCTTTCAGGGAAGTCTACAATAGCTATTGATTGAATGGTTGATCAATTGATTGTACAATAAAACATTTCTGGTGAAGCTCTTATATCTTTTGCTCCCTTGATCACTCCAAGACAAAAATCTGCATTCTTTGCTTCTTTGTATTTTGTCCATAGGTCCAAAACACACTGCAGAAATAATCCAGTTTGGGACTGCTTTAACTGCTATGGTGCAGTGCTAGGGAATCTTGGGAATTGTAGTTTATTGTGGCACCCAAGCTCTCTGATGGAGAAGGCTAAACTCACAAAACTATAATTCCTAGAATTCCTTAACATTGAGCCAAGTCAGTTTAAGCAGTCTCAAACTGGATTATTTATTCAGTGTGTTTTGGACCATAGTGCTAGTTTCAAGGCCAGTTGTACTAGAGAGACAGTTTGCCCTTCTAAACAACAGAGGAAAAATAATGGAAAGTTTTTGCCCTGATGTGCCTTTATGAACTAGTCTGCAGGTGTATTTAGATAGTGAGTCCACATGTAGATATATTCTTCTTTTGTTAGCAATGCACCTTTTTAAAAATTGTATCACAATTTCATTTTAAACTGTTCAAACAATTTACATTAGTTATAGGAAATACTGTTTTTGTTCCTGCAGTGCACTACCTGTCAAACTAAATGCACTTTCAATTGTCTCAAAATGGGAGTGCATGAACAATCCTGAGTGATGATCCTGTGGGTGCTTGCTTGCTTGCCCCTTCTCCTCATATCAACATGATATCCCACCTGTGTCATGGTTTAATAGCCTGATGTAACTTTTTACAATGCTTAATTAGCTTTCTTTCCTCCATTTCATTTTTCATTGCTTAGTTTTCAATAACTCTTAACACCTTGAATCTTTATATACTCCAGTCCAGTGCAAGTCTACTCATATGTTAGTTTGTTGATTTTAGTGGAACTTCCTCCCAAATAAATGTGCATATATGATCTCCTCAGAAGCTATAGTGTCTCAGTGGAATTTAGGGGATTATCAGTTGGGGGAAAATCGGGGAAGAAAAAGGCATACTCTCGGGATAATTGCGCAATCAAACTGAATATTTTCAGAGAATGTCGCACTTATCCAGGACTTATCCTGGGTAAAACCAGGAATGCTCCAGCAACAAAACATTTTTGGGAGTTCCCCATGAATGTTTTTTTTTTGCTGGAACATTCCTGGATGTTCATGGGAGAAGTCCTGGATAAGCATGATGTGTCTGAAAATTTTCAGTGCAGTCGCATGACTTTGCCAGGAGTATGCCTTTTACTCCTGGCATTTTTTTCCAGGTCTGAAAATCTCCTTACTCTCAGGTAAATATGCATATATGTGTCTACCTAGAAGAGACCTGCATTGACTTCAATGGAACGCACTCCCTTCTGTCCATTCCCTTCACTGGAAAGAAAGGCACAGATGAAAGATAAAAACAGAGGAATTTGGTTAATATACACATTGATTTCAGCACAAAATGGATAAATTACTAATTGCAACAGCACATCTCCTTCCTAGGAAACAAATAATAGGACTGGAGAAAGAATTATTAAGGTTTAATCTGCACTGAAGAAATAATGCAGTTTGACATCATTTTAATTGTCTTGGCTTAATACTAAGGAATCCTGAGATACATAGTTTTGTCAGATATTTAGCCTTCTTTGTCAGAGTTAGAGAGCTCACATTCAATTTATGCAAATTTGTCCAGATGCAGGTATCCTGGGCATTCAGTCCATAAACCAAGTAGAAAAATTCCCCGGCACAGAATTCAGAGTTATAGAAATATATCTTTTATTTACATGGTAGTGCTGATGCTGCACTCTCTGAAAGTGAATCTGACATATTATTAAGCACTGTCATTGAGATCTACTACCTGCATTAATTATTTGTTGGTTTAGAGCAGGGACCGGCAACCTACGGCCCGTGGGCCTGTTAAGGCCCAGGTCCCAGTACTTACCGGCACAGGTGGACCGCCGCCGTGTGTTTTGGCTGCTATGCAGCCACGCGTGCCATGGCTGTCATTTTGATTTCCAAAACGGCTGCTGTGACTCATTTGAACATGCACAGGAGTACTGCACATGTGCAAACACGTTGCAGCCGCCATTTTGGAAATCAAAATGGCGGCCGCGACATGTGGGGAGGTGGCTGTGCAGTGGCGGCAGCAGCAGCGGCAGCGCACGCATGGGGGTTGCGCATGGCGGGTGTGTGTGTGTGCACCGCCATTCCCCCCCTCGGCCCAGCGGCGGAGAGGACTTTGCGGGACCAGCCCTTGGCTCAAAAAGGTTGCCTACCCCTGGTTAAGAGATTGTGTGATTCCAAGATACAGTAAAATGTGTGTTCTGTGGCTGATTTACCTTTCAGTCTAGGATTGTTTTTCTCATCATCTGTGTTGGGGAAAAATGTATGAAATAGTTCTAATAATTCTAGGAAACTATTACCTGGAGTATAGTATATCTTATTTTTGTACTTGATATTTCGCTCTCTCTCTTTGTTAAGCCCAATGCTTGTTCAGGCAAGGATCCAATGTTCCAAACTTCATCTTACAAAAAACAAAAAGTCATCTGTTGTCAAACATCTTGGTCCTGTAGCAAGTCTGAGGAAAGCCAGCTTTTTGTATTATATTTAATAGCAACAATAGCATATGTATTCTGTTTTGCTTCGGGGTAATTGGAACAAGACCCATAACTGTCTTTAAGAGGAGTATTATATGAACTGTTTGGAGTTTCCAGACTTGCTTTATTTCCAAGGCTAGATAATTTTTTGTTTTCTCATTCACAGATTATACAATGCTAAGTCAAATATTGTAGTATTTAGTATAGATCAGTGATGGCAAACCAGACACCAAGTGCCCAAAGTTCAACCCAAAACTGACTTATTTTTCACAAAGTGCCATGTCCCTCTGGCTTTCTAGTAATGAACACTGGCAAATTTTGTGCCAGGACAATGGCGGGGTGCCCACAGAATGGGCTCGGTGTATGCCCTCTGGCATGTGTGCCATAGGTTTGCCATCACTGGTATAGATAGTAGCTGATTTTGGGAATGGGGTATTCACCAGAATAATATCCCATCTATTGTAGTCTATTATTTTATCAGTTAAATCTAAATCCCAAAGTACTGTGTAATCAATATTCTGAAGAATTTTCTGTGCTGATGTTTGTAGTAGGGAGGCTTTTCTGAACATTTTAATTGATACTTCATACTGTAAATTTAGTGTTTTCAACTTAATTGCCTTGCAAGATATTTTATTTATTGGTTTAATTTGTAATTAAATATAATTTCAATTACACATAATTTGTTAGATTTATTTCCTGCCTTTCTTTCTATGACTTCAAGGGAGTATATATACCTGTCATCCTCCTCATCATACAATCTTCACAACAGTCTTCTCAGGTAGATCAGACTGAGTGAGAATTTCTAGCATGAGTTTACACAGTGAGTCAAATGACTCTGAGCGGACTGGAACATGGATCTCCCTAACTCCTGCACTACACTGGCTCCATGCTGGAATAGACTTTTGATTGTTCTATTGTTTCTATATGTCCCACTATGCATTGTTAGATGCAATCTGATGCCCGAATTTTGTTTTTTGCTTTTGTTTTCCTTAATATATTCATGATTTTTGTAAAATATTTTTATAATTATTGGTAGCATTATATATGCTGGATTTAAGCTTTATTAATCTCAGATGTATTAACTAGATCAAATACTGGAAACTGGTTCTCAAAAGGCAAGAGAAAAGTAAAATTATACTTTTATGAGATGACATAAAATTATATGATGAACTAAAGTCATTACACTTATAAACACAAACATATGAAAATAGAATGTAACCTTGCAAAAAAGTAATCAAAGTTAAGAAATGAACACCCTTTGTACTGATAACACTCATATGTTAATGACACATTTTGGAAATCTGGAGCTCAGCCAGAATAACCATATAATCCAATCATGTTTGAAAATCCTCTTAGCAGCATCTCTAGAAACAGTGATCAAAGTCATATGATTAGGGCTTGACAGATCTGTCGCTTTCTCTTTGTATTCTCTTTTTATTCTCTCCCCCCCCAAGTTCATTGGGATTTTCTAAATCTATTCTAAATTAAGTACATGATTAATACTTATATACTGAGTCTTGGGGCCTGAGGAGATGGAGGTGAAAAGCCAGCTTACTTTCAGGATTTCCAGTTCAAGGGGAAAACCAGCTGCCCATACCACTGGCTCCCGCAATGGGCCAAACACCCATGGGCAGTCAACAACACTACCCTTCTTCTGCCAAAATGGACTGACCAAAACAGGGCATTCATGGGTACAAGCTGTGCCACACCATTATTTTTTCTCTTCTGCTCCCAAAACATGCACATATGCACCAATTGTCTACTTCATCCCACCCACCTGCCAGCCCATTCAGTGCCCTATGCAACCAGCAATGTGGCCACCCACTTGATTGCACAAGCAATCAACTGCCCATAAAGCATGTTGGTGTACCTAGTGTAATATTTCCACATCATGATCATGGAGGCTCCCCGTACATGCCCCCTTTCACCCCTTCCCTCATGGACCCTATTGGACTGGTTAATGTTATGATTAAGTTAATTGTATTATTGGCACCACCCCATATTGGCTGTCATTTCACTTCATGGGCTGTGCAATGGGTCAATAGTGCAACAGGTTGATGATGCAGCTCATCACTTGTGTACATGTGCAATTGATTTGTAGGCCAGTGACAAAATAAAATTATGGGCAGCCATGGTGCTAGCCCTTTTCTCATCTCTGCACTGGCACACAGTCCACACACCAATGCAATTGTTCACACTATCCAGCTTGAACTGGAGCAACCTGGGGATTTCTTTGCTCCACTGAGTGCTGCTTCATCTTGGATTCCTCCTGTGTTGGCTAATGCATTGTTTAAACAAGTAAGTTTCAGATAACCCCTTGGAAAACCAGGTATTAGCCTTATTGCTAACAGGAGATAGTCATTCATTCATTCATCCACTTACACCATGGTATAAACATATGCATTTCTGACTTTTCTCCCAATATGGTACATAAAGCAGCTTGCAATATAAAGTAAAACAGAATACAGTGTTTGCATAATGCAAAGTTAAAAAAAAATGAAATAATCAGTTTTATTAAAACATTAATATACAGCAACATAAAAAGCAGTAAACATGTAACAGTGACTGGAAAATACAGCACACCCTCATTAAAAGATCTTCTGTAACAGTTAAGGATCCAGGTTTGATTTATTACCAGACATTTATATTTTTTTTTCAGAATTACTAACCTATTCAGGTCTGTCTATCTCTGGTTGCATATGGCTCTTAAAGCTTGTGTGTGTGTGTGGGGGGGAGGCATCCTGTAATCAGTTTTTCCTTTTACCCTGTGTATCTCCTTTTTCTATTGATTATTTCTTTTTTTTTTTGTCCTGGTAACTCTTCTAGTCAAGTCTTCTATTCCCTAGTGTCCCCTTTCTCAGGATAGTTATTCCACCTATAGCTACTGGTTGGTAAAAGGGGGAAATATTTGATGTTGAGTTTTTACACTCATTTGTAATAACCATAAGATGTAGAGTTATTTCTCCTTCAACCTCCCAATGACATATTGTTTTTTAAGACTTGAATTTGAATGTCCCTGTATAGAGAAATCCTAAAGCCTGCTATTTTTGGAGACATGAAAGGATAACTGTTAGTTGAAACTTTTCTGAAAGAGTTATGATACATTTGGGAAAACTAACCTTTCCTAAGAAACATTTTCAGAAGAATTGCTTCAGTGTTTATTTAAATAGAACTTCGGAAGCATGAAGGAGCCTCTTAAAGGTTGGTTCACTACATAACCACCTTGTTTAATAACTTCACATCTTTGTCCACTTGATCCTCCTTTATGAGTCACATTTGTAGAATGCCTGGGAAACAAAGAAGGAATTTTTGTAGTTTATGAAATGCTTCTTGTGTGAAAATTATTGCATATGCTTTCTTTACCCATGCTTGTCTCTATAAATGAATACAGATGCTAATGCTATGACAGCTCTACCAAAAAAAGCTCATTGCCATACAGAAGAATTAGAAAGAGGTGGAGATAATTCAGTTTGCCAATGAATGAATTTCTGTTTGTTTTAAAACTTGTTAAAAGTTGGAAAGGGTTTTTAGTTCCTCAGTTTTTCCTTCATCACCATGTTGCTCATTGCTTGAGTTGGCAGTTTTTAAATGTATTTATATATTTTTTTAAAATTTTAACACAAGTAATCTTATCACAACCAAAAGCTATAAACATTCAGAAAGAAAAATATGAAGAGAAAGAGAGGGCAAAAAAGTGATACAAATGAATAATAATAATAATAATAATAGTTTTTATTTATATCCCGCCCCTC
>CM034703.1:67665188-67675719 GCA_020142125.1 Phrynosoma platyrhinos | reverse complement strand
TTTAGTTCAACATTGATCAGAAAATGATCCGTCCATGACAATGCGGAGAAAAAAACATGTACCTATACATCTAAAACTCGTGCATAATATTAAAACAAGTGGCTCAAGTGGTTAACATGCTGACTCTGTTGATTGCAAGATTGGTAGATTGACATTTTGAGGCCTCGGTGCTGCATGATGGGGTGAGCTCCTGTCACTAGTCTCAGCTTCTGCCAACCTAGCAGTTCGAAAGCAAGCAAATGCAAGTAATAAATAGGTACCACTTTGGTGGGAAGGCAAACAGTGTTCTGTGCAATCATTCTGGCTACATGATCACAGAGTTGTCTCTGACAGCACTGGCTCTTCATCTTAGTAACAGAGATGAGCACCGCCTCCTACAGTTGGACACGACTTGACAACCTTGTCAACTGGGAATACATTTACCTTTTAAACATTAACTAATATACAAAGGTCTCTGCCTCCCCAATTCAGAGCATAATGGAGGAAAAAAAGAAAAATGAAATATATTATTCTACCATCACAATTCCAACTAGACAGGCCTACTAATAAAATTATTATTATCTACAAATTATTGCATTGTTTGATTTCTTTTTGCACAAAAAGTCCATAAATGGTTTCCATTTTT
The DNA here is from genome assembly GCA_020142125.1 of Phrynosoma platyrhinos. Lineage (NCBI taxonomy): Eukaryota > Metazoa > Chordata > Lepidosauria > Squamata > Phrynosomatidae > Phrynosoma > Phrynosoma platyrhinos. Next base: position 67,675,094 of record CM034703.1, on the reverse strand, counting down.
TAAAAAAAGATATTCATTTGATCTGTTATTTAAAACCCACTCAGAAACCTTAACAATCCTGTCTTCCATTATCAGTGCTTCAGTTCATTTCCAAGTTTGAACAAACAGTGTCTTGCTGCTATTATCATGTATTGGTGTCGCTGTCCATGTTTACTGTCCTGTTTTCTATCTGTAATGCCCACTAAAAACATTTCTGGTGAGATCAGAAAATTTACCTTTAAAGTTTTGTGTATTAGCATGTAAATCTTAGACCAATAACTTTTCACTTTTTTACAAGTCCACTGCATAATGAAAAAAGAGTCCTCCTTATCTTGATAACCCTAACATTGATTTGAAATATTTTATCAACAACTTATTTAGGGTTAGATATCACCTGTACACAATTTTAAACATATTTTTTGCAAAATTGATACGGAAAGTAAATTTTATGTTTTTGGTCCACATTTTCTCCATATGTCCATTTGCACATTATGTCCAAAATTTGGTGTAAAAACCAGGCTGTCTCAGACCTCCCAGAGGGCTTTCTCCGCAACCGCTCCCAGACTTTGGAATGGCCTGCCGGACGAGATCCGTCTCATTACTACTCTTGCTGCTTTTAAAAAGGCAGTAAAGATGGATCTCTTCCGGCAGGCCTTCCCGGAATAACGCTCTGGCTCGAAGGGATGGTTTTATCTGCCCCTCCCTGATGCTGCTACTATATGTTTATTTATTGTTCTGTTTTTATTATTGCTGTTCCCTGCCTCGATTGCGATGCAGAGAGGCGGGTTATAAATAAAATTTATTATTATTATTATTATTATTATTATTATTATTATTATTATTATTATGATATGCTCTTTTACAGATTCATCTTCTGTCTCTAGTTTCAAACAGAATTTATACATTTGTTATAATTACCTGGTCATCCTTACACAATTCTAAGTAAAAATCATTTTCTCTAGTCTTTATGGCTAAATGTCACTTTTATTGTCCAGATCTTTTCTTAATCTGCAGGTAAGATAACCAATTAAGATCTTTGCCTTCCTTAAGGAGCATCTCTCTTGATTTGAGCTCCCAGGTGCCATGTTCAAAATACAAAAGTTCATAATAAAACATCTATATTTAACCCATTCTTTCCTTTAAAAATGTTTTCTGAAGTGAAGTGGCTAATATCTTGGAAAAAAGTATTTGCTTATATTTGTATCAAACTTCTATAAGAACCTTTGTAATACAATGATTGATTTGTTGATTGATTTAGCAACAGAACAGGATCTAATTGATTTTCTAAAGTTAAATTCTAAAGAGTATATTCTAGGAAAATCCCTGAGTGAAGGAGGATGCCATGGCAATGGTTTTTCTAACTAGAAATAAATTACTTTATTTGGGAAATTTCTCTTTCAACATTGGATCATTCAATGGCTTTTTAAAAAGACTCCATCAGAGTTACAATAGATGAACAGCACAATCCTATACATGTCTAGCCAGAAGTAATTCTCTTAGTTATGTGGGGCTTACTTCCCTATAAGCAGACATGGGATTCTCATCTTACAGTACAATGTTATAAATGCTGACTGAGGGCCTCGGCAGATGGCTTAAAAAACTGTCCTGGAGGCAGGGAAGAGTAGGGGCAGCCGCACGCTCGGTGCCCCTTCCTCCTCCCGAGGTTGCCCTCGGAGCCGCTGGCCCTCCGCACGGCCGGCGCTCCGAGGGCAACCTCCTGCCACAGCGTCCGGACACACTGCGGCGGAAAAGTCAGTGAAAGTGCACCACAAGCTTTTGCGGCACACTTTCACTGATTTTAGCGCTCCTTTCAGGGATGGGGAAGGTGCGCCACAGGATCAAGGCGTGGGGATGCCTCGGTCCCACGGCGCACCTTCCCAGGGCGGCCCCGTGCCGCCAGTCTGCTTCTCCCCTCAAAAAAATAAGTCCCACTGGTTTAATGGGGGTTTACATCTAGGCGAGTTTGGAATATAATGATGTGCTGAAGCCATGCTTCACTAAGCATTAGTAGGAAGGATAGCCCATTACTCAGTGCATCCCACTCCTGTCCTGGTTTTCTATCCCCTGTCCACAACTCCAACAATCAGTCACCACACAAAATCATGTCCACCAGTATTTTCTGACCTTATTAGATTGTCATGGGGGTGTTAGTGCAAGCAGTTGGTAATGCTTCATGAAACATTTCATGTAGAAGAATTCCAACTTTGTTCAGTGTGGTTTACTTTTATGTGTGTTTATACAGATAGGGTTACAGTGTGGCAACAGAGTGGATTTCACTGTGTGTGCCTTTGATCCTTTTCCTTTTCTCTTTTCCAGGGCTGAAAACTCAGGAGCCACTTTCTTGTTCAAGGAGTAGTGTGCCTTATTGGAGGACAAGGATGGTTCTAAGTGCTTGAGTCCATATGTCTTCCTCCTCAGTACAGAATCAAATGTGTTGCACCATACACCTTTTGTTCATTGTTTCTGTGGCTGTTGGTCTTCCTTCTTAAAACACCTTCACAGGAAATAGACTCCTTATTCAAGGACAAAGATGGAAGGATTCAAGGATAACTGGAAGACTAGGAGGGGTTACAAGGGGATAACTACAAGGGGTTGGGGAGACCCACACTTTTTCTCCTGTCCAAGAGTGACAGCTACCAGTTCATTACACTCAAGACATTACTTTTCAGTTTATTCAATCAATGTTTATGAGTAATTTATACTTAGGCCCCAGGGAGGAATTTGAGTAGTGAACTAGACTGACTCTATGTCTGATGACCTCTTGACTGTTTCTCTGGTGACCTCACTGTCTCTCCCACCAGTCACAGTAGGCAACAGCAACCATTAGAATAGAGTCAGTGGCCACAAAATAAAGGTTTCCAGGGAAATTAAAGTTTCCAAGTAAATTATAACAAAAACATCTATAAGATGTAGTGAAACTTTCCAGAATTAGCTAATGTCTTCTTTGAGCACTTCCATAGAGTATACAAAGCACACATATTTCACTGTCAGGTACATACACAGTATTTTGTGAAAAAAATTGTCCATATTAATTTCAGTATTAAATGCAATTATATTATTTCTATTGTTTGCATTTTGGATACCTTAAAACTAGTTTTTCTTTCTCTACAGGTCCTGAACAGGTTAGCAGCTAGCAATACATTAATTTCTTTTGATTCTTTGGAGCAAAACAATGTTTTCTTTCTTGTGTATTAATGCTCTGTATGTCTTTGAAGAATTTCAAAGGGTTTCTGGCACTTCAAAAATATTTTTGATTGTATTCCAATGTGATAGCTAATTTGTTAGTTTAGCTGGATGAAAGTTGCTGTACAAAGGGCATGATATAGCAAAAATTAAGCACATTTACAATCAGCTGATTTAAGGGAATAGTTAAAATGTACTCAAATATCTCCCATTATATTCTGTTGGACTTAACCATGTGTAACATTGGCTTGATCATGCTCCAATTTTTTTAAAAAAATTGGACACTTATGATAGTAAATAAGTAAAAGAACCAGAGAGGTCACAAACAGAGGCTAGAAAGAACCCTTTCACCCAATGTTATGAACTAGGATCAAGTCATAAGATTTCCTGTGGAAAATACCCTACAATTAACTAAATGGCAGCTTCTTCTTTTTTCAATGGGTAAAAGTGAAAAATGATATTAATAGCTGGTGGAAAATGTCTATACAAAATTTTATTCATGTTCCTGTATAAGAATGTCACTGTGAGTGAGTTTCCAAAATGGATTTCTAAGACAACCAAATAAAGAACCAGATAAAATAAATAACACATTGTCTTCTTTTATTAAAATAAGACCCTTAATTCATAAATTAAAACAAAACAGTAAAACAAATAATGCAATGTTTACTTAATGTGAAGTAAGCCCTACAAAACAAAATCATTTATTTTTAAGTATATGTATAGAATTATGTATAGAATTGGTTTGGAAGGAGCTCATTTCATGCCAGTAAAAGCCCCATATTCAAACAAAATACATAGTGAATAAATTGTCTAATATAGCAGTGAATATAGTCTCAGTAAAATAAAACTTCTGTAGACATCTAGAGTATTGTGAAGAAAAGTTTTTTAAATTACAGGAAAGGCAATTGTAATATTTCTGTCATGGTCAATAATTCAGTACATCTAAATTTTCAGCTGATGGTAAATTCTCATTAATATTTTCCTTATTATATATGCAGTTTTTTCATCCTTATTGTTAAATGTCATTCTGCATTATTCATTCTTTTTCCCCTTCTACTAAGGAAGCAAGTGATGAGAAACTGGAAATGAAATATTTTATTTTTAAAATGAGATTTGTGTGAAGCTAATTAATAAATACCATTAGCATGATGTAACATTAGCAACCAAGCCTGATCTGTTCATTTGCATCAAGTAAATTGGACAGACCACATTTGCCCCACATTTCATGCTGTCTATAAATATTAGTTGGGCTGTGTCCTTGTTTAGCAAAAGTTTTAGGAATATGCTAGTAGCTGCTCTGAAAGTGTTGATTCAGACAATCAATCTAATAAGTCTTAATGATGCCTAGCTACAGTGTAAACCCCTGATTCATTAGAAGACTATTCATACAGGAAGGATAATGCACAATACCCTGTCTAGAAGAAAGCCTTAGAGATTATGGATAGAAAAGAAATGGATATTAACTGATGTTTAAAATGAATTTAATTCGAGGTCTAAAAATATTAACAGAATGTTTATCTCTTCAAGCATCATCATTAGGGGAACAGCCCCCCCCAGACAGATTCATACTTTCTTTCCTCTTTAGGAATTACACACAAATAAATGTACACAGCCAAATATGTGTATCTTTGTAAAATATGGGATAACTTTAGTCCATGAGGAATCAAGGGGGGGAATTGTGAAGCTTTGTACAAAACTCACCATTTTGCACCAAAAAAATCCATAAGTGTTAACTGAAACATTTTTTTTGTGAGAAAAATGTGTCTTTTGTATAAAAATACACATTTTTTTGTAATCTCCATCTATTTCTGCACAAAATAATTTCCCAAAACATTTCTGGATGTGCAAATACTGAGAAAAGCTGTGTGAAAGTATTTGTTTTCTCTCTCAGTGAGGAGAAAACTATGGACATTATTTATCCTCACCTGCAAGAATGAAATAGTTGAAAATTTATATCCCTGCCTATCATAGTCCATGGGGGCAGACAAATATCTTACAACATCTCTGAAAGGGAATACTATGTCACAATATGCTGTCACTCCCAGAGGCAGGTTTGGACATATATTCAAAGGGCATGGCAGTAGCTACATGGTCTAACTCTTTCCTGTTGATGGGTTAAAAGAAGGAGGAGAAGATGGCAGCAGCCCACCCATAAATTTATCATGGTGGTGATTTGTAAGGAGACCTGTAAGCCAATCTGCACCTTTGTCTAAGAGGTGATCAGATGAGTCCACACAAGAATCTGGACCCACACAGTGGAGCTATCCAGCAAATTCCATTATAAACTCATGTTCTCTCTCTCCCTTTCTCTCTCTGTGTATATGTGCATGCACCCAGGTGCAATTCCTTAGGCCGAGAAGCTTTTGTCACCTTATCTGTAAAACCTTCATTACATGGCTAAAGCCAAATAAATCTCTCAATCTGACTCTCACTCAGTAAAAATACACCCAGAGAATTGGCTGCTTAAATTATGATCTCACTCCCCAGACAGATAAAAATCTGCTTCCTGTGGGTTTCCAAGAGTTTGGTGCATTATACTGTGTTGCCAGTCTTTTTTTTAAATGCAAACTTTGTGACATAGTCCAGACATTCTTCTGAGTGCTTAGCATCTTTGTTCACACACACACACACACACACACACACACTGCTGGCTGGAAATCAGATTATGGGTTAGGTTCATCATTTGTATTTTACGATTTATAGGCCTTTGATTAAGGATCACATGGTTGAATCTGGAGCAATGGTAACATATGGAGAGATGTAAGTGAACACAATACCTAAGAAAAGCAAAGTCTGTCACATTCCAACCACATGAAGCATTATTATTTGTATCCAAATGTTAAATTTAGAGGAACACATAATTGCACAGCTGGGATTTTTTTTAAACAACTCCCCCTCCCACATATCCCAGTCATGCCAAGCTAGGTCCATAAACCAGATCTTCCAGAAAAAAAAATGACAATCATCACCAGGTTTATGATCAGTGTAATGTTTAATCTGGTTCTGACTTACTGAAGGGTAAAGAAGTGGCCTTATTCACTTGGATGGTAATGCACACATTAAATTTGCTCCACTCAGTTGCTTGATAACAATATAAATGCTGCTTCATTAAGAAAAATTAATTTCACCAGGTGAAAGTAAATGCTGCTTAAACTGATTAAGCCTGCTCACATCAAATCATCACACATGAGCAGGTTTCAATGGCTTGTCACGGTGTTCTGATGTCATTTCTACAGTTGGAAGTGTAAAAGAGTTGTGTAAATGGGTTGGATATGCACTGATAGCCAAAAAGGCTTATTTGCCTGATTCCCTTTGCATTCTAAACATGTTTTTGAAGCTGCAGTTGGTCACAAAGATGATCCTGGATACTTATTCATCCAATTTCCTACTTGCAAAATCCTACACTATAGTCTCAAATGGATAATCATCAATGGAAAAACTTACCTAGATTTGTATGGAGGAAAGTGGAGAGGTAGTAATGGTGAACAGGTGTGTGTATGTGTGTGTCTGTGTTGTGTGACTTCAAGTCATTTCAGACTTTCCAAACCTTTCACAGGGTTTTCTTGGCAGGTTTCATCAGAGATGGTTTGCTATTGCCAACCTCTGAGGCTGAGAGAATGCAACTTTTTCCAAGGTCACCAGTGTTTTTCCATGGTTAAGCAGGGATTTTAACCCTAGTCTCCAGAGTCATAGTCCAATGCTCAAACCACAGGTACTGGAAAGAAAAGACTTGAATCAGATAGCACACTTCTTTGCATTTTGTTTGCTACAGCAAACAAAAGAAATGATCTTTGACCTAAACTCTCTTGAAAGGTTATATTAATCATTCCTTTAATTATGTGCACAACTGATAGTAGCTTACAGATCTCATCAAATAGCATGCCTGCAGACTTCATCTAGTCTTTTTGTAGGAAACACTTGTAATATGAATCTATCCCTAAGCCACATAGTTTAAGTAAACAAGGTATTCAGTCACTGTTGAACTCAGCACAAGTATTGTACATTGACATTGCTCTCCTGGAAGCAAGGTGTGATTTCATGGTAACAAATATACTGTTAACAACTTAAAGTTACCATCTTTTGTATACTTTACTGCTTGGTAGTGATTGTGGATTTTTCTCAAAGTACAATAATAGCCAGAAGAATTTTATTCAACTATTTATATCTATCTTCAACCATTTCAGACCTAGTAACTGGTGTTAGAGCATTCTAAAACCAGTGATCTATGTGTGAGTCTGTTTGAGTGGCTAATATAATACAGACAGAAAAAAACATTGAACTAACATGGTAAAAACTAAAAGCAGAACAGCAACATAAAATAGCATCAAGCCAGGATTACATCACTTGGTGAACGGGAAAATATCATTCTTTGAAAAGTATGCCAGGAGTCTGGATTGGATTCATGATACACCTGAGTTGGGCACAGAGGTGTGAAAAAAGATCCATTTTCACCCATTTAAGCCTGTGCCCAGCTCATGCCCAGATCGGGTGAAAAAAGGCATAATAATCTCCTAGTTTTCATCTGTGAAATGTTTTAGGGTATGTAAAAGCATTCCTAAGATGGAAATGAATCACTGATTGGTGTGAAAGTATCATGTTAGATGTAGCAGAATGTACTGGGGCAAAGAACAATGTCTGGTCTCCATTACTGAATTTGTTTTTTAAACTTCAGGTGTTGGCCATAGTTTTTTTTTAAAATCACCTATACTGATGAAGAGTTCTGCAAAGCTCAAAACTCTGTATACTCCTCCAACTAATGCATGTATATGTAAAATTATCAAAATTTTCATTTTCCATGTGCCTTTCTGAAATTTACATGTGGTTTTGTATTCATTTTTTCCCTTCCTGGAAAATGTTTTTCCATTCCTTTTTTTGTACTCAAGTATATATGTCAGAACAATCCAAACAGATTTTATGGGAACCCTGTAAATGATTACTTCACATTCTTTAAAGACTATAGAAAAGTTAGTATATGTGCTATGTTGCATAATTAAATCTGAATGGCTATGTAGCAGAAAACCTATTTGGAAAAAGGACAGTGCTCTGAGACATCTTCACAATGCCTACATCATGCCTGGGGCCCTTTCATACTACAGAATTAGACCACTATGGATTCACTTTAACTACCCTGGTTGCATGCTATGGAATCCTGGGGTTTGTAATTTGGTGAGAAACTTGCATTTTCTGGATGAGAATTAAGTACCTAAATATTTTTAAAATGCAAATCACAGAATTCCATAGGATAGTGCCATACAGTTAAAGTGTAATAGAGTGCTATAAGTTGTAGTGTGAAAGGGCCCCTGACTGGCTGGGATGACCTCAGAAAAAGTAAGCTCTGGTTGGCTGGTTTTAAAATGGGTGCCAAAGGTGCATCTTTATAAAAGAAACTGGAGTTAATAATATCCCAAAAATATGTAATCATGAGAGACTTGTTGATAGGTTTGGTCCTTGAAACCTTCCATTTCACCTATGTAAGTATCATGGCTGAAAATTTAGTTTCATCTTAAATGAGCTCCTTCTAACTGGCAATGAACAGTTCATTGTAAATGGTTCCAGATGAGATTATGGGCTACTTAATATGGATTTTTTCTCTCCTTTAAATGGTCCTTTGAACTTTTAGGGACTTATTTCTGTATAGTCATGTATAGGATTGTACTCTTGCTTGACTTTATTTCTCTCCTCCCCTAATTTGAAGGACAGTTTATGTTTTCATTTGGACATAGCTTAGTCATTAATGGACACAGAAGTGGTATGTAAATCTAGAGGTAAGCTGATTTTGGGATATTTCCTCTGCATCAGGATCTCCCAACAGTCTGTGTAGTATTTTCTGGAGGTTGAGTGTGTTACTATTGGAAGGAGGAGTTGTGCAAGACCTTTTTTGTCATTCAAATATGCACATACTTAAATCTGGATCCAGTTTTGTGTTTGCATGTATAAAAAAGGAGGTTGAATCTCTCTCTCTCTCTCTCTCTCTCTCTCTCTCTCTCTCACACACACACACACACACACGTACACTGGATCCTGTGGTTCTAATCAAAGGTTACTCACTATACAAGTAAAGCTTTCTAAATACACAAGACATAAAGATGATCTTTTAGCTTCAAATATATTATGATATGGATGGATGGGCCAGTTAAACCTCTTCCCATTTAAGTTCACAATGAGCAGTTATGAATAATAACCAAAGGACATTTTCTGATTGATTGGTTTTTATTTCTAGAGTGGAGGAAGAGATGCAGCACATACTAAAGCTTCCTGTGTCAAACTCTGACATTCTGTATGCTAAAGTGTAGTAGTAGTAGTAATAATAATAATAATAATAATAATAATAATAATAATAATACTTTTTATTTAATATCCCACCCCTCTGAGATCAATCGGGGCGGCTTACATAATAAAATCATATTACAACAATTAAGAACAATTTCTCTTCCACCTCCCACCCTTTAAAAAATTATTAAATCCAACAATATTAAAAATACCAAATAAAAGAGGGTATATAGCTCTATATAAAAGATCAAAGCAATGATACACAAAGAAAGAAAAGAAAGGCGCTGGCGTCGAGGTATAAAGTCTCAAGAAGGCCTGATCATAAAAGAGGAGGGAACATCTCCAAATATACTAGAGCCTTGAGCTGGTAGTTATTCCGGGAAGGCCTGCCGGAAGAGATCCGTCTTGACAGCTTTTTTTGAAGCCGTCAAGTGATGTCAATTGGCGGATCTCCCCCAGCAGGCCATTCCATAG
>CM034703.1:67642854-67654833 GCA_020142125.1 Phrynosoma platyrhinos | reverse complement strand
TGCAGAAGTCGAGGCGGGAGGTTACCAACGCGTGCACCACAGTCTCGAATTTACATTAGGATGGGTTCATTTTCTGGGTAGGATGAAGAGACTCAAATCCAAGAAATATTTCAGAAGCAACTTCAGATCTATATCTATCTTTCTAGATGTAACCTGAGAGCCAATGTGGTGTAGTGATTTGAATGCTAGATTACAACTTTAAAGACTAGGATTTGAATTTTTGCTCAGCCATGGAAACCCACTGGATGACCTTGAGAAAGTCACACTCTCTCAGCCTCAGAAGAAGGAGAAGGCAACCACCCGCTCTGAGCAAATTTTGCCAAGAAAACCCTGTGACAGATGCACCTTAGGGATGACATTAGTTGGAGATAAATTGAAGGGACAAAGGAACAACAGATTTTTAAAAAGAAGTTTCCATCTTGGTCCCTTTCATTTTCTTTTAGTATCCTTTGAAACTTCTTTTTAAAAATCTCAGAGCCATTGGCAATAATCTTTGAGAACTCCTGCAGAACAGGAGAAGTCCCAGCAGACTCATGTTGAAAAGGGGGGAAAAAGGGGACCCAAACAATTTTCACCTAGTTAGTCTGACACCAATACCAGATCATTATTCTAGATTCTAGAGCAGATCATTAAAAAAGAGTCTGTGAACATCTAAAAGGGAATGCATTTTATCACAAAAAGTCAACATGGCTTTCTCAAAAACAAGCCATGCCAGACTAATCTGATCTCTTGTTTTGATAATATTACCAGCTTGATAAATGAAGGGAATGCTGTGGATATAGAATATCTTAATTTTTGACAGGGTCCCTTATGATATTCTTGCAAACAAGCTAGTAAAGTGTGAGTTAGACAATGAAACTGTTAAATGGATTTGTAATTGGTTTACTGGCTGAACTCAAAGGGTGCTCAGCAATGGCTCCTCTTCATCTTGGAGAGAAGTGACCAGTGTGGTGCCACAGGGTTCTGTCCTGGGCCCAGTGCTATTCAACAACTTTATCAATGACTTGGATGAAAGCATAGAGGGCATGCTTCCCAAATTTGCAAATGACACCAAATTAGGAGGAGTGGCTAATACCTCAGAGGAGAGGATCAAAATTCAAAATGACCTTAATAGATTAGAAAGCTGGGCCAAACTAACAAAATCTATTTCAACAGGGAGAAATTTAAGGTACTGCACAGAGGCAAAGAACAAAGAAGAAAAAGAAGATGAAAAGAAATGCACAGATATAGGATGATGCCACCTGGCTTATCAAGATTGCATGTGAAAGGGATCTAGGAGTCTTAGTAGTTCACAAGTTGAACATGAGTCACCAGTGTGATGTGGCAGCTAAAAAAGCCAATGCGATTCTTGGCTGCATCAATAGACATATAGTGTAAAGATCAAGGGAAGCAATAGTGCACTCTATTCTGCTTTGGTGAGGTATCCCCTGGAATACTGTGTCCAGTTCTGGGCATCACAATTCAAAAAGGATGTTGATAAGCTGGGAGTATTCAGAGGAGAGTGAGCAAAATGGTGAAGGTTCTGGAAACCATGCCTTATGAGAAGAGAGCTGGTTATGTTTAGTCTGGAGAAGAGATGGTTAAGAGGTGATATGATAGCCCTATAAATATTTGAAGGGGTGCCATATTGAGGATGGAACAAGCTTATTTTCTGCTGCTCGAGAGACTAGGACATGGAACAATGGATGCAAGCTACAGGAAAAGAAATTCCACCTGAACATTATGAGGAACTTCCCAACAGTAAGACAGTGTATAGTGGAATCTCTGTTTTGGAGGTCTTTAAACAGAGGCTGGATGGCCATCTGTGTGGGGGACTTTGATTGTAATTTCCTGCATGGCAGGGGGGTTGTACTGGATGGCCTTGTGGTCTCTTCCAACTCTATGATTCAATGTTGGATGATCATCTTTTGGGAGTGTTTTAGTTGTGTATTGCTACAAGCCAGGGAGTTGGATTAGTTGAATCTGGAGGACACTTCCAGTTCTGTGATTCTATGATCTACAGAGACATACACACACAAATCACACTCAGCACAAGCTAATGGAAATGGTAACACAGTAAAGAAAAAGAAAAAGAAGCCAAAATAACATTAAAAGATCTCTTTCAGTCAGTTCTCTGGCCACTCATCCTACTAAGCAGTTTCTTGGAAGCCAAGCAATTGCTTTCTTTGCCTTCTCATATTTCATCAGTAGCCAGCATGGATCCTGGACATTTAGGGAGGATGCAGACCAGGGCATCCGGGATGCCCTGGGATGGTGCGCCGCGGGACTGCAGCATCCGCACCACGGCACACCGATGGCGTCCCTCAAAGGAGCGCAAAAATAGCGCTCCTTTCAGAAGTCAGGGAAAGTGCGCCCTAAATGTGTAGGGCGCACTTTCCCTGGCTTTTCCACCACAGTGTGTGAGGACGCTGCGGTGGGAGGTTGCCCCGGAGCGCCAGCTGTGCAGAGGGCCGGCAGCTCCGAAGGCAACCTTGGGAGGAGGAAGGGGCGCCACTCGTGCGGCTGCCCCTCCTCTTCCTTGCCTTGGCCCTTAGTTGAGAAGCTTCAAACATGAATAATAGAGTAACAGGGTATACTGATGGAGATTATTGTAAGAATGGTTCATGAAACATGGTTGGAAATTGTTTGAAAAGCATATCTCCAGGATGGGAACAGTTAAGAAGCAGAAGCTCATATGGAGATAATGGTAGCACTCTCAGAAAGAGGAAGATGGAGTACCTTCACCAGTCAGCATCTCCTTATGGTTGAATCTGGTGGAATAATTTGGGTGTGCTATGCCAGTTTAACTGTGCCAGTTTGGGTGGTGGTGGAAAGAGAAAACAAGGCATTGGGTATTGAGGCCATGACAAAAGTAAGAAAAGTAATAGAGTGGAGAAAGAGTCTATTTGGAATCAATGCAACTTCTATCATAGCACACCAACAAGATTACAGCTAATGGCCAAGATCTAGCAGTACTTGTGGCAGAATGTAAATCTCTTGCAGTACTTCTACTCAGTGTCTGCTACAACTGGCTATACAATGGTGCTTGACAGTGGGTAGCTTCTGGCCATCATCTAGCTGCAGTTGTGAGTATAGTGAGGTTCCAGAATGACAATGACTGTTCTCCTTTTTTGGATGCCCAACAATTAGGATCCATCACCCCACTCTTGGCTTGCCATGATAGTAAATCCCAGCACTATCTGCCTGGTACACGCAAACACATACACATGAGTGGTCATAGAGCAAGGAGGTATTATATACCTCCTTTTGCAATAAATGAAAAAAAATATCTGGAGACACTGGTGGTGCAGTGGTTAAATGCCTGTACTGCAGCCACTCACTCACAAATCACAAGGTTGTGAGTTCAATGCCAGCCGGGGGCTAGGGTTGACTCAGCCTAGCATCCTTCCAAGGTTCCTAAAATGAGTACCCCGCTTGTTGGGGGCAATTAGCTTACACACTGTAAACCAGTTAGAGAGTGCTTAAGTGCACTGATAAGTGGTATAGAAATGTACTTGCTATTGCTATTGTTATTGTGGAGGGAGTATGCAAGATTCTAGCATATGACTCAACAAAATGAACAATTCCAGTGATGCCTCTCAGGTCCATTGAACTAGATCAGTCTGAGCAAGTTAGTCAGAACATATTTTCCCAGATATGAGATAGGGCTTCCACACATAGGATATTGTAAGAATGTTCCTGACAAATGTAACTAGAATTCAATTTCATGTTTCTGAATCATTATGGGTAAAATAAACAGAAACAGAACAGATCTGTTATCTTTTCTCCTCTACTCAAATTATTCTATTCCAAATTCTTTAAAACACAGCAGTTGCCAATTCAATTCTGATTGGTTGTTTATATTGTTCATTTGTAATGTAAGATTCACTTCAAAAGACAGATTACCTATACATGCAACATCTGAGTGGACTTTCTAATTCCTTAGCCTAAAATCATGTTGAGAAAAACTGTCATCAAAGGAATTTGCTAACTGTTCCAAGCAGATGTATGTCATGTCATTTATATTTCTCTTGAACTGTTGTCTCTACATCTGGCACATAAAACAGAAAGGCTTATGTAAATTTACAACCAACATCAGTGCTAAGTATTCACCAGTGCATTTTGTCTCTTCACATGAACAGGAAAGGTTTTATCAGTATTGGCATATTCTCCTTCAAATTCTTCCTAAGTGCTGGTAGAAATAAGGGACAAGATTAATAGTTTCATTTTATCTTTGGGTTTCAAAGACAGGAAGTGGAGACTATGGGAAGCTGGGAGAGAGATGGAACTTCTACAGGGCAATGGGAAGAGACAAGTCCACCTTAATGCTTTCTCTTGCTTAATGAAAGCTACATTTAAGTTCTACTAATTATTAGCCCTATAAGAAGAAAGCACTGGATAAAATGTTTAGGCTAAAGTAGCACAGTTTTATTAAATCAATATGTTAGGATTTACATATAAAGAATCAGAGCCACTAGGAGCAAGAATATACGCTAGGGTTAGATATTGTTCAATGCATGTGTTTATATAACAAATCTAGGAAGATTTTGTGCATATGGTGAGATAGCACAATTGTTACACACCTTGTACATTTTACATGCATCACTTCCCCTGCTACAATCAGCCATATCTCCTGTGGCCTTCCTTTAATAGGCCATCTGCTCAGACATGAAAATTTAGATATGAGAAATGTTTACACCTTGATCAGCTGTCTGGGCTAGTCAGTCATGAACTAGAAAAGTCTGCCAAATCAAAGTCAAGCTCTTCCTCGGGCATATATCCTCCCACTCAGCAGGTGGTTGTCTACATCTGAGGCTTCAGGTGCAGAAATGGGAGCAGTAAGAACAACTGAGCAAAGAGACAGAAGCCACTCTCTGCCCTAAAAAAAATTTTAATGGAAGTTTTCAGCTGACACCTTACTTAGTGATAAGTTCTGAGCTTTTTTTATGCAGAAGAAATTGCGATATAGAAAGAAAAACTATTGATGCCTGTGTCTGATAGTTCTGCTGCCTGTTCCATTATTTCCAAAACACAAAGAAATGTTTCCTAAAAGTCTAGTTTTGCCAAGTGGATTATGGTAGGATAAATAATGGTTTGGCCAAGCTATATAACCTTTAATTTATTGTTCCTGTTTTAGGAGCTTAGTAATTTCCAGGCATATAGCTGTTTTAGGTCCAAAACACACTGCAGAAATAATCCAGTTTGAGACCACTTTAACTGGTTTGGCTCAGTGCTAGGGAATCTTGGGAATTGTAGTTTATTGTGGCACCAGAGCTCTCTGACAGAGAAGACTAACTGTTTCACAAAAC
Source organism: Phrynosoma platyrhinos (assembly GCA_020142125.1). NCBI lineage: Eukaryota > Metazoa > Chordata > Lepidosauria > Squamata > Phrynosomatidae > Phrynosoma > Phrynosoma platyrhinos. The sequence goes on along the minus strand of CM034703.1, from coordinate 67,649,545 downwards.
TACATTTCCTAGAATTCCCTAGCATGGAGCCAGGACAGTTAAAGCAGTCTCAAATTGTATTATTTCTGCAATGTGTTTTGGACCTTAGTTTTTGTTGCAGCAAAACCAACAACCAGAAATAATGAGACAGGACACAAGATTGGGATAGAACAGGGCCAAACTGCCACTAATCAAAGAACCAAGTGTGGGAGAAGCTGCAGTTGGTGTCTTTCTCCAGACCACCTCTGCAGCTTATTTGGATGACTTCAGCCCTCAGCGATAACCCAAATGCTGGATTATTTGTTGGCTGGCCTGCATTAGGAAGTCTGACACAAAAGTCTCTCTCCCAATCTGTGAAGTTTAAAGAGGGGGGTTATTTTAAAGCCAGACCTAAGGGCAATTTCTTTCTGCTACCCCCCAGGTTGCAAGGCCTAAAGAGGCATTTCCAGAAATGTCCCTTCCACCCAAATGGTCTCCAAGGTGTTCACCGAAAAATAATTTAATTATTTATGTCATAGATATGGGACAAGCATCTGCATAGCCCTTATCTCCCACCTTGGCATCGAGCACTTCCTTAACACCTTGTTGCAGTCTGTTAAGAATGTGGCATCACCAGTTTCAGAAAAGTGAATACCGTCAATCCTGTAAAGCTCCGGCCTCTGAAATATAATCTGGGGGTGGGGCAGATAATGGACTAGCTCAGCCTCAAGGGCCTTATAAATCTCTCTATTAGCCTGCCTTCAGGCTGTATCAATGGCAATTTCTACTCCTGACGTGGAAGCATAGCCAACCAAACAATTCGAACAAGCGGCTATGACTGTTTAATAAGACGAAAATCATGCAGCACCTGCAAAATAAGTGCCTTTACTTTCAATAAACCAAGGTCATTGTCCCCGAGGTGAACCACCAAAACTTGGAAGGAGGCCCTTGGCGCTCCTTAAACAATAATGGCAACAGGCCGTGCCAATGAAGAATCCTCTTGCCCAACCAATGAAAACAGGCAACATCACCAAGGCCCAAGTGAGTATCAAAGTGGCTTGAGCAGCCCAGTAGATAATGCTGTGGCCACAAAGTAATATTTGAACTCTTGACATCTGAGGACAGGGATCTGAAAAACAAAGAGACACCAGTTAACAACGGAATCTCCTAACATATCTGTGATATGCAGATTTCCAGTGACCAATTTGCTTGACAGCATCGGGTTGAAACACCATGGACACAGCTGTTGAAGCAACTCCAATCCAAAATGAATGGGTTGCAAAGCAATGGTGGACAAGGCTCTAGAAGTAATAGCCCAAAACTGTTGCTTGGGCAGAGAAAAAAAGATCTTGGTGAACAAACAGAGGCCATGGGGTGGATCCTCTGGCATGAACATATTCACTCAAGGCCTGCACTGGACAGATAGGTGTATCTGAGCAAGGCTGTAGAGAGAGCTGTGTACTTTTCGCAAGCTGGTCGGTTTTAGACCTGATGACGAGTATAACCCTCTGTCGAGTAAACTTAAGATCACTGTAGCGCACCGCCTTGCCAGACCTGTTATATTTAGCAGCCGAAACGAGCTCACTAATTCTCAGCGCACCAAAAAACGCAGTCAGCACTGCAGCATGGAATAATAAAACCTCGTATGGCGATACGCAAATACCAGCCCATACAGCTCTCAAGCCTTTCAAAATGTCAGGAGACAGGGGTGTTCTAGTATCCTTAATCTGAAATGAACTGTGGTATTGTGAACCCCTTTAATCTTCTGCCAAAAGCAATGGCAGACAGGTGACCATGAATGGACTAGGGCCCAATCCCTTATTGTGGAAAAAAACCCACAATATTGTAAGAGCTGATGAACTGGAGCCAGTAGTGCCTCTCCCAATTGGCGCTGCACTCAGAACTGGATGAACTCCTGAACCACTCTTAGATAACTCCTCTCCATACTGGTGGTGACCAAGAGACCTATGGCCCACGTCACTTCATGCTTCCAAGGTTCCAAAAATATTCGGACTATGATTCTGCCAGCTGAGCTGTCCCAGGGGCCAATTTCCAGAAGCAATCCATCTGTTTATAAGAAAGAGCATCTGAGATGGAATTAACAATTCCTGCAAGGCCATAAACAAGATATTAAAATGTAAGCATTGCAATGTAAACGCCCTGACAAGACGCATGACCCTTGGGGATTTAGACATAAAGGAGTTGATAACTTGTATGGCAGCCAGATTATCACACCAAAAGTGAATTAGCCAACTCTTTAGCCCGAATGGTGATGGCTACCACAATGGGAAAAAAATTCTAGAAAAGTCAAATCAGAAGTCAAGCCAGCCTGGATCTATTCCTGTGGCCATGATTGGGCACATCCCCCCCCGACCATTAAAACAAACTCCAAAACCCACTGAACCTGCTGTATCAGATGACACCTGCAGCACATTGTGGAGCTTGAGTTCATTGTGCCAGAATGAAATCCCATTAAAGTCTGCCTGAAATTGAGACTAATAGATCCTATGGTGTGGCTTAACAACTCTGCAGATAGCATCACAAAGGTGCCTCAAAAATGCTCGCCCCAGGGCCACCGCCCTACAGGCAAAATTCAGATGCCCAATGAGCTCTTGAAATTCATGGAACGTAGCCTTGGATCATGACATGCAAACTGGTAACCTTGTTGTCTGGGAGTTGAGATAACTGACTGACAGTGTCAATAGATATTCCCAAAAATTCCAGTCTTGTAGCAGGTCCTTCTGTCTTCTCAGGCACCAAAGGAACACCCAGCTCCTCAGCTAATGCCTGGAATTCTCTGAGCAAAAATGAGCACACCCCTGAACCAGACAACCCAATAAACAAAAAATCATCCAAATGGTGGACACCTCCCTTGAGATCGGTCCTTGTACTGAAGGCACATTCAAGGAAGGTGCTGAAAGCCTCAAAGACCGCACAAGAATCAGGACAACCCATTGGGAACACCCAGTCCATGTAGAACTGTCCATCAAACCTGAAACCTAACAGTTTGAAATCTAAAGGATGAACTGGTAACAAGCGAAATGCAGACTTAATGTCACATTTGGTTAACTCGGCCCTGGCACCGAAGCTCCAAACACAACAGACAGCAGTATCAAAAGAAGTGTAACAAACCATACATAACCCATTGGGATGGCATCATTAACTGATCAACCATGAGGATAAGATAAATGGTAGATGATACAAAATTCACCCACTGCTTTCTTCACAACAATGCCCAACAGGTAAACCCTCAATTTAGGGATGGGGGTGCTGAAAAGGGGCCTAACACATGACCCTCTGTCACCTCTTTATCAATTTTTTGTCTCATGATGTGTTCCATCCCCCTAACAGACCTTAGATTGTTAGCTAAAAATGAATGCCAGGTACCCTGAAAAGGAATTTGAAAACCCTCACTGAAACTGTCAGTCAGATAATGTGCCATCTCAGAATCAGGATAATATAACAGGAGTCTCCTCAGAACCTCAAGCATGATTGGACTGAGGCCCTTTTGAAAATGGGGGAGCTCCACCTGATTTTCTATTGACTTGGTTATCCCTGTTGGGGCCTGGTTATGCCCTACCCCCTACCCTTGGTGCAATTTTGAAAGGAATGGGGCCTTTGCGTACAGAATACTCATGACTATATTCGCATGCCTTAAGGTTGCAAATACCTTGGAAACTGAATTCCCAACAAAAGAGCTTCTGGGATTGACCAGAAGAATTCTGCAGCCAAGAAGGAGAAGAGCCACCTGACGTCTGCACCAGAGGACCACTGTGGGTGTGTTCCCCTTGGAGCAGGTGTGCGTCATCAGTTGTATCCACAACTGGGAATGTAACATATCCCAAAACATTGTGGCATATAAAGCTGCCCGCATATAAAAGGCCTCATCATACAGCAGCCACACAGAGCTGACATAATCAATGTAAGCCCTATGAATAATGTCCATATACTGGATCAGGGCCACAGTAGGCTGGGCTTTAGCTATAACCCCTGCATAAATGTGGAAACTATTAAACCAATTTGAAAAATTCTGCTCAACCCTCCTCCTATGTAATTTTTCTTTCTTTTTCATCTAGCTCCTCCTTCTCCTTCTTTTCCAGTTCATGATATAGTAAAGTGAAGACATCTATATATTCACTCCTCAAAATTGTATTGACAGTTGATTGTAATAGATGATCAGTGGTAGAGATATTTCACCTCACCAAATGGAATGGCAGAAGGGGACATGCCAGAGTAACCATAATGACATTGAGGCCCACCCCAGCGCTGATCAACAGCTGGCCATGAAGGTGGGATCGATTGAAATGGGTATCCTGGCCATTCACCCCAAGCGGTTTGGGGCATAGGCCAAAATGGTATTGTAGGCCCAACTACACCTTCTCCTCCCTTATTGCCACCCATATCACAATCTCCTAGAGCCACATTTTGGTGGTGCTGGCTTGAAAATCCCCTGGGCCAAGAATAGTCCAGAGGCAGGTTGTTATACTGAGGCAGAGACTCACCTGTACAGGATGACGTTAACGTCCCTAGGACCGCCTCTTCAGGATCGACTACAGCCATGGATTCCTGACTTGAAGGAGAGTGGATTACTTGTGCAGAGAATGTTCCTCGACCAGAATGCTCCTGTTCCAAGGCAAGAATATGAGCTTTCATTTCTTTATAAAGCATAGCTCATGTAGAATGCTTGACATGTAGATCTCCCTTTCTGCTCTGCGGAGCCAACAATCATGAGAAGAGGCCGAGAAGGCCCACCCTGAGCCTCACCAAGAACCCCAATCCTTGAAAACATTTCATTCATCAGGAAATCCTCAGCTTTGTAACTTGAAGAAGACCCCTGTCAGGGCTGCTCACTCCCAAGAGAAGAGGGTAAGGAATGAACTGCCCCAGTCAAGCGACCCTGATAAAGGAGAAAATCGATGAAGAGTGAATGGGGGGTGGGCAAAGGCAATCTTTCCCTCCCCAAACATATCCTTAGCAGCTATCTGCTGTCCCTGCCTTGACTTTGATTTTAAGGCAACTCTGAAGCCCTGGGCTGCATGTTAGAAAGACTCTCACTCCACTTCCCAAGGCCTAATGCCACAGTATAACTGTCATGTCATGATTTAATTGAACCTGTCTCTTGTCAGGGAAGGGCGGCAAACAGTCCATCCCCACTCCTACTCCTCCCTCCTGGATTGGGGAAGTGGATGGCCAATATACTGTACTGTAGCATCTTATAGGCTAAATTTATTTGGCCTAAGCTTTCATACACTTGCACTTGATGAAGTGGTGTAAAAACCATGAAAGCCTATGTCAAAAAAAACTCCAAAACCTTGTATATCTTTAAGGTGCCATGACAAACTTGCTGTTTTAATGTGGTAATATCTCTAGCAAAACAAATTATGCTTAGGTCTATTTACTACACTTTGAATTTCAGCCTTATGAATTTCCATCTCTAGATCACAAACAATATCCAGCTTCGCAAATTTGGGGTTTCAGGAAATCAAGACTTTTATGTAAAATGTGAAACTGCAGAATAAACACCAATTCATCCACTCAAAAGACTGGAAAATGAAGTAAAGATTACAATTAGTTTGATCTGTTGTTGTTTTTGAGTAGCCTTCAAACAGCCAGAGATGTAAGGCCATCTGGCACTCGTTTCACTGAAAAGAAAATGCTGATAAATGCCATCATTTGAAAACTTACCTTCATTTCATTATTGGTTTGATTCCAAAATTGCTTTGGAAGTTAAGCATTTTGTACCCATTTGTGAGTGAGCAGTAGCACCAACAAATGAAAAGGGATAATAATGAAAAGTGTAATCTCACTCTCTCCTTCCCTGCATGTGCACACACAGACATTGAATAAACCTGCACAGTCAGCCTCCCCATGCACCTCTACATTTCTTCATGTATGCAACTCTCCAGTAATATTTCTTTATGTTATATTTTTATGAGACTCAGAGGGAATGTCTATTCCATCAAAATGTAACATGAAACCATAACATTTAAATTGATTCTTCTGTGACACTTAATTTTAATTATAGTTACTTTACTTTTTATTTCCAGAATATTTGTGTAAAGATATAGAGACAGAAGCAGCAAGGAGATGGAAAAACACTCCATCTAATCCCTTCCTCCACCCTGAAGGAGCCTCAGGAAGCAGCAAGGAGAGATGGGAAAAAGACTCTATCTAATAACCTCCCGGCCATGAGAGTCCATCTCAGCCCCCCTGCCTTCTAGATAGAGAAGAGGAGAAAACAGAGGACAGACAAAGAAAATCAAACAAGTTCCAGAAGACAAGTGAGAGACTAAAATAAAGGACATGAGTGAGGGAAGGAAAGAGGAGGGAGGAGGGAGGAAGGAGGAGAAGGTAGGAAAATGATCAATTCAACAATAATGGGGGGGGGGCGGGCGGGCGGGAGAATGACATAAGAAAACAACTACTGGGCAGCAGCAGTAGTGGTGGTGTCACTAAAATGAAGAACAGCAGTGACATTATAGCTAACATTTGTTAGCACTGGGCACAGGGAGGTGTAGGTAGTCCTCCTTGTTTAACCCCTCACCTAGAAGACCTTATGAAGAAACATCAAAAGTGTCACACAGGCAGGACAAGAGCACTAACAGAGAGATAGATAGCAACTAAAGGAAAACACACTTGCAATAACAGCTAAGGGCAGTCAAAAATGACAAAGCAAGACATAAACACTCTCAGGACCTTATCCCACGCTGCTCTCAAAAGTGGCAAGAAACCG
>CM034703.1:67599458-67610522 GCA_020142125.1 Phrynosoma platyrhinos | reverse complement strand
CCCCAACTTTGGAGAAGATTTTCCTGAGTTAAAAAGTAGTCTTATACATCAGAAAATACTGTAAATATCTTTAGTGTCTGAAATGTATTAGTTAGTCCCAATTAAAGTAGAGCCATTGAATCAATTGTTAGCTACACAAGTCAACATGTAGGCAACACTCATTGTTTCAATGATTCTAACAATATGATCAGGCCTAGCTGAATCTGCTGTGAAATAGAGTGGAAAATGGTCAGTTCTTAAGCTGACCTAAACACTGTTTATTTAATGTTACAAAATATATAAAAACTTAATTCCTCTGCTGTTAAAAATACTTTTTCAGATATGTCATTCTTACAGAAAAACATCATCCTGCATGTTCCTATTATAATCCCTTAATTGGCATCTTTCCCCTGCCATCTGGTTTCTTCAGCAATTGAAGGAATATCTAAAACCAATCCCTTCTTTACATACAGTTTGAATCAAATAATGGAACTAATCCACAAATTGTACTCCAATAATCAAACAACTGATTCAGGGCTGTCACTGGCCCATTTTTGTTAACATTCCCTAGTATTGTACAAAGATTAGTCAACTATTTTGAAACAGAAAATACTTATAAGTACACCTTCATCATGCAGCCAGTAAGGTAATAAATCTGTCTTTCCATTCATTTTGTTTAAAACCTTGAAAACATTATTGCTATGGAGGGGAGTCTCCACAAGAAAGATCACAACACATCTCAACTGGAAGGAAAAGGCCACAACTTTATTGATAACAACTGTAATGTAGGGTTGGCCCACAAATCATGAGGTCTGGATGTCATCAATCAATCCCTGATTGATCAATGAACCCATGTGCTTGGTCATGGCCAAGCTTTGGGATGACAAAGGGGGTGACCAGTTAAAAGCACATCCGCATCTTAGGTAACCAGTTGATCACATATTTGCATCTCTGCCCCTTGCAATGGCAACACCGCCATGCTCCCAGCACTCCCAAGTCTCTGTTGGACTCCCAATCCACTGCTATGCAGCTCTGGAAACTACATCCACCAGATCCAAGACCTATGCTACTGCCCCTGTAAAGTTGTGACAGCATAGCCCTTTTTCCCAACCATAGAGGGAGGGAGTGTGGGAAAAGCTGAGCTGGAATGGCACCAGCCTCACATGTCATGTGGCCTTAAATAGGCCCGAGGACCAATCAGGGACCAGGAGGGGCAGTTCCACCCCTCTTGGACCCCCATCAATCACAGTCACCTCCTGCCTGTGATTCCACTCAATCAGGAGGGGTGGAACTTCCGGCATCCTCTGGGAATTGTAGTCCTGGTACCGGGGTAGGAAGTACTGCCCCACTGGCCAATTACAGCCCAGCTACCCAGGCACAAGGCATGCTGGGGCTTTGCCAGGACCGGGCTGCTTCTCCAGCTGGTGGCTCATCCCCTGCAGTGGCAACAAGGCTGGCCCAGTCAGTTGGGTGGCCCCATTATTATTATTATTATTATTATTATTATTATTATTATTATTATTATTATTATTATTATTATTAATAATAATAATAAATAATTTATATTTCCCGCCTCTCCCTGCAGATTGAGGTGAGATTATAACAATAAAAATACAAAAATACAGATACAAAATATAAAATACACTATATAAAAAACTGGTATCAGCAGCAAACATACAATAGAGTACAATAATACAATATTTAATATCTAAAATGGCACTTATGAAGGGAAACCCTGGTGTTATACTGAATGGATCATAAATATAACAAATCAGTATATATATATTTTAATGGTTGGTAATTTTGACAACAATTTTAATCAAAATAAAAACCTCAGATCCACCAGAGAGAGAGAGAGAGAGAGATTTTCTCTAAAAATTAGGAAGAATGTCCTGATAGTAATAGCTCTTTGAGAGAGCAATGGACTCTTCTGGGAGGTGGTGGGCACCTTCATTGGAGGCAATTAAATTGAGATTAGATGGCCATCAGTCAGAGATGCTTTAGCTGTGTATCATGCATCAGTAGGGAGTTGGACTAGATGTTCATTGATACTCCTTCAAACACTACAATTTGATAATTCTGTGATTCTAAGAAATATACTCCCTAAATTATTAAGGAGCACCATTTGCAGGTTACAATGAGGCAAAGTGAGGGAAGAGCTATTTTTCTCCACTGATGGAGCCCCTTTCTTCTCAGAAGCTTGAGAAATTAAATGAGCTTTGGGGAAAGTCATGAAAATCCGATTCTTCCTATTGGCTTTTGGGCAGAAGCTGAAGTATAGGCTTGAATCCAGTTTTCAACCTGGCTGAGACCAGTTTCCTGCACTCCCCTCAACAGTTAACACTGAGCTTTATCCCCAGCCTCCCTCCATCTGTTTTTCTGTTCATTGTTTTGTGCCTTTTTAGCATATGTGAATCTTTATAATACATTTAATTTTGTCACAAGTTAGGATGGTTTTCAGCATGAGTCCCAGATCCATTTGCGGATAGACAAGGCATAACTGCCTGTCAGACTCAGCTGGTGATCTCATAAAGGGGCACTGGAGCTTTGGGTTATCAGAGTCATGTCATGTTCAGGGGCAGATGATCCTTCCCACTCACCAAGTGGTGGGGAACAATGCAGTGGCTTCTTCTCATGTGGAATCCCAAGGAGATTATCACATGAGCCTCATTGTCACTGCAATTACATTAATAAAACGAAATGTAAATATACTAAGTGATGCCTCAGTCACTACTGAATCCACAATGGAATGCAAGCAGGTGATGGGCAAAGAAAAGGAAATCATGCAACAAAATGAAATCAAACACATCAACGAAAGTACAGTAAAAAATGTTTGTTAGATTTGGCTGTTAGAAAAGTCATTTGGAGGCATTCTTCTTTGGCAGGACTACATTACTTCAGCTGAAATGTGTAGCCATTGTTCTTTTTCTTTTTCTTATCATTTATGTGGTAGAAGAGGATGGTTTCAACAGTTGGCCTGATAAATTCCCCGCATGATTTTGAACCCTGCTAAAGGAGCCCTGGTGGCTCAGTGGTGAAATGCTTGTACTACAGCCACTCACTCACAAACCACAAGGTTGTGAATTCAATCTCAGCCAGGGGCTCAGGGTTGACAGAGTCTGACATCCTTTTGAGGTTGCTAAATGAGTGCCCAGCTTAATGGGAGCAATTCGCTTACAGTTGTAAACCACTTAGAGACTGCTTAATAATGATGATAATAATAATAATAATAATAATAATAATAATAATAATAATAATAATAATTTTTATTTATAGCCCGCCCCTCTGCCAACAATCGAGGTGGGTTACAACATTAAAAAACAAACAGAGTAAAAACATCCCCCAATCTCTAATCCCAACCTCCCAACCTCTAAAACAGAATTAAACAAAGACGAATTAAAATACATTAAATAGTAAAACTATAAAATATAACCAATACAATCAATCACTCAAAAATCACACGCGATAAGGAGATAGATAGCAGAAAGCTCGTCTCCCAGGGCAGATGTATTACGGAGATATTAATCTGGGAAGGCTTAGTGTGCTATGAAGTGGTATATAAATGAAGCTGCTATTGCTATTACTAAATCACTCAGAAAACCTAAACAGGCAGAATAAACATTTCATAGAATCACAGAGTTGGAAGAGACCACAAGGCCCATCCAATCTAGTCCCATGCCATACAAGATATGGCTTTAGATCTTTTGACAAGCTGTTGAGGACAGGTTGATCAGAATGTGATAGAGGGGCTGCTTGTCTTTCTCTTTTGCAGACTAGCTCATGAAGGGCAAACATGCCTCATATGTGTAAGCATGAGTTAGAAAACTTCCTTGTGTAAAATATATAAATAAGATAGCATGAAGATGGTTTCTCCCCATGATAACATTTTAATACATAATAATGATACATTATTATTGGGTACTAATTTCCATTGTGGGTTCAATAGCTCCCATCACTAGTCCCAGCTTCTGCCAACCTAACAGTTCGAAAGCATGCAAATGCAAGTAGATAAATAGGTATGACTTCGGTGGGAAGGTAAAAAGCATTCTGTGCTGGACATATGATCACAGAGTAGTCTCTGACAATGTTGGCTCTTTGGCTTAGTAATGGAGATGATCACCACCCCTTACTGTCGAACACAACTTGACAACCATGTCAATGGGGAATACCTTTACCTTTACCTAATGATACATAATTCTTGTGTATGAGTAAAGAATTAGAACAAACAATATTGCCTTCAAAGTAAAAATACTTTCAGATATATTACTTGAATAATCTAGCTAATACAAGTAATCAAAAGGCATTACTAAATTATTTGATAAGCTAATTACCAGATCAAGAAAAGTATGATTTTCATATCCGCCATACTTCTCATTCTTTCTCTTTCTCTCACACAATGCATACAAGCAATGAATCAAGCTTAGCTATTGAGGTCACTAGCTTTCATGGTGATCTGTGTCAATGTACAATTTCTGGATAATTGGTCCTATGTACTGTTCTGTACTGACAAGATTTGGAATACTGACAAAAAAAATTAATATTTTGTAGACATACTACTTTAGAAGTCAGGCCCAATTCATATTTTACTTGGGTTTGTTTGAGACTCATTTCCCTTCCTCTTTCACACACCAGCTTGAATCAGTATACCACACAATTGGCCATGTGCATTGATTAATTTTTTATATATAAAAATGACTTTCTAGGACTTTGATGGACAACTTTGGAAAGCCTAGACCAATGGTTCTCAAACTTTTTACCCTTGTGGCCCTCTTTGCTGTTGAGATAGTGTCCCAGGGAAAATGTTCAGTGTGGTTTGATATAGCAGTGACCAGGCATGAAAGGGTCACAGGCAGCCTTAATGACTAAGCACTTTTCACCAGGTGCTGAGTCAAGGGAAGTGACATCAGCTGATGATCACCAGATGCTGTAAAGCAGAGAAAAGGCTGCAAAACTGTCAAGTCACCTTGGATGAGTGACAGGTGTCAGGAGGAAGAGGCAGGGCCAAAGGCCACATGGAGCCCTGGGTATATAAGGGAGTTGCCTCAGGACACATGTGTGGTGGTGGATGTTGTGGTTGTTGGGAGTTGAAGTTGGTTGTGTCGGTGGATTGTCATGTGTATATAGCCTTGTACATAGAGGAACCAAGATTAAAAGCCTCATCTGAGAGACACCTGTTTGTAGAGTCTCTTTACTCTTTCAGGAATAGGAGAAGTGCTTCTCCAGCTCACAAGCTACTGCTTGCATCTGAGAAGGTGGTGACCCTGGTGCTGCATGTTGACATGGAGCAGCACACACAGCAACCACACACCATGGCTCTGATCTGGTGCTTTGGTGGCTCTAAAAGAAATGGCAAAATGCCACTCCTTTTAGAGCTGGCAAAAAGGAGGCCTTGCTGTTGTGGTGGCACTTTTTCTGAGATTCTTTGGCACAGTGTGTCTAAATGCTGCACCAAAGACACATTTTTCACTGTCTGCTGTCTAGGTGGGTGGTGTAATGCCAGCATTGGGGCAAAGTCAGAGCAGTCAGCATGCAGTTGCCATGCCTCAATTTCACCCCGATGCAGGTTCAAAGTGCCAGTATGTAGAGACCCTTAGTCTCTTTCTCTCTCTCTGTATGTGTGTGTGTGTGTGTGAGTGTGAGAAAAAAAAGAGAGAATTTGTGTGTGAGACTGTGTATGAATCAATATCCTTTCAAGTTGGAAACTTGTATGTTGAGTATAGAGAGCCAAGTAGACAAAAGAATAATATGTTATTGTCTTAAGGTACAGGGGATGGATAATACTAGGCTACCTAAAATGCATTTGATAGAATTTTCCAGATGTATGCCTATTAAAAACTGGGTACATCATGCTGCCCAATTGATCATTAAATATGAGCTTATATCAAATGAGCTAAAAGGGCTTCAACTAGATGCACAAAAAAGATCATTAAGAGTAAAATAAGAGAAATAGTCACACAACGGGACTTAAATACTAATCTCCCCCATGTGCACCTTTATGTCATAAACTCAAGGAGGCTATTTTAACAACTTGACATTTGTACAATTGCAGAAGGCCTTCTCAGAATTAAGACGAAATATGATGGACACAGCCTACAGAGATGGGAGGTATAGGGGCATCCCAATAATGGGCTGCATATGCACATATGGATGCCTGGAATAAGAGGACCTTGTTCATTACATATTGCATTGCCCACTATATAGTGAACCAAGGGAACAATTTGTGACACCCATAATTGAAACTAATCCTTGCCAGAGTCCACAAGAAGCGGTTTTCTACCTCTTAGTGGATATAGACAAATATGTGACCTTGTGAGTTGCTTTGTATGCTTTAGAAACCAAAAAATGTCAGAAAGAAATATATAGCAGAGATGGCCATAAGTTGTAAACATGATAATTAGATTTAATAATATATATGTATGTGTAAACACACACACACACAATTTAAAATTTTAATTGCTAAATTTTGTAAATTGTAAATTGCTGTATAATCATACGATTGACGTTGGATATATGATATATGTTATTTTGTTGTATTTTGTTGTTATTGTGGCATTGTTTTATACAATAGCCATTGGACAAAAGTAATAAAATTTGACTGACTAACTGACTGAATGTCTGTGAGAGACAGAGAGTCAGGAAAAGAACATTACTGAGTGGGTGTAAGAGACAATTAGTGTGGGAGAGGAAGTCACTTACACACCGAGGGATGTACCAAGGATGTGTGGGCAAATTATTGTGTATGTGACTGTGAGAGCAAAAGAATGTCACAGTGTGTATGTGTGTGAGAGAAGTAGCATGTGTAAGAGTTTGAGGATGTATGTGAATCAGTGGATCAGAGGATGTGTTTGAAGGAGGGAGAGAGAGCACGACTTGTGTGCGTGTGCAAGAATTGACTGGCTAAGAAGATGTGAGGGAGAAAGCAAACTAGAAAAAGCATGCAGCTGAGCATGTGTGTGTGTGTGTATGTACATATGTGAAGAAGAGAGAGGTGTATGTTTATTACAATCAGATAAAGAAATCTTATGTAGCACCTTTGAAAAATGAAGGAAATTCCTCTCAGATAAATGGGTCAACAGGTCAGAGAGCGAACCCTGCAAGAGTGAGCATGTGAAAGTAAAAGGGGGAGAGAACCAATGTGATAGAGCATGAGAGGGAACAAGTCTGCATGTGAGAGTTTTGGGGGGTGGAAAGGGTTAGGGAAACAAGGCCTCTTTAAATCTAGTTCTGTTGGGCTCCCAAATCTTCCACTACCCCCAACAACTGCCCAAAGGCCTCTTTATCTATTCCTCTTCTCCTTGAGTCCTGTCCAGCCCCAGTCTCACCCACCCGCCTTACCACACCAGAGGAGCAGCTTGTCACATTCCTCTGCCTGAAAGTGGGAGTCCCTGGCTGGCAAACCAGGAGGATGGAGGTGCCAGGGTAGAGCAGTGACAACATGCTCTGCTCCAGTGGCTCACAGGAAGCAGTCCACTTGCATCACTCCTCCTTGCCTGACCAGTCCAGCAAGCTGTTCATTCAGGAGCAGAGCCACAGAAGCTGTCCCTCTTCTGCCTCTAAGGAGGACCAGCCAGAGCCAGATGCTGCTAGCCTCTGCCACTGGTGGGTGGCTGGTCCAAATGCCCTCCTCACCTTTCTAGGGCAGAAGACATTTGGGAAGAGGAGGAGGAGGTGGATCAGGGCCTCCATGTTTGAAGCCCCCTTGAGCAACTTTCACATCCCCCTCTTTTGAGAACCACTGGTCTTGACTAATATTTGGCCTCCAGGGTCCTCCCGTGGGCTGCAACTGGGCCTCTAATTTGCTGGAGGGAGGATTCAAAATAGTAAATGATGTCTGGTCCATTTCTCCATTTCTAATTTATTTTTATTTTTAAGGTTCTGGAGTTTTACCACACATGAAATTGCAGTAAAATGGGTTTTATTACACATGAAATTGTGGTAAAACAGGTTTTACCGCACATGAAATTGCTGCTGTGCTGCTGGCCGATCACCACCCATCCCTGATCCAGCCTCTGCTGGCCGATTTTGGTACTACAGAAGCTTTCCATACTGCCAAAACCATCCGGCAGAGGCCGGATCAGGGACGGGTGATGGTCAGCCAGCAGCGCAGCAGCAATTTCATGTGCAGCAAACCCCATTTTTCCCCCTTTCAGCCTGATCCCATCCCGTGCACAGAATAGATTGGGCTGGAATAATCCATAAAAGAGTGATATCTTTTAATGACTGAAAGTTATCCAGTAACAGTAAACTAATTGGTGCTCTGGGCTCCTCTGCTGATGGGATGCATTCATTATAGAGTCCAAGATGTGATGGATAAAATTGAACTTTGAAATGTGGCTAGGAAGTGTATATCATGCATTAACGTATCCTGTAATATTATTAACAGAGCCCCTACACAGGGATTGAAATGCAGATCTGCAGCAGGAGTTCTAGGATAAGAGATGGGTTGCCTAGAAGTCCAGTTGCTGAACTGTGGCAACTGTGTTGGGTCCATAGGCCAGCCCCCCTAGCCTGTGAACTGTCAAAACAAGGAAAAATATAAAAACAAAAAATGCAATAGTTGGGAGTTCACCTCTGATTTTAGGAGAAAACCTCGACAATAATAATCTTTTACTGTGAAATAGTGTAGTACCCTTCTCTCAAATAACAAGTGTGAAAGGCAATGTTCTGCTCCTTAACATTTCCAAGACAGCCTGTTCACCCTTTGATGAGGAGGCACAAAGAAGCATGGGGCACTTAGTGTGGAGTAGTTGAAAGCCACAAAAACATCTGGGGCTTAAAGCCTTCACTATGTCTGGACACAAAGCACCACTCTTTGTGCTTGAGCTACAGCCATTTGTGATGCCCCAATGGGAGGTGAGAGCTCAAATATTACATAAGATTGAAGGTGTGGGGATAAAAATCAAGGAGCCAGTTTTTCCTGCTTATTTTTTGTATCCACAGCACATATATATCTATAGAAAGCAAAAGGAACGAGATACAAGAAAAGGGCCATTTTTTCTTATGGTCCCCATGGCAGTTCACTGTGCTTTTAAAGAAGAAAGCACATACAAACAAGATGTTTAAAATTACTGAATAATTGGGCTTTAAGAAACCCAAATATTATAGTTCAAACTGATTAAGTGTATCATGCCAGCCAAGAATCTAAATGTTCTGACCATCAAAAATTTGCTTCTAAAACTTGCATACTTTAGTGATTTTTTTTAAAAAAAACAGTAGATATAAAACAGCAGTGTAAATCCAAACCTTTCTGATTTTTCACATAATTTCATGACTGGGGGAACCAAATAAGCATCCACAAGCACTGAACTCTAGTCTTGGAGAACATAAAATTTTTATCCCCTGCTAAAAGCCCTTTTAGTTATCTTTTATTACATATTGATGCAAACATTAAAAATAAGTTGGTTGTTATTAGTCTGTTGTTAAATTGTAATGGAAAATATTAGGAAAACATTTTAGTAGAGTTAAATAAAACAAGGCCAGCAATTTTCTTGGGTCATATGTAGCCTTTCATTATTATTTTTTCATTTTCATTACTACAGGTAGTGAGTATTGAGGCCATATGCCTCTGATTTACTGTTACAAAGAGTTTCTTTTTCCTAGACAAATTCAACCACTACTTTAATGGAATTACTAAATAAGTGGATAAAGAAAATGCTGGGTGAGTGAGTAGATCAAATAGTCTTGGAATTTAGTACAGCATATGATGAAGTGAGATGAAAAAATCCAAAGGTATTCAGATGCTTTGGTTGTGGGGTTATAGAAGACCTGAACAGACTGTGACTGTAGTAGTAGTGAACCAGAGATGTTTTATAGTGTGCCAAGTATTAAATAATCCCCCTTTTCTTCTTCTGATTTTTTTTAAGTAATGCAAAAGGCTGGATCCTAACTATTTGTGATTGGAATTTCAAATACCAGATGTCCAACTGAAAAAAAAAGACACAAACCTGTTTGTGTGGGAGAGTTTGAAACTTGTGAAACACTGTGGAAGGTGGTATGAGGATTGCAAGGAAAGGGAGAATTTGCAAAAATTACTTCTACCCTCCATAGAGTTTCCGATACAGGAAGGATAAATTGCCACATCTGTGGCCATTGTCTCAGTTTCTTCTGTACTTCTGGACAAATTGATGATATCTTGAATAGGGATGTGACCTGTGCTACAGAGGTTTTCCTTTGAACTTCCTTCTCTCATTGCTTTTCCAGCTACCAGATCAAAAATTTCTTTCCCTGGTTTCTCTTATAGTTATAGTGCTAAAGTGATCTAGTATTTTTTTTTTTTTAAATAAATGTATAAGACATGGAACGCGGATATTGGATGAGAAGCATGTGGGGAGTTGCTGAGCTCTTGGAGGGGATGACAGGGAGGAAATGAAAACCAACCACAGTTAGTGGCAAGGGAAAAAAGAGTGGATAAACCCCCAATATATTTGGAATACGACTATACAACATAGTGAGAACAACCATTACTAACCATGAAATCAAGAAACAGTATATCCTGACACTATTGGTTATTGGCACTTTTGGCCAGTCTGACAGAGCCCTGAATAAGGGTTGGTGGAAGATAAATGAAAACTAAACTACATCCATATTGCCTTGCTTGAAAGTAAAAGAACACTGCAAAAAGGAAAGGGGGAGGAGATCATTCATCACAGAATTGAAGTGACCAGCGAATACAAGTCATAGTGAATAATAATAATAATAATAATAATAATAACAATAATTTGTATCCCACCCCTCTGAGACCAATTGGGGTGGCTAAAATAAATAATAATAATAATAATAATAATAATAATAATAATAATAATAATATTTACATTTCCCGCCTCTCCCTACAGATCGAGGCGAGAGTACAAAGATAAAATGTACAAAATGTACAGTAGTACAGTCAATAAAAAAGAAAAACATAAGAATAAGACCACAACAGTAATAAAAAGAACAATAATAAAAAATAAACCCAACAATAAAAATAATAAAAATAACAGCAATAATTAATACAATAATAAAATTACAATGCAGGTCTATGCTGTAAGTGATATAATCTTTTCACCCGGGAGGTCCTTATAAGATGGTAATGTCTAATCTTATGTT
>CM034703.1:67541050-67562207 GCA_020142125.1 Phrynosoma platyrhinos | reverse complement strand
CTGATTTAAGCTGTCCCTTTTCTTGAGCTCATATGGCTATACCACCATGTTTATCTTTCCCTCTCCCATTATTTTTAGTTGAGGTCAGTTTACTCCCTTATCTCATCCTTCTGGAAAGCAATATGTTGTGATGAAGGAGGAGAAATGACAGAATATTACTGACAGGAGGAAGCACCATTATTCTTACAGGGATTTTGACAGACTGGCCTCCAGTTTCTGGTTTTCATACACCTAATATGATGTGTACATTCAAATTATAAACATTCCCAGCATAGTGCCTCTGAATCTAATTCTCTGGGTATACTTAATCAGAAAGCAATTTTTTTAAAAATAAATAAATAAATAAATAAATGGAAAGAAATATGAATAGATGCTACTATCATACACCTGTCACACAAATGTAACCTTGTACTTGGGATTCATCTGAGGCTAAGTGAGAATTTATTTGGGGTGGAGGGAAGCTTAGGGTTGTTAAAAGTATTGGCTATATAATACTATTGGGCTAGATATGCCACTAAACCATTTTGAGATATGTTCCAGGAAAAGAAGAGAAATGACCTGTCAAAGTGAAAGATTGAGGATTTAACAAGGCAGATGTCTGACTGAGCCCTAAAGGTCAATCAACTTCATCAGAAACCACTTGAAAGACTACAAATGCAGCATAATATCCTCATGGGAAGCACCCAAGATGGATGTATAATAGCTGCACATGGTAGACCCTGCAATATGAAATTTGTAGAGGATTTAACTCACAAAAAAGGTGAAGACTTTATTGCTTTGAGAGCTCATTTTTCTTCCAAGAGACCAGCAGCATGGGCCATTTGCTTGCATGTTTAACCAGGACTATGTGAACCAAATGAACAATTTCATGTGCCTTTGAGGTGTGTGGAGTTGGAAAATGGTTTTTGATCAGTTCTATTGGCAATTTACCAGTCCTGGTATACATAAAATAGGGGTGATGCAAACATATATTAGATTTGCATTTCTGTTTGGAAATATCTATTTTGCACCAACTGAAACTTGCAGTAATTTAGGAATCTATACATTTGGGTGGCTTACTGTACATTTTGGAGGGAAAATGCACAAAACCATGTGTGCATTTGAAAATGTGAATGACTAAAAATGCATATATATTTTTTCTTCCTTTTTCTTTTTTTATTTAAAAATTTGATTGGTTAAAACACATAAAAACACAAATATCATATATAGACTAACAAACGTACATCTACAAACCAAACATGTGACTTCTCACTCCCAATCACTGATTCATACTTGTCCTTTAAATATGATTTTTTCTCTTCAATTCCGAGTATGCATCATAATTTCAAGTGATATATCTTAATGCCTAACAGGTAAGCAATATCATTAGCTGACAGGTGTTACTGACAAACCATGTTGATACATAGCAGTTATCCATCTATACCTCATAGACATGACTTATTCATATTTCCCCTCCCTTATGTAGGGAAGGGTTACCAAACAAGATATAAAATTCTCTCTGTAGTTTGTTTTACTTGCTTAATTTTCCAATCCTAGTGTCCACTGTTACCTCCATTCTTGTTTTAGATATACAATAAAGGGGTTCCTTGTTTTCTCAAATTTCTCAATTGGGTTTTTCTTTATTAGTTGGGTCAGTTTATTGCTTTCCATTAGATCGTATAACTTCATGATCCAATCGCTTGTCTCCGGTATTATTTTATCTTTCCATTTAGAAGCGTAAATGATTCTTGCCACTGTAGTCATATAAAAAATAAGAGGGCCATATTCGCACTCTATATGTTCTTCTTGATTAATGCTTAATAGATATCTCTCCGGATCTTTTTTAAGTCTGAGTTTTAATATCTTTTCTATTATCTTGTGAATTTCATTCCTATACCTCTTTGCAAATATGCAAATCCACCACATGTGATAGAAAGTATCAAGTTCCTTCCCGCATTTCCAACAATTATATTTCTCATTTTTATAAATTTTTGCCAATTTAAAGGGAGTAAGATGCCATCTATATAACATTTTATAAAGATTTTCTTTCAGATAGTAAACTTAGAGTATATTTTGATCTTTTCATCTATGTTTTCTCCAACTGTTCTAAACTTATATTGCTTGCAACATCTTGAGCCCATCTTACCATTTGAGGTTTAATCATTTCTTCTTCCAATACTAATGTCAATAATAGTTTATAAAATTTCCTAATCCTATGGTTTTCTTGATTTAACTATCCTTTCCATACTCAGATCTGCTTCTTGAATATTATTTAGTTTTTAAAAATCTAAACCAAATCTTTCTTTTATCTGGTAATAAGTAAACCAAGTGCATTTCAACCCTTCATTCTTTAATTGATATAGTGATTTTAGTTCTGTCCCTTTTTCCTTTAATAGGTCCTCTTATGTAACTCATTTAAAGGCATCTAGTTGTGTTCTATTAAAAAAGGCTTTGTTTATCAAAGCCCATTTAGGTACTCCTTTACATAGTCTCAGTTTTAGTTTTAGCCAAACACGCAAAAGGGATTTTCTAATGTAATGGTCATTGACGCCTTTATCTTTTAATTTTTCATAAAACAAATACCCATACCAACCAAATCTAATTCCACTACCTTCCAGGTGTAGTAATCTTTTGTTTTCTAATTTCATTCATTCTATCATCCAGTTCATCATGCAGGCATTATAGTAAAATTTTAAATTTGGTAATGCTAAGCCACCCCTGCTTACTTCATCTTGAAGAATTTTAAATTTGACTCTAGGTTTTTTCCTTGACCATAAGAATTTCGAAATATCTCTGTGCCATGTTTTAAAGGGTGTGTCATTAGTAATGATTGGAAAGTTCTGGAATAAGAAGATCATTTTGGGCACCACTGATATTTTTCCCATCCATGAAAGACCTATATTGTCCCACTTTTAAGGTCTTTTTTTTATTTCTTTCAATTTTGTTTCATAAATATTGTAAAATGAATCTGAATTTTTTGTTGAAATCTTGATTCCTAAATAGTTTGTTTTCTTTACTATCTGAAACTTAGTCTTTGTTTTTATTATTTGTTTCTCTTCATCTGGGATATTCATTAATATCATTGCTGTTTTATTTTTATTTATGAATAGTCCTGAAGCTGAGCAATATTTTTGGATTGTCTTCATAAGAATCTCAATATTATCAATTGGGTTTGCTAACAATATCATTAGGTCATCAGCAAAAGCCCGTATCTTAAATTCTGATTTCTTTATTTTTATTCCCTCAATTTTAGGATTTTCCCTGAATACATTATTTAAAATTTCCAAAGTGGTTATAAAAAGCAGAGGTGACAGGGGGCATTCTTGTCTTACCCCTTTTTGTATTTTATAACTTTTTGTTGGTTCCCCTTTACTTATTAATGCCACTTGTTGATAATAATAATAATAATAATAATAATAATAATAATAATTTTTATTTATATTTCCCGCCTCTCCCTACAGATCGATATTATTGTAGATATTCTTTAACATTTCATATATCGTTTGCTCCTATATTCATTTTCTCCAAAACTTTAAATATAAAATTCCAAATAATTTTATAAAATGCTTTTTAGCATCTATAAAAACCAAAACCAATTTTTTATCTATATTCTTTCCATGATATTCGATTGAGTAAGGTTCTAATATTATCCTTTATATATCTTTTTGGCAAAAACTCTGCCTGGTTCTCATTAATCCAATTAATCAATACCTTTTTAAAATGTTCTGCCATTATGTTTACAAAGATTTTGTAGTCGTTTAACAAAGCAATTGGCCTATAATTTTTTGGGTCTGCAGGGTCTTTATTTTCTTTTGAAATCAAGATAATATTGGCAAATGCCTATGATTTTGGTGCTTTTTCCTTCAGGATTCCATTGAATACCTTTTGCAAAGGGGGAGTTGATCTTTAAATATAAAAAATGCATATATTTTTAAAGCAAATATGACATGGTGGATTTCATTGTTATTAATAGTTATTTTTTTAAAAAAGTTATGTATACATATCTAGCACTGTATAACAGGCATTCAAATAAAAATGTTTAAGGATGTTTGAGGTTCATCACAATATTTACGTTCATGGCTCTATAAGGTTAATATACGTTACCTCATCTTTATATGTTTGCTTTTTTGCCAAAGCCTCAAAGGATAATTTACCATTCTAACTGCATCAGCCATTTAGCAATATGCAAATGCTTCATGTATTGGAAGTGTGCATGAGTGTACAATAAATGTAATAGTACAGTGTTCTGTATGTTTACTCAGAAATCAGCTCCACTGAATTCAATGATGCTTACTCAATGAGGTAAGTGTGCATAGGATTGTTACTAAATGGAGAATGTCCTGAAATAAACAACAGCAACAAAAAGTTCACTAGCCTGGTTCCTCATGTAATAATAATAATAATAATAATAATAATAATAATAATAATAATAATAATATTTATTTATAGCCCACCCCTCTGCACAACAATCAAGGTGGGTTACAGCATTTAAAACAGACAAAATTAAAACATTCCCTCATCCCCCAATCCAACCCTCCCAACCCCTTAAAACAGGATTAAACTAGAAAAGGATTAAAATGCTATAATGCAATAAAACAATTAATCAATAAAAATCAAGCACAATAAGGACAGGATAAAAATGGAAGCTGAAAGCTCATCTCCCTAGGGCAGATGTTATTCCGGGAGTTATATGATTTTATATGATTTAATATAATAAAATTATATGATAATATAATAAGTTATATGATTTTCACTCAGTTGTTTGCCACAAATGCCAATCATACAGTCAATCTGCCTTATCTATGAATTCTGTGTCCATGAATTCCACCATCCACAACTAAAAATATCCTCCTCTTCCAAAAAAATCCAAACAGCAAACCTTGATTTTTCCCCATTTAAATATGGGACACACTTTTACTATGCCATGTATATAATGGGACTTGAGCACCCATGGATTTTGCTATCCATGGGAGATCCTGGAACCAAATCGCAGTGGATACCAAGGGCCTTCTGCATGTGGATGAACAACAGTTATGAGGAAAAAAGTATGAACTCATGTTGCATAGTATTACAATATTGAGTGGGACCTAGGAGGTACAGGTCTTAGTCCCCATTAAGCTATGAACCCCATGAGGAGTTCATGAACAAGTCACAATCTTTCAGGCTGTCTTGCCTTGCAGATTGTTGTGAAGCAGAAGTAGGGAGGAGTAGAACTATGAATGCCATCTTGAAATCATTAGAAGAAATCCAGAAATTAAATGTAACTGATACAGAAATAAATTTGAAAACTACACATGAACATGTTTCAGCAAATGAAAAAAAAATGTTTATATTAGAAATGTATATACAGAAAATGGGTACACTTTCCAAAATGCACACAAAAATAATTGCACATTTCCACAAGGTGAGAATAAAGAAATCTCACAACATAGTGGTGAATTGGGATGGAATGAAAATGCTCACAATTGTATTTCTGTGAACAAGAATGAGACTGAAAAATGTACACTTCACTAACAGTAATGTGGCTTGCATAAAAGGAAATAAATTAGTTCATGATACTGCAAGGCACTTTTTCTTCCTTAGTCTAAGACCCACAATGGACTTCCTAGTTATGGCCTAGCTTTCCTGCAGTGAAAAGAGGGTGTGTAAAAATCCTAGGAAATAACAAGAACTGTTTATATCATAATGAATATTAGAGTGTAATAGATTTTGATTCCAGAAGCCTCTGTCCTCTTGCTTAATGCATTATTTGACTCAGTTTAAAATGTGCCTTCCTGGCATTCTTGCTAGCCTAAATAGTCTGCTTAATAATATTTGCCTCATAATTGGATTATTGTTACCTATGATATCAGGGAAAACAATAAGAAAACATGGACAAGAGCCATATGCATTCTCTTTTCAAAGCTAGCTGACTCACCTTTTTGACTTGCAATTTTATTTTTACTCAACTTTTGATAATCTGTGTTTGAAAATAAAGATTAGACCTCATTCATCTTCCAAGCAACTGTTACATTCTTATCTTTGACAGAACATGATAGAAACAAGTAATTGTTTTTGCTTAACATTTTTGAGATGAACACAGTAAAATAAAATGTTTCACTTTGACTTTTTTATGGGAATAACTTCTTTTTAAATAGGAGCATCAATGAGCATGATAAACAGTTTTTTTCAGTTGTGAAGTGGAACATTAGATCATTTGTTTATGAGTAGGACATTTTTGTGATTAGTAATTTTTGCAAGACAATGAAAATGTTTGTTATACATTGAAGCCAACTGTGCAGGCTGTAGCCATAAGAGGGACAAAACAAGGGCATTCTCCCTCAAATTAGAATTCTGCTTTTCAATTATTTTTTTCTAAAGGGCCTAAATTTCTAGCATTGGAGTACCTTAAAACTTCAGTTAGACATTAGAAATATAATAGTTTAGGCATTCAAATAAAAAGGACAGGCAAAGATATTAGGAGAACGCAAACAAAACCTATATAAGAATTATAGGTGTGAAGGATCTGCAGTGCAGTGTTAAAAATTCAGAGACTGAAAACAAATTTCATTTGCGAGTACAGAATTCTTATTAAGGGGTTGATTCTCTTATTCCTGCCTCCAATAGCTACACCCCTGGGAGAGATTGCATCTGCCCCCGGATCATGATGTTTTTATCTTTTCAATAGTTTAGACCAGGGGTCAGCAAGATTTACTCACCTGGGGCTGGTCTGCTGGTCCTGGGGTCTTCAGCTGGGCTGGTGGGGGAGTGGCAGTGTGCGCACATGCGCAGTACTCCAAAAGTAGTGCACATGCGCACGCACTCCTCTCACACATGCGCAGTACTTCCGGAGTACTGCGCATGCACGAGTGAGCCATGGCTGCCATTTTGGCAAGCAAAATGGCAGTCGTGACTTGTTTGTGCATGTGCAGTACTCGGGGCATGAGCAAACGAGTCGCGGCCACCATTTTGTTTTCCAAAATGGTGGCTGCGGCTCGTTTGTGCATGTGCAGGAGTACTGCACATGCACAAACGAGGCACAGCCACTATTTCAAAAAATAAAATGGCTGCCGTGACACGCGCAGTGGAGGCATGTGCGGCAGTGGCGGGGGTTGGCGGCAGGGGCTGGTCGGCAGGCCTCGGCGGGCCGGGTGTGGCCCTCAGGCTGTAGGTTGCCGACCCCTGGTTTAGACAGATACTCTGGGTAAGAAAACATCAGAAAGCAAATTTCTTAAGATCCTTTAGAAAGTGTTGAAAATGGTTTTTTGCTTGTTACCTGCAGCAATGGTTTACTTATCATTTGGAATATGGGAATTTTTAAGAAGCAAATTTCACAATGTTTTGCAATATACTTTAGATGGTAGTTAAAATTAAAATGTTAGATATCTTGAAACATTAAGCAGTAGAATTTTTTTTTAAAAAACTATCACATATTTACATAAAAGAACATGCCTCCCTAAAACATAGAAAATAGATTTCTGGCAATGTAGCAAGCCATCAAGAGCTATGCAGGAGAAAAAGGAGTGCAATCATTGTACTTTAGATCTTTTCACTGCCCTCTTCTACATTTTGTAACTTTTTGCTAAGAAGGTTTTCCTTGTTTGTGCTGTCCTTCCATTGTGACAGGGTTTTGTTCTTAGTTTTTGTTATTTAAATTCAGACAGGCCTTTGGCAAGTAAGCTGGTTTTGTACTGAAGGAGGTTTAAGCAGCTGGATGCTGGCTATGTTTTTTATCATTATATTTGTATTGTGTCTTGAATTTTAATTTGCTGCCATGTCATGCTTAAATTAAGGGCTTGGGTGTTGTTGTTTTTTTTGCATTTTTTTATTGTTAGCTTCATGGAATGCCTTTTTGGCAAATAGGCAGAATAGTAAGCTAGAAAGCAAATAAATAAACAAACAAACCACATTTAATAATGTATGAATTCTAAACCTTTCATCTAATTCACATTTCATCTCAACAAAATAGATATTTTTCTTCAGAATATAAATTATCCAAAACCTGGTGTAAGTAAACAAAAATGTTGAGTTTCAATATTTTTAAAGTTATCATCTTGTATGCCTTCATGGTGATCTGTACTATTGGAAAATACATTTCAAGATTCTCCATGGATTCTGAGTTTTCACATTGTATTATATTGGTACTGGGCAAGTAATGAAAAATTCTGTTTACCATGCACATATTTTCTAAATCTTTCTCTTTGTAATGTAAAAAACCCATAAGCACAGCAAGCAGGCAAGTGAGAAGTAAAAATATTTTGATGCTTACTCTGCACAAATTTAGAATGAACCCAACTGTCTCCTAGGCAATTATTACAATTCATTACATTCTATTTTATTCATTCATTGCATCTATTTAAAAATAATCTGGGATCTGATTCTTCTGACTGGTTTTTGGTTATGATTTGCAAATATATGGTAGTCTAAAAGATGAGACAGTAATGGAATCTCCCATTTTAGCTTCCATAGGAATAATGACAAAACTCATCTGAATGTTATTGATCCCCATTCTGTGTAATGTTTAGAAATGATTACCATTATTCTTTGAGTCTCTACACCCTCACTGGGAATTGCTGGAGATGTGGAAGCACAATGTAACAATCAAACTCCATGATGCAGGTGTGATTTTATTCCATTCATTATTTGCTATTGAAACTCTAGCTTGGGTTGGGAATATTTTACAATCTTAGGAATCATATAAATCTACTGCTAAATCAAAGCAGGTAAAGTGTCATGCTAAAAGCCAAAGTACATTTTGTTTGCCTGGGGAAAAAAAATCAAGAGACACCCAACTGGTGCCAACAATTGTAATCAAGGACAAACCAACCTACAGAACTCATTCTCATTTATGACTGAAGAGGAAAGATTCATAGTCAACATTTTGCTCTTTTCCTAAAAGGGGAAAAATGATTTAACATTTTTCTTATGTTTATTTCAAAAGGCAATTTTACATTTCATTAGGTACAACAATATGCCATCAGTCTTCTATACAGCTACAGTCACAAGCAATAGTACTCAGCCTTTAAAGGTTAAATACAAAGTGCAAATTTTACAAGGGACACACAAAGCAGGATAAAGACCCCTTCCTTCCCAGTCATTCAAGAAAGGTTTATTGTGTCAAGAACTAACTGGGCACATTACCTGCCAGTACACCATACAGAAATGATTTGAGCTGGCTCAAAATAACCTTTCAAGTTTAGCTACTCTAGTGAATAGGCAAGGTGAAAGCAAAGTTGAAAGTTCTAGGGTACTGAGTACTAAGCAAAGAGAATGGGAAATTGTAGACTTTTCAATCATTTGGTTATTCTCTGTTTATAACAAGAATAGTCTAATACAGGGGTGAACCACCTGTGAGCTATATGCACCCTTCTCACAAGTAGCTGGTGTTTCCTCTAGTGAAGGGAAAGTTGAATGTTGTAATGGGGATTAACTAAGACAACGAGGTTCTCAATCATTTGGTTACTGCTTATTTATAGTAACAATGGTCTATCATGGAGTTGAACAACTTGTAGCCAAATATAGCTCTCACTGATGTAGTGGGTGTTTTGTCATGACCCAATGGTGCCACAGAATTACTCAGAGTTGGTTTGTGGTTCCTTTGTGAGTGGGACAGTGATTCCACTGGAAGTTTTAAGTGAGCAATCCAAAGTGCTGAACTCCCCAATAGGCTAAGCACTTTGGCAGTTTCTTTAAAGTTTGGACAAACTCCACCAAAGAATTCTCTACCCCTCTGACATAAAATTAATCATCTACCACTGCAATTACTACTGATTATTATTACTGTTGTTCAAACTGTCGGAAGTCACAACAGCAGCAGCAACAACAATAATGAAGATGATGAGGTGGTACTCACTACCCAAGCTGTTGTTGTTCATGTGGCTGCTGCCACCAAAGTTGTTATGTTGCTCCAGCTTTGGCACCATGTTGCTGCCCACATTGTGGATGAGATTTTGCTGTTGTTATTAACTGCTATAAATCTGAGTTTGAATTCAAATATTCAGTGCCAGAGCAGATGGGTGGGAAAGAGTGGCCCAAGTCTGCTCTGGCTGCAAGTGAGTCAGGACTGTGCCAACTGCATAGCCTGCTCCCAAAGCAGGCTAAAGCTGCAGGACTTAACCTGGTCAAAAGGACTTGAGGACTGCTTTGATCAAAAGGACTTGAGAGGAGTTTTGGGCTGCTTTGGAAGCATGCCAGAAGGCCCCATCCTTGCTATCCATCCATAGACAGTATCTTTTAAAAATTTCAACAGCCTTTTCATACAGAAAGTTTTTAAAGAATGGGCTAGGAGGATGCTGTATTATTGTATACTGTACAGTACTGTTTTTAATAAAGGTAAAGGTATTCCCCATTGACAAGCTTGTCAAGTCGTGTCTGACCATAGGGGGTGGTTCTCATCTCTATTACTAAGCCGAAGAGCCAGAATTGTCAAGACTACTCTGTAATCATGTGGCCAGCATGACGGCACAGAATGCTGTTTACTTTCCCACCAAAATTGTACCTATTTATGTACTTGCATTTACATGCTTTCTAACTACTAGGTTGGCAGAAGCTGGGACTAGTGACAGGAGCTCACCCCATCATGTAGCAACTGGGTCTCAAACTGCCAACCTGCTGATCTTGCAATCAACAGAGTCAGCATATCAGCCACTTGAGCCACTGCATCTCACTGTTTTTAATAGCTTTTAAAGATTTTTAATTACATTTTAACTAGAGATTTGAAGTGTTTTAATATTGTGACTAGTTTAATTCTATTTTCTATTAATTCTATTAATTCTGTCCTTTGAAAGTAACCTTGAAAGGATACAGAAATGGTACTCATCTCTCTTCTTCTTTCTCTTTCCTTCTCTCTCTCTCTCTCTCTCTCTCTCTCTCTCTCTCTCTCACACACACACACACACACACATACACACACATATATATTTATAATTTCATTTCTTCATTTCATTCCTTGGAATATAACTTCATTACCGTCTCATTGTGAAAAAGCTACTCATTGCAGGTAATGACATTACACTTGTCCCTCCCGATTTGTGGACTTGCTGTCTGCAGTTTCGGCCCTTCGTGGATGGCAAACAAAGAGGGACTAAAATGGTGCATGAACCCGAGGCACTTGCACAGACATTATAACCAATGGGGCTTGATTATTTGCATTTTTTCCTGATTCACAGGGGTTTGTGTGTCTGGAATGCATCCCCCACAAATCGGGAGGGACAAGTGTACTTCCAAGGTATAAGTTTTCTGCCCCATGGTCCTGTTCTACATGAGGGATATTTTGGGAAATTTAGGAAGATACTTTAGATACTAGGGCAAATATCAATGCTTGAAATCCCTTTTAAGCTGGAAGTAAATGATCATATTTTCAAATGGTCTCATGCAAAGATATCTTGCAAGTCCTGGCTCAATGCTAGGGAATTCTGGGAATTGTAGTTTTGTGAGACATTTAGCCTTTTCTGTCAGATAACTCTGATGCCACAATAAAATACAGTTCCCAGAATTCCCTAGCACTGAGCCAGGGCAATTAAAAAGGTCTCAAAATGGTTTATTTCTGCAGTGTGTTTTGGACCCAAGATACTAAATCCTATTCTCAAATAGGTTTAACATTTTGGATAGCCCCTTGATGTTTGGATAGCTCCTTAGCCCTAGAGTGGAATCGCCACCTTACTGTCTTGGGACCCACTGCTAGATTGAGCATATAAAGCAATACTACCTCTTGTACTTTTCCTACTAGAGTTATGTTGGATACAATCTTAAATTTTATTTTTCAGTTAGTGCTTGACGCAGTGTTAGTTTATAAACTGATAGTTAATCTATAGTTCATTGGAAGATTATAATCTATAATCATCCAATGAATAAACAAGTTTTAAACATTTTAAAGCCAAATTTGGCAAACTACTGATTCTTCCCATAACAACTGATATGTCATTCTCATCCACACTTGTTTCCTTACATTCCAATCCAGATGGATTACTGAAGTATTTGATAGCACATTTTAGCATTCTGTTAATGTTCTGCTTCAAATCTATGCTTGCTGTGTAAAAGGGAATTATTAATTTTCTACACAGACACAAAAAATCTGGAATAATTTTTCACTTCGGAATGTGTATAAACTAAAATGCTGGCACACTGGGCATCATATATAGGTCCAATAAAGGAAGCCATGTATATAAAATATCTGAATCCTTCCTCTTTGCTGGTGCCTTGGCAAGAAACAGTTGGCTTGTGGGACATTGTCACAAAACGACTCATCATAAAAGTGCCTTTACTCTGCTGGCATGAACAATATTACTATTTAAATGAATGGAGCTAAATTTATAAAGCCATCACTCATATTCCAGATGTATATATTCAAATGATTTTTTTTTAGTTAGGATAATTAAATCAAGGAAGGCTTGGCATGATTTAATCATTCTTTATACACCAATATAATTCCCAGGCACAACCCAATCCCTAAATGTCCTCTTTCTAGTTATACATAGAATTCTCTTCCTGATGTAATTCTCATCTTCACAAATTGCCACTGTTTGTGATTTGAAAACTATTGGTCTGGTTTGCTGGTGTTGCCTTTCTAAAATTGACATTAGACATTTTGCATAAAGTTGATTGTCATTTATTTCATCTTTACATTTGAGAGTCTTTGTTTTTAACTACTGTTGATCACACTGAATAGTTTTTCATTCCATAAGTGCCTCTGTGATATTTAACAGTCATCCTTCCATAATAACAATCTCAGCTGTTAATAATGGTATTTTAGAACTTAAGCAAATTCCCTATACTTCAAACATTTATTGTGTTGAGGCCCTTCTCAAAGATAATAATAATAATAATAATAATAATAATAATAATAATAATAATAATAATAATAATAATAATAATATCTTACCTGTCTGTCTCCATGGATTGAAGCAGGGAACAACAGACAGATTCATAACATCAGTAAAAAACACATCAGCTAAAGCACACATCAATCCACAAACAAGGCACATGCATATTAAATCAAGATGATTTAATGAATGCAGCATCATATAATATAACATAAGCTTGTTGGTGATGAAACCACAAATAACTAGGAAAAGAAAGCAAAGGCATATGAACAAATGAGCATAAGTTCATAATATCATCAGAAATTCCACTTATCCATCCTGAACTATTGTATTGGCAAGAGATAAACTGTTGTTGCAGAAAATGGTCAGGCTTGGCAAGGCAGATTGGTTTAACGTCCAATTGCTTCTTCCACAGCTCTTCTTGTTATAAGGTTGACAAAACTGAAGAGTGAATTAGCAAAAATAAAGAAAACTCATTTTCACAGAAGCAGGAAATAGAGTGTTTCTAAAGATTTCCTTTGAATGTACTGCTTACCTCTTCCAATATGTCAGAATATGAGTAGTGGAAATAGGACATGGAAGATTTCTCTCTTTTTATAAAAAGAAGGAAACCTGTAATGGATGAAAATACCCAATAAGGCCATGATCATCTGCAGAGCTCCCAAATCTCTTGTAAATTTATAGCAACAGTATACCAAGCCAAAAAATCTATTAAAATATGCACACTAACAAATTAAGGTAGAATTGTAAAGATAATGCAAATTATTATAATCATTTTTAAAAAAAACAAAATACTAGAGAATTCAAGCAAGCAAGCAAGCAAACCAGAACTTAGGAGTAATTCATTACAAGTGAGTATTCCTTTTTCAGAAAAAGAATGGCTGAGCTTCTTTGTCACAGTCTACATTTTTTACATTTAAGAATCTGTAACTAACTTCTTTGCAAAAATACAACAAAACCCTGTAAAGTGAGTTGTGGAGATGCACGTCTGGGCACTGGTAAACAGTGTTCTCATGAGCATTGATGCTCATCAGGTGCTCCTGCTGAGCATCAGTCACTTCTGATGTGTGTTGGACACCTCTGATGAGCACTGGGTACTTCTGATGTGCACTGGACACTTTTGATGCACATTGAACACTTCAGGTGCACATGAGACACTTTGGATGCACATTGGGCACTCTTATTGCATTCCATCACCTCCTAGTCAATGTCTGGATATGGATTGGGAGGGCCATGGTGCATCAGTCAGTCCTCTGACTATCATTGTGCAATGAATGCCTGTAAGTTGTAGCATCATGGCAGCCTCTAGGTAAGTACATAAATTGCAAAACTATTCAGTTCTATTTCCTTCACAGATAGGTCTACTTACAAAGACACAAATTCCATGCTGAATTCTAGCCCTTGCCTAGTAATTTTGTCACATATGTAATGACAAACACTCATTACTTTTTCAAGATTAAAAATATTTGTGGGGCATTTTGAGGGAAATGCCCTCAAGCACACTATTAACTCACCTTTGTAGACAGATTTTTAACCCCTCTAAAATAACAAAATAATAATGAATAATGCAACAACTATCAAAAAAGGCATTAGAGATTTTCTGGTAAATCACTGAGGTTTTTAGCTGTTTTTGTTATGACTTGCATAATGAATTTATTTCAGAAGTTCTGAATTAAAAGATTACAGCAGGATGAGAGTGGCAAAGGGTGAGAGAAAGCAGTTTCACCGAAACAATATAAAATATCTGTAATACAATGATTGGCAGAATGGTTCACAAATTGTGCTCCTTTGTATTCAAACCTTTGGGCTGGACTCTCTGTTCATACAGTACTTATTCAAGGCTGATGAATTATGGGACACTTCTTCCAACCAAAATAAATGTAGAATATTAGAGCTGAATTGTAACACTCAGGAGCTATTTCCCAAGATATATTAATGTTTAAAATCAAATCAAATATTAATAGCTGAACATTGGTCTTTTGGGGGGTGGGGAGGTGGGAACAATCTACATCACCATTTGCTCATCTTTTCAGAGTAAATGATTTATTTTATGATTTTCTTTCACAATAGGATTCAGAAGCAGTGTACACACACATATGCATACACACAAGCACACCCCTTCTCAGTTCCGTTTTGGAATCCTTGGCCTTGACTTTTGAAACCTTAAGTTCTTTAAGGCTATAGAGAGTTTGGTTAATTTAAAAAAGATATTTTCAAGTCTGTACTGAATCTATACTGTGTACCCTATGCAGGAATATATTCAAATTGTCTTGCATTCAGATTTTCAATATTCTGCAAACATACTGTCCTATTTTGTGATCTCACTTCTTTTTTGTGCAAGTCTGAATAATGAGATTGGGGTCACTTTACATGTAGAGACTGCTTTAAATCACTCCAGCTGGTGGCTGTTGCTAAGGTTAGAACTAACTCCTGGAATCAATAAAGTGGTCATAGTTGTGTGTTTATGCCATGCTTTACCCCACCCCCTTTAAATAAATGATAACTTGGAATACAAGCCAGATAATGCTCTAAATGGACACTGGATTACATACCTAGAATGAAACCGAAATCTGTCCAAATGAGTAGCATGGCAACCTTACCCAGAGGGAAGAAGCAGGAAAACAAGTGAGCTGCAGACTAAATGTACAGTTTGTTCAGCTTCCCTCATGAAGGAAGAGGATAGGGTGTAAAACTGGTTCCATACTCAATTATGTTCTTTATAGACCATTCCCTTACAGCAGAGGTTCCCAAATGTTGGTTTTCCAGATGTTTTGGACTTCATCTCTTAAAATGTTGTGATTTATTATGTATGATTTTATTGTTGTGACCCGCCCTGATTCAGTTTCCCAAAGGGCGGGATACAAATAAATATTATTATTATTATTATTATTAGTAGTAGTAGTAGTAGTATTAATTAAAATTCCTGACTGTTGGCCAAGCTGGCCAGGGCTTCGGAAAGTTGAAGTCCAAACACCTGGAAGACCAAGCTTTGGGAAGCATTCCCTTAGATTGTGGTTGAGTCTGCTTTTCTCCTCTCTTACCTTTCCAAATTGGGAAAGACACAAGAGTGATAGTAGCTTAGAACTCAGCTCTTCTCTAGATGAGGAATTCCTGCTGCCAAAGTCATCAGACCTACAACACAACTCAGTTGGTATTTAGAGGGAAAATTCCTCTGAGTACCAGCCAAGTCTTTGATGCAGATCAGGATCTAAAATAGTGGCAAAGTGTCAGTTGAATATCTTGCTTGGCATGGAGAAAGCGGGGGCAGGACAGGGGTAGGGGGAAAGGACCTAGGCAAAATTGGATGGTGAAGTTTTGGGTATGAAGAAGTGGCTTGTTCTCTGGCATTGGGGTTGTTTAAGGAGGAGGGTGATCCTACCCTGGTATTAGTCCTGTTCAGCACACCCTGCCAAGGTTTGTACAGATCAAAACATATAATATAAAACATAACACCCAGTGCTACTTGGAGGAAGAGTGAGATGTAATAGAAAAGAGTGGCAGAAATAACTCCCATAAGAATTCCCATAAGAATGTGGTGCCATAGCTACTTATAATATTTTTCTGAGTTATGCTCAATGGTGTCTTTGTGTTAGTGGAAAGTGCTCCTGCAAGGAAGGGCAAGGTAGGACTCCTGCAGCCCTCTATTCCATATTCTGCACTATTATTAAGACTCTCTCATCCTCAGAAACAGCTTTTTTAGTAGAAAGTATGTGTGTGAGTGTGTGTATGCACTGTGTGGGAAGATTAACCAAACTGCAGCTGTTGTGCACTCTGCCCTTACAGAAATCCATATAAATACATTTCAAGTATATATTTTTTTAGATACATGCACATATTAACTTGAATGCATTTTCCTAGCCTAATGTTGAAAGAAAGATTGGCTTGGGATGAGTATACTATTTTGTTGTTGTGTGTCTTATGGCAACCCTATGGCAACCCTAAAGTGAGCCTATCATGGGGTTTTCTTGGAAAGATCATGTTTACTAGACAGTGAAATTGTTCTTAGGGAGGGGAAGAATAAAGTATTTGTAACTACAAAAATGGTCAGGCTAATTGTATTGATTAGTCATTTGGTATTTAAATTTAACAGTTAAATCAGTCTCATGTTTTTGTGTAACTGACATTTTATTTACACTTTCTGTCCTGCTATCCATCTGGTATGTATGTTGGAAGTAGTAATGTAGTTCTTCAGAATGAAATTTATTGTGTTTCTAACATTTGAGGATGCTGTTTTTATTTCAGGAAAGGCTTCAGATAGAATTATGAATGGGAGTGGTCCATGTGTCTTAGTGAATGAATAAATACGGTATATAAAATAGATGTTGGGAACTACTCCAGCAGTGTAAAATAAAGTAATGGAGGCTGCTCAAACTGCACATTGTTGGCACTCAAGCTTCCCACAGCATATGCATGGAAACATTTAAAGGCCTTTCCAAAAGGGCTTTCCAAAGGGCACAATGAGAAGAACCATGAATCCCTTGCAGGGATGGATGAACAGAGGCTTATGAAAAAAACTACCTCTGAAAGCATCTTGGCAAGTATATAGCTAGGCACTGGGTCAGGAGCTGCTTTCTCTGCCTGAGGGCAGCCCTGTATAGTTGTGAGTCATCATTATGGCAGCAAAGACCATGGTGGATTTTCCTAGATGCATCACTAATGCAGCAGCAGAGCGTTGAGAAGGTATGGTGTACTTCAAGTCATGGAAGAATATGTGTGTGTATTTCAGAGTTTGGGACAATTACTTTTTTGGACTATAACTGACAGAATCCACCAGCCAGCATGGGCAGTGGATAGTATATATCCAGCAACTATGTTGGTGTATTCTGGTTGTTGTTGTCCAAAAAGTAATTTTCTCAAGCTTTGAAGCACACATATATTTTTTCCTGAGCTGAAGGTGGGCATAAAATGCCAGTGGCTTTGTCTATCAATATACTTATCCTTTCTGAAGAGGCTGGCTGATTTGCTTTGACTAGAACAGCTGCCACATATAATTTATATATTTGTCTATTTACAGAATATGGCACTTTAATTGAATACTATGTTTTCACAATTTCCCTCTTCTATTTATTGTCCTGTGTATTTACCCCTTTTATCTTGTTATTCCACTTCAAATATTGTAAATGTTAATAAAAGCTACTGCCAGGAATGGTGTCACTTTTCACAACAGAACTAATGGCTGCACTGAATTAGGAAGAATATTAGTAATGAACAACTAGGGCAGTGGTTACGGTGCTGAGCATGAAAGCATTATTCAGACCTCTAGTCAGACAGACAAACAAGCAAACAAACAAACAATGGCCAGAATCCAGTTGGTATCATACACATATGTAAGTACACATCTGCATTCAATTCAAGGTTGTGGAAGAAGACTTGCACATATGGTAGATATTGTGTGTAGGCACTCACTTGCAATTGTGCATACACATTCAGTTGCAAAACATTGCAATTCACTAATGAGATAAAGATGAGCAACTGTCCTGTAATTTATGGGCCACAATTTTGTATGATCCTGTGTAGCATAGTAGTTTAGCATGTGGAACTATACTACAACTAATCATTTACCAAGCCCAGGATCTACCATAGAGTTTCTGGTGCTCCTACGAGCCATTCTATGCCTGTTGAGAGCAGTTGGAGAAACATTTGGATATGACTCTATAGGTAGATTCAAATGATTACATCCTCTTTCAAGTCCATGGTGTCCTCTGGAAGTATCTGGATTAAGCAGTCATTTGCATCTGGTTACAGGGACATAACCAGACATGTCTCTGATCACCCACCCACCACTCTCCACTGGGCACAAAATGGCTGTGCTGTAGGAGGAGTGTAATAACAACCTCCACATCAACAAAAAATAAAGATACATAATGCTGCCTTATATCAGTGTATAGGGTTAATTTACACTTGCGTGTGCTACTAACAGGGTGCCAGGCTAAGAGTGAAAAGTTCTACTCCATCTTCTTGATGTTGGATCTCAGCCAATATGTTCTCTGATTACATAGAAAATCAGAGCAAATATGTCAGAATGCTAAATTATAAGGTTATTGATTCAGGGGAGTGCAAATGCATGAAGCACTATGTTATATGGAATTTAACAGGGAGACCTCAGCCTTACGGAATACTAAATTGCACTGTTAACCTTAAATATGCAACAAAGAAATCTGGACAGGTTTCTTATATAGAAGAAGTTTCTAGAAACGGAGAACTAACTTATGTTTTAATATGATAAAATGGGCCACATCAAGGATAATATATACTTCATTTTAAATGTACAAATGTGATTAGGAAGCAGAATATAGAACTGATTAGGCAGCAAATATCCACAGAACTCAGTCTTTGTGAGCAGCAATTACTTAAATATATCAGCTTGGATCATGCTTGAAAACTGTTTATTTATTCCTAACAAATATTCATGTGGCATTTTAAGGACTAATATAAAACTGAGGGTGGCCAGACACAGCCTGCAAGAGTGAGGAAGCACACCAAAGGTTCATGTTATTATATTTTTACTCTTGTAGATGAAAGCATCAAATTGATGGATGATATACTTTTTGTTTGGCTGAAGGGAGAAGGATGAATGGTTCCTGTCCATAAATTTAACCAGAGCAGCTAGAGGTCTGGGCAGCAGTAGCATCACTGGAGGGTGTGTGTGTGTGTGTGTGTGGGTGGGTGGATGGGGGGTTGGGCTGCACCTGATGACACTCCAAGAATGGGGGATGACATCACAGAAGAAGGGGTGATGCCCAGATGATCCCCTGCCTCTCATGGGGCCTTCCTGGGGCCTGGGGCCCATTATTTTGGCCACTGTAGGGCTTTCTGGACCACCAAGGGCACATGGGGCCCACACTCTAGCCGCTGTGGGGCTTTCTGGGCAGCTGGGGCCACATGGAGCTCGTTTTCCTGGCCGCCGTGGGGATTTCTGGGGCACTGAGGGCACAGAGGGCCTGCTCTCCCAGCTACTACAGGGCTTTCTGGGCTGGCATGGGACTTTCTGGGATGACAGGGGCATGAGGGGCCTACTCTCCCAGACACTGTGGGGCTTTCTGGGCTGCTGCAGAGCTGCATGTGCAATTTTCCAGTCATGCGCTCTGGAAGCCCCACTCCCCGAAGGTCCCACACATACACCAGGTGACACCAAGTTGGGGTACACCACCGCTGGGCAGCTTTGGCATATGCCAGTAGTAAGTGGTAAGGACAATGTCTCCGAACATGGTCAGGAACATGACACCCTTGCGGCACATCCAGCTAGAGGAAAATTGTTAGACATATCTTAACTGATGCCATGTTCTCTAACAACATGGAAATTGCCATGCTTGTTGGGGGGGGTTGTTTAAAATGTGGGTTGATGGGGTTTTGCTCAATGCACAATTGGTAAATATTCTGACCTCTACAATAACAAAAAGTTGATTACAATATCATAAATTAGGCTCATACTAAGAAGATGCCATTTCATTTCTTTGGGAAATTATTGCTTATTGTACTGGTTAGCAATATCTCTGCCATGCCAATCTTCAGACTGTGTGCCTGTCAAAGGAACTGTGCAATAGGAAAGGCCTATATACATTTGGATATACAGTATAGCATAGTTAAGAAATATGTGAAACTAAGGGGTGAAACAGACTGGCATAAAAACCAGCTGCCCAGTTGCTTGGGGGCATGGTGTACACACAACATATGCCCCCAAGATGCCTGGAAGCTGGCTTCATGCTGTCCAGTTGCTCAGATGTAGGCTGGCTTCTAGGTGCTCTGCTGGTGTAGGGTTTACATGCCACACACTGCAGGAGCACTGTAAAGCCATGATGGGGCAGGAAAAGATGGCTTTTTGCCAGCACCAAAAAAAAAAAAAAAAAAAAAAAAAAAAAAAAAAAAGTGGCAATTTGCTGCTTCTTTTTGGGTCAACAAAAAGGCAGATTGGGGCCGCAGTGTGCAGTTGCTGTGGCCCCAATCCAGCTTTCTCAGCTTCAAGCCATCCCTTTGGGGTGGTCTGTTTTGCCCTTTAGTAATATATATAGTTAAGGCCCTGGATAGATTCACACAGCAATACATGCTTTCTGTATTTTCAAGTGTTCTTGCTACAGAATTTTCCTTTGTGCCATATAAACCGATATTAATTCATCCTTATTATTCACACTTGTGTTCTGTGAAATTTCATTACTTCACCCACTAAAATTTCATTCTTTCACCACTAAAAAAACACTTTGGCCTGTTACCACTGTTTGTAATTGATATGATTCTTGTCATTGTGGGAATGGCCTGGGGCAGTAAGGAGTGTCTAGGGTGGCCTTATATTGTCACAGCCTGTGCTCCCCTTCCCCCGGCATGCTTCTTTTATCCTTGTTCTTCATTCCATGTCTCTGTGTGTCTGGGGCCCTTCTGAGAGA
>CM034703.1:67527664-67540950 GCA_020142125.1 Phrynosoma platyrhinos | reverse complement strand
TGTTGATCCAATCTTCTAACTCCGGTATTTTTTCTTCCTTCCAATATCCGGCTAATACTATTCTTGCTGCACTAATTAAATGAAACATTATTCTCCCATATTTTTCCATATTTTCATCTAACATCTAACATATTTAACAGATATATTTCTGGTTTACATTCAAATTTTATATCCAAAATTTTACAAATTGTTTCATGTATTTCTCGCCATTATTGTAGGGCATTGATGAGCCCCATCAACTGTCTTATGGTAAAAAAAAAAGACAGTGCACATATGTTTACTCTGTGAAATGATTTAGTGATATAGTTGTTTGTTACACACACACTACACTGCCAGTTATGGAGGTGGGGGCAGGGTAATATATAAAACCTAGCGTGACCTACAGGAGTATTCATTGCAGCAATGGTTTTGGCTCTTCCAGCAGAATAACTGGAAAGTAAAAGATTTGCTGTTGTTGTTAACCACCCTTGAGTTGATCTTGACTCATGGTGACCCTGTGGATGAAACATCTCCAAGACTACCTTTCTTCACTTCTCTGCTTAGTTCCTGCAAAGTCATACCTGTGACCTCCTTAACAGAGTCAATCCATCTAGCATGCAACTTTCCCCTCTTTCTACTCCCCTCCACCTTTCCTAGTATTATTGTTTTTCCCCAGTGAATCATGCCTTTTCATGATGTATCTGAAGTACTACAATCTCAGTTTTGTCATCTTGGCTTCCAGAGAAATTTCTGACGTGATCTGCTCTAGGACCCATTTGCTTGTCTTTTTGGCTGTCCACAGAATCCTCAGTGCTCTTCTCCAGCACCACATCTTGAATGAATGGATTTTCTTCTTTCTTAATTGTCCAGCTCTCACATCCATAGATGGTAATAGGGAATATAATGGCTTATATGATTCTAACTTTTGTGCTCAGTTGTATATCTTTGCATTTTAGGATCTTTTCTTGTTCTTTCATAGCTGCTCTTCCCATTCTTAATCTTCTGATTTCCTGGCTGCACTCCCCATTCCTATCAATATTTGATCCCAGAATTCCCAGTATGACAACAATTTAAAAAATCATACAATATTAAAATACCATCCAATCCCACAGCCCCCCACCCCTTAAAAAAGAATTAAACATTTTTTGCATTAAAACAATGATTCAAACACATAATTAAAACAAACCATAATCAAACAAATAATAATAGGCGAGGCAGCATTTAAACCAAATGTAGGAGGGATAAAAATGACTCCTGAGGCTGGGAAACTAGTCAGGGAAGGCCTGCTGGAATAGATCCATCTTAACAGCTTTTTAAAAACTGTTTAAAGTTGTCAACTGACGGTTTAAAATATGTTAAAAACATACAATATAAAAACAGAATATGCAATTTTAAACAACAATCTGTTAAACAATCATTCAAATCATTCAGTTATTGAATTAAAATAATCCAAAGGCCTGTCTAAATAAAAAGATGTTAGGGCCTCGGCAGACGACTAATTGGGTCGTCTTCCAGGCCCGGAAGAGGAGGGGCAGCCGCACGTTCGGCGCCCCTTCCTCTTCCTGAGGTCGCCCCGGAAGCTGCCGGCCCTCCGCACATCCGGCGCTTCCGGGGCAACCTCCCTCCGCAGTGACCGGACGCGCTGCGGAGGATAAGACAGCGAAAGTGCGCCCGCCACTTTTAGGGCGCACTTTCGCTGTCTTGAGGAAGGAGCGCTGATTTAGCGCTCTTTCCAGGGACGCCACCGGTGCGCCGAGATGCGGAGGCTGCGGCCCCGCGGCGTGCTGGCGCAGGGCGTCCTGGATGCCCTCGTCTGCTTCCCCCCTTAATCTGCTGCTGGTGAAAAAAGACAGTGTGGGAGGCTAACTGGTCCTCCCATGGGAGTGAGTTCCACAGTCTCAGAACAGCCATGCTTGTGAGGATAGTAGGACTGAAAGAAAACCTCCCTCCAATAATCTGACAACATAGGTTGACTTGTATGAGATATGGTCATTTATATTGGGTTTAGAAAAAGTGAAGTGCACATTCACATTACAGTGAAACACCAGAAAGCAGGTGTACTTGAGACAAATTTCAGTGCTCAGCTTTATCACCAGAAAAAGAAAAAGAAAAGAAAAAAAGGCTAAAGAGATGGTCATCCTGAAACATTTGCTGCTTTCATCAGGTGAGGGAATGAGTCATTTGAACTGAACATCAGACAATGGGAACAGCTGTAGATAACAAGCTACTGATTTGTATAAATTCATTGAATAAGGACAAATTCCAAATATTGTTGACAATATGGCAACAGGGAAAATTGTAAAGAAAACAGATGTTAGAGATGAGGAGGAATTAAATGAACCATTTACTATTTTAGAATGACTTAACTCCCTATTGAATAAGGAAACCAGAAATACAGCATAGAGAGGGAGGATATAAAATAAAATATAAAGGAAGGATAGATAAGATTAATGAGTTAGAGTGCTAGCATTATTTGGAAGGGGAAATAATTGAATGAAAAGGAGCACTGGTAATTCTCAAGGTTGTTTTGTGCAAACATAAGGAATAGATTTTAACAGCTAAATAGGACCTAATCCAGCATCAGCCAGATCAGGTAAAATGAACAGAAGAAAAAAAAATTCAAGGGTTACACAGAAATAAGTCATGTGAGACTTTGAGGAAAAGTTGGACGAGATACATATCAGCAGCAAATGTTGTAGTTTAAAATTAAGAAGAATTCCAGAAACCTCTTTGAAGAATGATTCACTGTTGTTGTTGGTGGGGTTAGAATCTTGAAATAGTAAATGAACATGGATTCAGATCAGATTTTGATCATATTTTTGTGATAGGAACATTCATGGATTTCTATGAGGATTAGAGTAGTGATATTAAGAAAATTCGAGGGAAAGGGGAAAAAACAACACCTCTGTACATGGAAAAGAGGCCATAATGATGTCATGTGTGGACAACCTTTTCCACATAGAGGCCACTGGGCCTCCATCAGACTCTTTGGGGGTTCTGCAAGACAGTGGGACACTGGTGGATGGAGAAGCAATGTGAGGGCTAATGTTTATGGGAACAATGATCAGGATTGGTGCATGAGAGATAGAGGCTTTAACTTCATCTCCATCCCACAGATCCTGATCAAGATCAAGATCACTGTAATAGGAGCAAAGAAAGAGACACCTTGAACTGAGTGGCTGGGGTGGGGGTGGAGTACAGCTAGATTATCAGTGATTTACTTGGTGTTACAGGGGAAAGGTTGCCTACCCCTGATATATAAGTTTGCGTATGATAATGACTAAGCATCCTATCTCTACCATGATACAGTGTCACTAATTAGCAGGTCACATTTCTGGAGCATGTATACAAAGCAGGTCATGAAGTGCTACCCTACTGCTACCCCCATTCCCCTTGTCATCTGGTAATCCCAAAAGAGAGAAGGGTTCCTAGAATCAGAGAGGTGTTTTAGGGCTTGTGATATCAATAAGACACCCAGAATTCAGGAACTCTGTACAACCTTGGGAAGGCTTTGAGTGGTGCCAGGCACTGTTTAAACTATTTCCATTTAGGCCTTGCAGTTTTGCTCCTATTATCCACTTATAGCATTCCATGCTCTGTTTCTTGGTCAAGCTCACATTATCAGGGCCATTAGCTATATCTTGAAAAACTATAAGACAAGGAAAGCACACCTAAATTTTTCCATTCATACTGGTATGATATTTCCATATGGATCATGATTTTCTCCCAGTATGTATTGTCATATTGTCACAGCCTCACTCACTGGTGGGAGGAGTGGTGGTGGAGACATCATTTTCCTTGCACTCTTATATGAAATTAAATGATCTTCCTTCACCTGATCCAGCTAATGGTTCTTAAAGTGGCCTGGAGTGAGAGGTTGCATGAGGAAATGCTCCTGTTGTGTGTATATAACTAAGAGGGGAAGCAGACTGGCGGCACGGCGCCGCCCTGGGAAGCTGTGGATCAGGGCCGAGGTATCCGCACTCCTTGGCCCCAACGTGTCGCGTCCCAGTCCCAGGAAATAGTGCTAAAATATCACTCCTTCTGCAAGATGCTGAAGGTGCACCTCAAAAGGCCTCCGGCACACCTTTGGCACCTCTTCCACTGTAGCGCGTGCGGATGCTGCAGCGGAAGTGCATCGTCGGAGCGCTGGCTGTGCAGAGGGCCGGCCACTCCAATGATGTTTTTGGGAAGGGGTTGGGGCGCCCAGCGTGAGGCTGCCCCTCCCCTTCCTGGTCTCAAAAACGGCGCTTTGTGCTGTCTGCTTAGGCCCTAAGTTGCTGATGTACAATAGCAATAGCAGCTTCATTTATATACCACTTCATACCGTACTATGCAGTTTCTAATTGGTTTACAAGTGTAGGCTAATTGCCCCCAACAAGCTGGGTACTCATTTTAGCAACTTCGGAAGGATTCAAGCCTGAGCCCTGGCTGGTTTTGAATTCACAACCTTATGGTTTGTGAGTGAGTGGCTGCAGTACAGATATTTAACCACTGTGCCACCAGGGCTCCTCAGTAACCATTTTTTAAAAAAGTATAATGAAAGGTCTATTTATTTTAGCAACCAGTCAATTGTCAATAACTGAGTGAATAAAATGTTATTTTCATACTGGAAGAAGAACAACAAGGAAGGGGTCAACATAGCTTCCTTTGGTAGTGAATTTCACAATCTTAGAGCAGTTATCAGGAAAGCCCTCTCACATA
The DNA here is from genome assembly GCA_020142125.1 of Phrynosoma platyrhinos. Classification (NCBI taxonomy): domain Eukaryota; kingdom Metazoa; phylum Chordata; class Lepidosauria; order Squamata; family Phrynosomatidae; genus Phrynosoma; species Phrynosoma platyrhinos. The sequence goes on along the minus strand of CM034703.1, from coordinate 67,536,267 downwards.
TCCCCACAAAACATTCCTGTGAAGGTAGCAGTACTGAAAGAAGGGCCAGCCCAACAATCTCAGATATCATACAGGAATATCATACAGGATATCATACAGGATATCATACAGGAAAATTCATCATTCAGATAGTCATAACTCATGACATTGTACACTCTTGCTTTAAATCAGGGGTCGGCAAACTTTTTAGGGGTGGGGCCAGTTCAAGTGTCCCCCGATCTTCAGTGGGCCAAAAGGGGGGGAATGGTGGCAGAGGTGCATGCGTGCGTGTGCGTGTGCCCAAGTGCATGCACACTACCCCCGCTGTGGTGTGCAGGTGTATGCGAGTGCGGGGTGCCATTTTGCTTTCCAAAATGGTGCCCGCAATCATGCACGCATGCACACGATGGTGGCCACCATTTTGGAAGGCAAAATGGCACTGGTGTCGTGCACATGCGCTTGCGATGCCAGTGCCGTTTTGCCTTCCAAACTGGTGCCCGTGCTCACGCACGCATGCACACCACAGCAGGTGCCATTTTGGGATTCAAAATGGCACCGGCATTGTGTGCATGCGCTCGTGACACTGGTGCCATTTTGCCTTCCAAAATGGCACTCGCCATCGTGCGCATGCATGCGCGAGTGCGGGCACCATTTTGGAAGGCAAAATGGTGCCCTATGCTCACGCGCGTGCGGCAGCGGCGGCAGCAGGACCGGCCATGGGCCGGTTTGAAGGCCTCAGTGGGCTGGGTTTGGCCTGCGGGCTGTAGTTTGCTGATCCCTGCTTTAAATTATCTATATCCAAACAGCTTAACAATAAAGATGCAGCTTTAGGTTTTAGGAGAAAACTAAAGAGACACAATGCAAACTATACCTGGAGAATCCTATCAAATTATCATACCATAAGTTTCTATGGGTGCCACAATATGCTTTTTGTTTCATAATTATAACAGACCAGCATGGCTATTTCTAAGAATATGCATGAAAAGCACCAAGAACCTTTATATCTAACGAAGACAAACCATCATGAAATTTCTTCAAGCCAAATTCCTGTGATGTGTGAGCATGCTGTTCTGGAAATGTCATACCCTCTGTAATAGGTCTAGATTTTATTCCTTAAAACCCCCACATAATTTGGAATTTCATAATGTATTGTTCATCCATGCAAGAGCTATACATTTTTAGGACAGGAAACACCCGCTTGAATGCTTTCTAAAGTAGAAGTCCTGCAGAGTGCTGACTTACGCAATCAGTTACAGCAAAACCTTTTTACATAAACATTAATGTATGAAATGTATCAATAAAACATTAATGAGCTCTGCTACTCCACTCTAAACTACTAGGTGGACATTGTTTCAGTTTGCTTTCCATCTTTGGTAGAGACCAGAACAGCATGACTACTTCTTTTAATTTTAAACTTTTAAAAATTTACAGTTAAATCACTCAATGGAAAATTAAAGTTGATTATTGCTTTTTAAGTGCACTGTTTATCTTGGAAAGGCTTCGTGAGTACCATTTTGCTTGAACAGCCAAAATAGCTAATAAAGTAATCATTGCTTAAAGGTAGGTCATAGTAATACATATTCAATAAACATCATGTACAACAACAACAACAACAAAAACAATTTTGGTTTAATATGATGTAGGAAGACTTTTCCCATATTCATTCAGGTTCCATGATTCTGGAGCAGTTAAGGACCATGATCTTAACAGATCTGTTATTTCCAGGCAATATGGGTTTGACATAATATCATGGATTTGGTGGCTCAGCAGTTAAGATACTGACTCTTATGACTTCAATATCAGCATGTCATCAGTTCAAGACCCAATTTCAAGTTGAGCTCCTGTCACTAGTCCCAGCTTCTGCCAACCTAGCAGTTTGAAAGCATTTTAAAATGCAAGTAGATAAATAAGCACCCCTTTGATGGGAAGGTAACAGCATTCTGTGCAGTCATGCTGGCCACATGAACAAAGAGTCATCTGTGACAACACTGGCTCTTTGGCTTAGTAATGGAGATGAGCACTGCCCCCTCCAGTTGAACATGACTAATATTGTCAAGGGACAACCTTTACCTTTAATGACATTGCCTCCTGTGCTGTGGTTAGCTCCAATTTCACCACTCTTGTAGGCAGGAGACAGGATGATGGTTCTAAGCCCCAGCTTTGCCTGTCTATAATTTGTACAACTGAAGCTATCATTCTGTGTTACACGGATTCAACTAGAAAGCAATACTCATCTACACAAAATAATGCAGTATACAAAGGGATCTAACTGAAATATAGAAGTTGGTAGCATGAGATATTATAGCATTGAGCCTACTTCCTCAGACATGCATCTATAATGGAAGTCTACAAAAGCTTATGCTACCAAATTCTATTATTAACTTAGTTTCAAAAGTGCTGCAAGATCCCTTTGCATACTGATTTTCCAGACTATGGAGATGATCGGAGTTACTTTTTAGCCCCATCCAGGAACGGGCTGGGAATGGCCTGAACGGGTATTATTGCATAGGAAAATGCTGCCGATGCTGCCTGGAGGCTACATGTCATCCCCCAGCCACGCTTAGCCAGCTAAGTGTGGCTGGGGGACAACTTGTAGCCTCCCAGCAGCATCAACAGTGTATTCGTGTGTGATAACACCCATTCAAGCCCGTTCCTGGCCTGTTCCTGGATCGAGCTAAAAAGTAAGTGCGATAATCTTCTCACATGGGTATGTCTTTGAATAGAATAATACAATTACTCAGTGTGACAAAGTTAGGGACTGAGAAGGTGTGAACTGGCAGGTGAGAGAAGGTGAGAGAGATAGGGGGAATGGACCCAGGATATGCATGTTAAGGTCCCAACCTTTGGTACTTCAGATGTTTTGGACTTCAGTTGCTGGAATTCTTGACTGTTGGCCAAACTGGCTGGGGCTTCTGGGAGTTGAAGTCCAAAAAACCTGGAGGACGAAAAGTTGGGAACCACTACTCTGCACAGTTTGAGCCTGCATGGATTCAGGTTCATGTCCTAACAGGTTTATGATTCTACAAGAGTCTGGTAAAAATGGAGCCAAACAGAGGGAAACATTCACATTACTTACACTGGACATGGGTCAGTGGTGGCTGGGGACACTGATGGCAGTGGGTAATTGAATCCACTCTGGTACTTGAATGTGAAAGGAGCTGTCCAAAGTGCTGAAACTATTGTGTGTGTGTGGGGGGGGGTAGGTCTCAGAACCCTGGATTCTTTAGAATTCACCTTTAGAATTCACACTAAAACACAGAACAGATTTATCACTCCACTGACATCAGAGCCATCAGTTGTTACTGCATGGGGCTGACACTAGATACAAGGCTGAGCAAAATGAATGAGATCTCAGGAAGGCAATTTGTTCATCAGTGAGATGCATACGGAAAACATAATGACTTAAATACTAGTCCCAGCTAGTATAGACCCAATGAATTGATTGATCAATGGAAATAAATTCTTATATAAATCCAATTGATGCAGTAGGGACTATTAGATTTAGGCCCATGAATTAGACCCAGACATCATATGAATGCAGTTCTGTCCATTGAACTTCCCACACATGAAAGGAAATGGGGCAGTTTTCACTTATTTTCTTTCCTTCCTCCAACCTCCAGCACACCACAAAAATTATCTGGGACAATGGAGAACAACTAGTGGAAAGTGCTCAATAAGCTTCTGGATGACGAAGTGGGAATTGCCTCACCTTAGTTTTTTCTACTAAGGGCTCTTGTTAAATCACCAGGTCTTCCACAGAGGGAAAGAGCCCTTCCATTGGGAGACAGTGAACTCTGGATTAAAGCCATTACCTTGTTATTTAGAGGACTGAAGAAACGTTATTGATATTTATGTGCACAGAGGTTTCAGGTGAGAACCTTGTAACTGCATGCTCAAGTATGTTGCACTGGGACAAAAAAAACCAGATACTGTTCAAGGGATGAACAAGATGGCCACAGCTTTAATGCAGAATACAGGGGATATAAGTCCTTCATAATGTGATCATAAATCAAGTCATAAATCAATCATAATTGAATAATAAATCAATCACAATAAATCAAACATTCTAATGTTAGAGGTGACATTATAAGCAGGAGGCACAAATGTATGCATATCCAGGTTGAGTGATGTGATGGTATTGTGGAGCTGCCAGCCACAGCTGTCAGTTAAATTCCTGTGGAAGTCTCTTACCCCAGCTAGTAAACCTACCTTGATTGTAGGTTACCCCGTCATCAAAACTGCCATCTCCCTTTTAGGTTCTCTCCCCTCACTACATATCATTCCCAATGTCCTCTCTTCCTTTCTGTAAAAATGGCTGGGTCCCAAATGAGCAGACCTATATAGGCCCATAAAATCCCATCTGAAATAAAAGGACTCTGAACAGCCAATTGGAGTCAACAAGGAACCCCAGTTCCACCCCAGGAATGACAAGTGCAAAGGCACCCATCTGGGTAGCACTGGGGCATATCTTCTCTCTGTGTTTATATTTCTCAGATAGCAGCATCTCATGCATCATGGCAAAGCAAACTGTTTGCAACATAGCAAAGGTGGAAGGATGTTCCCCAAATCAAAAGTCCCTCTGGACACACATAAATTAGGTTCTTTACTTTTACCTATTTTAGTTGTTGTGATTCACCTAACTTTAGCAGAAATATTGGGAGATATACCATGACATAGCTGTCAGATGAGGTTTCTGCAATTTAGGATGTGAGGCAAGCTTGTAACAGCCACCATTAAGTTGTTATGAAGCCGATAAGCAGTGAAATAAGATTGCAGTTTACCTTTATTAAATTTTGGTAACGAGAATGTTTGCTCACAAATATACATGCTTTTAATACCAGATGTTAATTTATGGGAAGATGCATCATTTCTGCACATTTAATCTCATCACTTCTCCAGAGGCTCTTGAAGGAAGAGATATCTGAATATAAACAAATAGCAACAGTCTCCAGTCTATAAATAAGGACTCCATTTTATCAAGCATACTACATATATGCAGAAAATAATTGCTTGGTCTTCCATTGAAAATATGTATTATGTGTATTATTCTTCAGTATGTTTTTGTAGCCTAGACCCTCAGGCATAAAACATTCCACAATACTTGTACTATATCTAGCTGCTTAAAGTATTGCAGAATAATTTTAAAAGGATCAAGTTATTGTAGATATAGCCGATTCATGGACAGTGCCAATAATATGCAATTATGAAGGTGATGTATATGTGTCTATGTGTATGTGTGTGTCACATGCAATGCAGATGGAAATTAATTGTCTGGAATTTTACTGTCTGGAATGCTAGTACTTACGGAAATATTGGCAGAGGTTCAAACAACAATGGCAATGCTTTAGATTTATGCAGCTTTTTAAAAATGTTGTGTTCTGGAAATATATACTGTAAATTTGAGGTCAAAACATTCTAGGGGCTTTTTCTTACACAGCTGACTTGGGAAACCTACAGTTTGGCCTGAAGAGCTTTAACCAACAGGAAGCCACACTCATTGCTTGGTTTGAAATACATGGTGAGTAAAATACCAAGTTACTCTATATGAGTGGGTGGGCTGAGAAGGTGGCCCATTTTATAAAAAGGAAACACATGTCACTGGTATCTATATATCACCACATTGTTGTTAACAGTATACTTGATATTTCCATCTCTTCTGACAAACTGGCAACTATGTAATTGGTATAGAAGCAGGATATAGAGTTTTTAATCCTGATGTGGTCATAATATAACTCAAAAGTTGGATCTGGAGAATTTCTTTGGAGTGAAAACTCCTCTGTTATGGTCACGCAGTAAATGTGGTCAGAAGGCTGTCAATACATGTGAGGTATAAATATATTCCCCTTCGGTTTTTCTCTCTCTGTCTGTAATTACTGAAGAACAGCTTGCACCAGATTAATAAGTTAAATTTTCACATTTGGGAAGATTTGCCTGTTAACTGTATGGGAATAAGGACTGTATTACTGACATTCTCTCTCTCCACACCCTCCTCCCCCCATTCCTCCACATTGGTCCTGGCAACCTTTAAAAGCCTTATTCTAGCCCACTCCTTCACTCACAGAATGTAGAAGGAAATGTTGTTTCTGCACTATTGAATTAGATGGGGGAAGCTATACAGACAAAGGGCCTAAGCAGACGGCCAGAAATAGTGCACATTAAATTGAGGCACTGCCCTGGCTCAGTGCTAGGGAGTCATGGGAATTTTTTTTTCTGAGACATTGAGCCTTCTCTGTCAGAGAGCTCTGGTGCCACAATAAATTACAGTTCCCATGATTCCCTAGCACTGAGCCAGGGCAGTGCCTCAATTTAATGTGCACTATTTCTGACAGTCTGCTTAGGCCCAAATTTTTTTTTTTTTTGGTGGGCTTTTTGGGCTATGTGGCTGCATTCTGGAAGAATTTATCCCTGATAAATTCATCTGCATCTGTGGCTGGCATCTCCAGAGATTGGTGGCATGGAAGTGTGGGGTATATATACTGTGTGACCCTTGGTTGGGAGGAAGTGATTTACATGTTAATCTGTGTGTTGGTCTGTTGTTGAATGGCAAGGCCTCAGGGTGGGAGGATATGCAAGGAGGATTTGTGTCTATTTAATTAGCGATCCATTGTCTGTGGGAAAGCCTCCTGACCCTGGGTGAAGTTCATTTGCATGTGTTGAGTCTTGATTTTGGTGTTTTTCAGGACCGATAGCCAAACTTTGTTTACTTTCAGGGTTTCTTCTTTCTTGTTGAAGTTGTCCAGGTGGATTTCAATGGCTTTCTTGTGCATTCTGGCCTGATCAAGATTCAACACATGCAAATGAACATCATTCAGGGTCAGGGTTTTTCCTGCAGACAATGAATTGCAGTATATATGAACCACTCACTCCCATACCACCAACCTTTGAAGATGCCAGTCACAGATGCAGACCAAACATCAGGGATAAATTCTTCCAGAATCCAGCCATGTAGCCCAAAAAATCCACAAAAAATTATGTATGCTGGCTATGAAAGCCTTTGACTTCACATTATACAGACAAAATATACAGAGTGAATGTCAAACATTTATCTCTTGAAAGCAAACATGTTAAAACTACCTTTTGCCAAAAAAGAAGGTGTGGAGAGCAGGCAGAATTTTGCTCAGCTAGCAACATCTAATGAAGAGTGAGCTGATGACAGCCAATAGAATTGTGGGCTGTAGGTGTTAAAGATTTCCATTGCTGACAATTCGAGTCAGTCCGGGTCTGGTTGTGTAATAGTGCAGGAGTCAGGGACTATGAGGGCTAAAGCTCAGAAGGAAGAGATTTATTTCTAATACCAATCTCAAACTGAGGGACTTTCAGGGATAGGTAGCCTGACGGCTAGTATATAAATTATGGTGGAAAGACTACAGTGAATAAGGATGGTGTGAAGGTCCTAAAAGAGAATATCTGGTGTTTTCTAGAGTTAAATAGTGTGAAAGAAAGTATAATAAGAACAAGTCAATGTAATTTCATAACAAATGATACATTGTTAAACATCATCCAAAGAAAGTTACATTTTTGTTTTCGTACAAGCTTGTCTGAACCTGGAATCATTATCCACGCTACTATCACATAAACCAAATTTGGGGAGTAAACCTATAGATGAAAATGAAAGTGGTCTGGTCCACCAAATATTGAGGCAATGATGGGATCACAATACCCAATGGACTGGCACAAAAGAAAAGTAAGCGATGCTCGTGACAGAAGGTAAGGCAGGAAATGACTGAATCCATGTGAATGATAAAATCTTTTATGTTTCTATCACTTCCACTTTGGACTATTACCATGAACACACTTTCCATTTTCGTTTCATCTGGTTCACCTCAAGTATATGTTGCTCCTTGCTCCACAAGTCCTTTTTGAACTGCCTTAAAAGATGTTCCAGAGTATCTTGAATATTTTAAACACAGTAATTTAGAGTAATGTACAGTCACTACTGAGATGTGATAAACAGCTCCTTGGTATAATTCTCCTGAAGTCAGCAGGATGAGAACATGGAATATTCTTGCCTTCTAATGTCTTATAATTTCTATTAATTATCAGTAGATGGTATAAATTAATTTCACCTGTCAGTTAAATAACTTAAAACATGATACATAGACAAAATTAATTTTATCATAGTAACAAAAAGAACATAAAAGGGAAAGAACATTAAAATGTATGTCTAATAGTTTCAAACTTTCATTTTATTTCTAGATTTTTGATCTAAGTGTCCATTACTCTCCAATAATAATAATAATAATAATAATAATAATAATAATAATAATAATATATAATAATAAAATTTATTTATATCCCGCCCAATGGTAATCCAATCAGGGTCGCTTACAACCATAAAACATACAAAACCCTGTAAAAACATATATAATACAACATACCCCCTCCCCCCTTAAGACAGTATTAAATCAATAATAATTTAAAACAACGATTCAATTAAAAAATCCAATACAGACCAATATGTCCAGTATATAAGCCTAACAACAATGATCCTAACCATCTTTAGATGGGGCCACGCAAGGATCACTGGGGTGGGCTATTTATATCCGAGGCGGGGATAATTAATCTGGAAAATCTTTTTAAAAATATTCAGATATGACACTCAGGGCCTTTTCAGACTGCTAGAA
>CM034703.1:67502755-67514437 GCA_020142125.1 Phrynosoma platyrhinos | reverse complement strand
CTGAAGGCTGTGTCTTGCTGTGTCGTTCGTTCCCATGTGGACCAAAAGTCCAACCCCTGTCATGCAGGAACACACAATCAATGCACCCCCAACAGATGGCCACCCAGACTCTATTTAAAATCCTCCAAAGGAGACTACACCACACTCCAAGGGAATGTGTTTCACTGTTGAATAGCTCTTACTGTCAGGAAATTCTTCGTAATATTGAAGTAGAATCTCTGTTCCTGTAGTTTGAATCCATTGGTCTGGGTCCCATTCTCTGAAGCTGCAGAAAACAAGCTTACTTCATCCTCAGTGTGACACCACTTCAAATATTTAAACAAGAGTATCATGTCGGCTCTTAACCTTCTCTGTCACTTTTTTCATTAGCTGTCACCTTTCTCATTTAAGCATAAAATGGTATTTTAGAGTGCAACACTTCCTTCTGCTGCTTTGTAATGATAGCATGATTAATAGGAAGGCAGGTGAGTAAACCAGCTTCCTTAAAAAATAGTTCTTTCCATGAAGCTTCCAATCTATTTTATTGATTAGCTTTCAATTGATTTACCTGAAATCCTTGCAAATACTGTCCAGTGTGCTCTGAAGTCTATACTGTTACTTAAATTACCTAGAACTCTTCTGGATTAATACTGAATTACCATTGTAAGTTGTGCAAAATCAGAAATATTTATAAAGTGTTCTGGATCAGTTAATCCACATTGCAGTTGTAACAGTCAAATCAGACATATTTTTCTATTCTCTAAGCTAGGTAATATTTGTGGAGGTCTTGTGTGTGTGTGTGTGTGTATGTGTTATAACTACTGGCATTTATAACTATGTATATTATTTTCCTTTCAAGTGGCTTAAAATAAAGCCTAATTTACTAAAAGTAATTCACAGTTAAGCCTTAACTTGATGGAGGGAGGTGGATGAAGGCAGCTTTTCATTTAGTAATACCAGTCATATGTACATTCTTTATCTACCTTTTCCTTTTTCAATTATAAATACACAAACATATGCATAAAGTGAAATTCATAGTAAAATGCAAAAGTAAAAGTAAGGAAAAGACAAAAAAAACCAGCAAAAACAAATCTAATTTATGTTTCTTCTTGAAACACAAAATTATCCACAATTAAAGAAAGGATAAACTTATACCTTATAACATATATTAATTCCATCAGTCAGTGATGGGGATTATATGAACTTGGAAATATTATTAGACTTCTGCTCTCATCATTAGTCATGCTGGCCAATGCTGATGGGAGCTGCATTCCAACAACAACTGGAGGACATCTTCCCATCTCCTTTTATAAGTGAAAGTAACACTTGCACTTGGACCTGTGTATAATTAGTACAGACACAGGTGTTTGATTAAGCTGGAGTCATGATTACTGTGCCCCAAAAATGGTGAAGGAGTGAATAGCAGGCTTTTTGACCTGGCATGCCCTATAGAAACTTGGCTGGGAGATGATAGCATTCTGACATGGATTCAGGCTCTCCCAACAGGGTATTATGTAAGAGAGCCAGTAAGAGAAAGTGAGAGGGGTGATATACAGAGCACCTCAGGGAACTAAAGCAGTATTAAACCTTCCTTTTCTGGGCACTGATTATTGATTTTGATTATTCTAATTTTTAAAATAAAATAGAAATAAAATAATTAATGATAATTGCTAACTTTTCTAAAAGACTTTGAAAGGTTTATCCCTCTTTGAAAGTTTTACTATATTAACTCAAGAGTTTACCATTTGAAGAATATGTTGCAAATTAAGCAGAAATTCAACTTAACAAGACAAATAGGCCAAAATATTATGGAGCTCTAATATTTCTATATCACAGTACATGGAGTGTTTTCAGACAGCATAGTTCCCTTCTCCTATAATCAAAATTTTGGTCTCTCCAAGAACATAGTATCAGGTATGTAAATACATTGCTTGCTTTATAAAATGGAATTTAAAGATCTGCGGGTCATTGTCCTTGAGAGCATGAAAGCTTTTCAGAGTAGTATTTCTTCAAGTGAGTGACTGTGCAGAACAGCTCAGTTTGAAACTGAACACTTAGGACCATTCCATTTCAGAATTCCACAATCTAAACATTTATTCTTTAGTGAAACCTAATACTCAAACCTAGATTAATAGCATCAAGTGGATTTGTTAATTGTGCATAGGGATTGTTCATGCAATCAGAAGGTCAACTGCAGCCTTTTGTTTCTTTTCTGTGGAAAATAAGGTGTCTGGTATTCAGATTAAAGTGAATAACTTTATTGTGACTGCACTAGAGTTCAAGCTGGAATTCTACATATATTAAATATGTGCTCTTAAAGTCAACAGAACATTACAGTCATGTTCTATCCATCCATCATTTTATTTATATTCCTTCTCACAGGATAGGACTCAAGGCAGCTTACAAAAAGACAGAATACAGTAAAACACATAGTTAAAACATACAAAATCAAAATAGTATTAAATAACAACAGAATTAAGACCAATTAAAATTTTACCTTAAAACAGATTGAAAAACAGACAGGTTCATGAATGTCAATTTTTGTTAAAACCAGTTTCCAAAAACTTGTTGTAAAAGAAAGGTCCTAATTATTACTGAAAGGAAAACAAAGGAGAAACCATCCTAACTTCCCTCGGGTGGAAGTTCCAAAGCGTCAGCTACAGAGAAAGCCTTCTTCCATATTCACACCAGCCAAGTCTGTGAAGGCAGTGGTATAGACAGAGGTGCCTCTTCTGCAGATCTAGAACTTGGGAAGGCTCACATGGGAATATATGGTTCAAACCAGCAGTTTGAATTGTGGCTGGAAATGGGCCAGCAGTCAGTGGAGCTGTTGCAACAAACATGTTATGTGTTCCCTGTAAACAGCAACTGTATGTAATCTAATTGCAATTCTTTGGACCAGTCAAAATTTCCAAACAGTTTTCAAAGGCAGTTTTGCATAGAGTGCTTTACAGTAATCTAGTTGGAATGTAACTAATGCATGTACCATTGTGGCCAAGTCAGATGTCTCAATGAATGGATGCACCTGGTGCACTAACTTTAACTGTGCAAATACACTGCTGCCCACCATAGAAACCTGAGCCTCTGGCTACCATAGAAACCTGAGCAGCTGAGTATGCCCAAACTGTGGACCTGCATCTTTGGGGGAGGGTGTAACCCCATCCAGCACAGGCTGAATCCCTATCTCCTGATCTATCTTACAACTGACAAGGAACAGCTTTCTTGACTGGATCTAACTTCAGCTTGTTTGCACTCATAGAATCCTAGTATCATAGAGTTGGAAGAGACCACAAGGGCCATCCAGTCCAATCCCCTCCCATGAAGGAACTCACAATCAAAGCACCCCTTACAGATGGCCATCTTGCCTCTGTTTAAAAACCTCCAAGAAGGAAACTCCACCACACTCCAAGGGAGTGTGTTCCATCGTCAAACAGCTCTTACTGTCAAGATGTTTCTTCTAACCATCCTATCAAATCCATTACAGCTTCCCATTCCTGCAAGGCAGCCCAGATAAATATCATCTTCAGTGGTGTCAAATGCTGCTGAGAGGTCCAGGAGAACCAACAAGGACACACTCAAGTTGTCTAGTTTCCAGCATAGGTCATCCACCAAGGCAATCAAAGCTGACTCATGTCCCATAACCATTGCTGAAGCCAGATTGAAATGGATCCAGATAATCAGTCCCAACCAGTAACCCCGGGAGCTGGGAGGTCACCACATTATTTTTTTCCTCCGGAACCTTGCCCCAAAATGGAGTATTGGAGATGGACTGATAATTATTCCATAGAGTAGAGTCCAGGGATGCCTTTCTAAAACATGTGTTGTCTCTCACATCTCTAAGGATCCTATCCACATCCCCAGTCTGCACAAACTGAACACTGAGTTACATCCACAGGCCAAGGTTACATCTACAGGGTTTGTATTTATTGTAGTATCCAAGTTGGAATGGACCTGAGCAATTTTATCTGCAAAGTTTTATTAGCAAATTGTTCACAGTGGACTATCAAGTGGTCTAGATCCTGCTCCTGTGGATCCCTAACGATTCAAAACAGCTCTACTGAGCAGGATTTTGCAGGTGCAATGGTGGCAGAGAGAAAAAAAGATAATTTTTTTCTGTCCACATTACCATGGGGTAGGTACACAAGTAGACTGTAACCCATGTTTAATCAGATTCACTCTGAATTTTCAGCCAATTTTGCTCTAGTCACTATCTCACTCACGTCATTGCTGCCAGCTCTTTAGAGTGCCAGTGCTGGTTTAGTCTACTCTGTAAGAAGAAATGTTGAAGAGTGATTGTGTCCACTACCTTGGTTATTTCCTTATTCCAGAGGTCAACTAGGACTTTGACAGAATTACCTCCCAAGGTGACAGAAAATCCCCGAGAGCTATCAGGAATCATTCAGATCCAGAAACCTTCTGGTGCAGACTATATCTTAGTCATTCCCCCAGCCCTGCAAAAGCTCTGAGTCCCAATGAGTTTAAAGGTTCAAGCAGACTGGCAGCTTGAAGAGGCCTCTGGCTGCTTCAGTGCCGGCTGCTCCTCTTTCGGTGTGGGACTGTGGTGACCACAGACTACAGTCCTAAGGCCAGCTGCCACCACAGTCTGCACAGTCTGCTTTTCTGCACTCCTTTTGCAGCTGAATCTGGGCTACCTTAAGTGGCTGTGGTGCAGCTTTGGCCCTATCCGAGGACATGTGTCATCTGTATGCCATGCCACTATATCATCCCTAAGGTGGTGCTTTTGTCCCATCTGTTTTGGGCCTAAGCCTGACCAGTTAATGGTCTGTTAATGATAATGAAACTATAAGATGTCCCTCCACTTCCAGATCACCATAATCTCATCCAGCATAGAAGGTGAGGTCCAGAGTGTGCCCAGAAGCATAGGTAGGGCCATGGTTGTCATAAGTGGTTCCCTAACTTTAACTTTTTCAAAGCTCCCTCTCCCAGTATCTCTGAGTCAATATGACCTCTGGCCATCTGGATGGGAATTCTGGAAGTAGTATCCATAACAGTTATTTTTCCAGGCTCTGCCCAATAAAATAAGTATCATGGAATATTTAAAGTTTGACTTTAATGCAAATAGTTGCCCTCCTAGGAAATAAACTTACATTTGGGTCTGTGTAGGACTTAGTGCAATGGAATATAAGATGTACAATTGCCTTCTGAATTTCCTTGGAGGAATATTGGGCCATGCATAGTGATGATGCCTGGCAGAACATGTCCCATACACTGACTCTAGAACAACTGCATTCTCCACAGTGTGCTGCTCACACAGCAACTTTATAAGTGAGCCATAAATGTTTGGCTTCTCTAACTTTATTAAAAGAATAAAATCAGCTGACTGATCATGCAGCATTGACCCAAAGCACATGGTAAAACAATAAAACACAACACTAAACTGGGTTGGGTGCACTACACTGTGCAGTCTAGGGTACCTATAAAGTTTTAAGTGAACTGTGAAAAAGGTTAGCCTGCTCTTTTTCAGCGGTACTCAGCCTTAAAGTCTGACCCAAGGGTAGCCATAACTCTATTGTAATAGAAGCCACTCTAGGTATTTGAGCATAATAATAAGTTCTGTGTAGCTTTATTCATAGCAGGAATGTGAAGGGAATATTTTACATCTTGATTCTAACTACCTGTATTTGCTTACCTTGCTTTCATTGTCTATCTTTTCTCCTACTTTCAAGGGCTGCTCCTTTATAATAGATCTGTTTATCTTTTTTTTAAAGAAAAAAAAAAGAAATTTGATAATCATTGAATTGTGAACCTGATATGCTTTAAACTGCTATCAAGCAGAACTGAGATAAATTATGTTTCTCAGAATTTATGAACCAAATTCAAAGATATTATATTCACTTGGATTAATGTTTGAAAATTCATTGACTTATACATTCCCTGAATATTCTTCTCAATTCTACTAAAATTTCTGAGGGAAAAAATAGGCAGTGGACCTTGTAGAACTATGAGTGGCAGTAGATAAAATTATGTGGTATTGAAATCTCTGTATTCATCCGGCTACATTATTTAGTCTGTGTCCTTTCTCCATGAGACTTTCTCTTTTCTCTTTAAATGTGACTTTCTCTTTGACATGGGATTCCCCCCCCCTCTTCTTAGTCTCCTCCATTCCTTTTGGGATGACTGCCACATGAACCTCCATGGTCAGTTGGTCTATTTTAATATTTTGCCTCATTACACAAACTGATAAAAGTCATGCAATTTCTTTGCATGCCAGATGTACTAAATTTTTATTTCTTCCCATGTTCTTTCCAGTCACTGCTCAGCCATTCACTCTTTCTCTGTCAGCCCTATTCATTTGGGGTTGAAAACTGTTTAATGAAACATTGAACCTGCTTCTATTATCTTTCTGTACTTGAGGGTGAAACTGAAGAAAAAACCAATGTGTAAGAATACTGGTGTTACCAAAATAGTTAATAAGGGCAAAATACTACAGCTTTTGTATACCCCAGAATAGAAAAACTAATTCATGTAGAAAAACCAAAAGAAAAATGGTAAAAGGGGACAGAATAGGAAAATAAGGTTTTGGTCATGCACATCTTCCTTTTAGAATCTGCCAAAGTGCTCGACATATATGTCTTTCTATAATTATATTCTAATTCTAATCCTGTTACCAGTATTGCAGATAAATGATAGATGGTAAATGATAATAGTTCTCCTAACAACTGAACTAGATAGATTTTATTTATATTCTAAATGAGCATAACCATGGTGCTTTCTATAGTGGAAAGGTGGGGAAATATTATTACTGTGGCTCAATGTTGTGAACAGCATTGCCTCTAGTTTATCATTAAATCTGCCATTAGAAATGATTTCTTGATCCTAAAGTAAAATTTCAGAATTTTTATCAAAGTCACATAATACACCAGATCAGGGGTCAGCAACCTAAGTCCCACTTTTTGTGGCTGTGGGGGTCCTCCGGGGTGCCATTTTGGATTCCAAAATGGTGCCCTGGAGTCTCGCGTGACCTTTCCCATTGTGGGGTCGAGGGAGCCCTCCCGGGGGACCCCAATGGTCACGCTGGGCCTCTCAGAGGCCCAGTGCGATCAAGGGAGCCCTCCTGGGGGACCCCCATGGTCGCGCTGGGCCTCTCAGAGGCCTGGCATGGTTGAGGGAGCCCTCCTGGTAGTACGTGTGTGCAGGCGCGCTTGCGCTACCATGCCCCAGGGGCCATCGGGGGACAAGAGGACTGCCCCCACTCCCAAAAAGTTTGGCAATCCCTGCACCAGATCAAAGCACTCACATGAAGATTCTCCTCCCCATCTGCATAGACAGATTTTTGAAATCATACATTTTAAAAAACATATGTCATGTCACCAGACTGTGCCATCTGAAATAGGTATATATGAGTAATGCTAGTGTGAAACAATGAAATATCATCACAGATTGCAAAACCCTAGCACTAGACAGTCTTCCTTCCTTTGTATAAACCTTACTTCCTTACTTCCAATTTTCTGCATAAGGGAAGCTTGGCCAAAAACTAGAGAGACAAGTAACAAAATGAAGAGGAGAATATACTTTCCCTACCTCCACCATTGTTCCTTTGTTCATGTGAAAAATGTTGGATGTGATGAGGACAGCCTCTGCTAGCCATGGAAAATCTCTATGTGAGTCAGACCCCAGGAAAACCAGTGTTCAGAAATCATAGACATCCTCCATGCATACAAGGGGGTATTGTAAAGTTTTAAATGTCACCTTTACATTTTTTTGACTGAAAGTATGTTTTGATTTGTAGTTGTTAACTTATCTCTATGTATTCATCATCAAGATTTACATATTTTCCCCAGCGTTTACTGACCCTCCGAATACCATTATTGTAGAAGTCTACAGATTGCATCTTAAACCACTCTTCCACTTCATGAATGATGTCATCTGTGTTGTCAAATCAGTGCCCTGCAATGGATTTTTCATTTATGGGAAAAGAAAAAGTCACTTAGTGATGATGACACTGACAAAATTTCATCAATATACCATAATAACTTCTGGGTGATAATTATTATTTTACGATACCCCCTCATGCGCCTCCTCCTCCTCCTCCTCCTCCTCCTCCTCCTCCTCCTCCTCCTCCTCCTCCTCCTCCTCCTCCTCCTCCTCTTCCTTTTGATATGAGGAAAGCAGTGATGAAGGGCAGGGGCAAGTCTAAATCAACATTAAGTATATTCACTAATAAATATAGAAATAGCTAGCCTGTAGATAAAACATGAGGACAAGGGAAGAGATGAAGGGACTCAAAGAATGGAAAGAAATTGTACACATAAAGTTTGTGAGAAAAAAAGGAATATGTGCATATTTAGGATAAAATGTCCTGCTATAGCCTGATCATTGGTGTGTGTGTGGGGAAATCTTACTAATAGCACTAGTCCCAAATGTGTTTAATTTTGTGACTGTCGCTTATCACATTTTGTGTCTCAGAACATTCATCTGACTAGGAATTTTGTGCAGTGAATAAGATACATAGTGAAAATGCATTTATATTTCCACACATATATAGAAGCCATCCTGGTTTCAAAGAGTTTCTTCATTTGGAAATGAAATGTGGTGCTATTTTTATTGCTGCTAGGTAGTTTCCCTTCTGTGCTGATTGCTGATTTCCCAAATCTATTCCTGTAACTGACATCTTATGCAGAAACTATCAATCTCTGTTGGATACACAAGGAAGGCAGGATAATTTTTCAACATTTTTTACTCAGTGGCAGGGAAAGAAGTATGAAAGAAACATTTTTTTTCTACTTGGGTATGAACAACCTCTGAGTCACAACTTTCCTGTCAATTTGTGCCCTCTCTCTTTCTCTCTGTGTGTACAGTGTGCATATATAGCTCTAGATAAAACCAAACACCAATTTCTTTTTGTCATATCTACAGTTATATAATTCCATACCCTGATTATTTAAAATAAATATTATTTTCCCCATAGCAATTCTGCTGCTGCTGCTGCTGAAAATACATTGTTTCCAAAGACACTACAATTATGTGCTGCAATAGTTTTATATTTAATCTTTTACTTCAAGTTCAGTGGAATAATAAGTCTGAAGGCATTTCTTGCAAATGTAGCCAACACAAATATTGTTTAAGACTGTCTAACAAAACTCCTTCTAACAGTGAACTTGGTGCCAAACTAGATGTGGCATTATTCACATGACTTATCCAAGGGTTATGTCTTTGCCATCTCTGTAGTACCAGATAGAATCCTTCCCATGCTATTTGCAATGGAGGAAAGTTCTCATTGGTGCCAAAAGATTATTTCCTCTAATTGGAAATAGCAGATGTGGGTTGATTCAGTTGGGAATGCCTTTCTGAAAAAGGGTTCAGAGCAGCAAGCACATTAGTGTGTTGTGTGTCTTCAAATAATTTCCAACTTATGATAACCCTAGGCTGTGACAGAGAGTGTGTGCAGTGGTTAGAAATCCTGGAGTAGTGATACCAATCACTTGGAGAAACAAATTAAAAGCTTTACTATATGACCTCCATTCTAAGATAGGAAAGTTGCTCAAGGTGTTAATCTAATTAGCTTCACTCTAGGGAAGAGAGAGAACTAGTGGGAAGAGAAGAGGTGGAAGAAACATCCTGAAGAATATCAGTTTACATCATAGAAGGGTCAGGATAGCTAGACGAGAAGGCAGGATGTCTTGAGTCACTCAAATTAGCTAACCCTATATCTAGCCCTCTCTCAGGCATTTTGACTCTTCTGTTCTAGGTGTTGTTGAAGTTCTAACAAGTTGAACCTATCACATTATTTTCTTGGGTGACTTACCATTTCTTTCCTCTGAAAGTGAGAGAGTATGACTTGTCTAAGGTTACCCAGTAGCTTCCCATGGACAAGTAGGGATTTGAATTGTGGTCTCCCAAAGTCCTAGTTCATCACTCAAACCAGACTACACCATGCTGGTCCTCTATATTTTTCTGTACCCATCCTCTTTTGCCCTCACAACAATCCTGAGAACCAGAAAAAATCTGAACTGCTTATGGTCACTTACTGAGATTCACAAAAGTATATGGGGGGGGGAGTGGCTCTGGTTCATAAAGATAACCAAACCTTGACTAGGATACCTATCTGGAAAACAGACTGCTTCAAGTGTATGTACCTGAGCCTGAAAACTATGGATAGTATAGGAATTCTGTTGATATACCATCCACCCCGTTGCTTAACAGACTCCTTATCTGAGCTGATGCAGCTGGTCTCGGAGTTGCTGCTGGAGTTGCCCAGACTTTTAGTCCTGGGCAACTTCAACATCCCACTCAAGACTAGTTTAACAGGTGCAACTCAGCAGTTCATGGATTCCATGACAGGCATGGGCCTATCCCAATTGGTTTCTGGGCCAATGCATCCTGCGGGTCATACCCTTGACATGGTCTTTAGTATGGAACAGGCATATCCATGGGCGGAGGTAATAAATACCACGGCACTGTCATGGACGGATCATTTCCTGGTCAAGTTTGGACCAAGAGCCACAGTTCACTCCACTGGAGTGGAGGACCTATTAGAATGGTCCACCCTGGGAAGCTAATTGAGCCAACTGGATTCCAGAAAGACTTGGAGGGTTCCTTGGTTGGCAAAGCCAGTGATTCTGTTGAAGTCCTGGTGAATACTTGGAACACCAATCTTACCAGGGCTATAGACACGATCGCTCCCAAGCATCTTTTCCAATCTGTTCCAAATCATCAACCTTGATTCACAGATGAACTTAGGAATATGAAGTGGGTTGGACAATGACTAGAGTGCACCTGGCAGAAAACTTGACTCTTATCTGACAAGACTCGTCATAGGAATTTTCTTTGTTCTTATTGAAAGGCAATATGTGCAGCACATAAATCTTTCTCCACTGCACTTATTGTGTCTGCAGAATCCCATCCAACAGAACTGTTTAGGGTGATAAGGGAGCTGACACTCCATCCGATGTCATCTGGGGGGAAGATGCAGGCCCATTTCCATCGGGCCTAGCCTAAGTGGGAGGGAAAATGCTGTTTTATGTTATATGTAATTTCTATGCTGTAAACCGCCCGGATTGGACTACCAATGGGCGGTATAAAAATAAAATGTATTATTATTATTATTATTATTATTATTATTATTATTATTATTATTTACTTAACCGGACAACAGCCTGTTGTGACGTTTTTAACAACTGTTTTGCAGATAAAATCTCTCAGATAAGAGCCTACTTGGATGCCAGGATTACAGCAGAAGTGACTGAGGATTACAGCAGAAGTGTCCAGTCTGTTTTTGAGATTAGACTGGATCAGTTTCAGTACCAATGATGTGGGCAAGATCCTTAGAAAAGTGAAGAGGACGACATCATCACTCAATCCCTACCCATCTTGGCTTGTCATCCAGAGTGTGTGTGTGATGCCTTGATGGCTTTTTTAAAAAGGGTCATCAATGCATCCCTTAGGGAAGGAACTGTTCCATCAAGCTTAAAGGAGGCGGTTGTTAGACCGGTCCTGAA
This sequence comes from Phrynosoma platyrhinos, assembly GCA_020142125.1. Taxonomy (NCBI): domain Eukaryota; kingdom Metazoa; phylum Chordata; class Lepidosauria; order Squamata; family Phrynosomatidae; genus Phrynosoma; species Phrynosoma platyrhinos. The sequence continues at coordinate 67,502,999 of CM034703.1, read as the reverse complement.
GAAATCTTCCCAGGACCCCCTGGGCCTGAAAAATTATAGACCGGTCTCTCATTTACCATTTCTGAGCAAGGTGATCGAGCAAGCTGTCTCCTTTCAACTCCAAGTGATCTTGGATGAAACTGATTTTATAGATCCATTTCAAACCTGCTTCAGGCCTGGATATGGGGTGGAGACTCCTACAGTCGCTCTGGTAGATGACCTGCATCTTAGCATCAACAGGGGAAGCATGACCCAGTTGGTGCTT
>CM034703.1:67480729-67501409 GCA_020142125.1 Phrynosoma platyrhinos | reverse complement strand
CAGGGTATAAAATTATTGTTGCTGTTATTATTATTAATATTATTATTATTAATCAGGTTGTTCCTGGTTTGAATCCAGCAACCAGCACAACACTACCATATATCCAAGTCTACAACTACAACACTATATTTCTGGTCTTTCTTACATCTATCTGGCAATGAAATGCTCTGGAAGGTTTTCTGGCCTTCCAGAACAAATTGGGAAAATTTCAAGACCATGTGAGAAAGGAGGGAGATTCTCTGACCTTCCAGAATAGATTAGGGGCTTTTTAAGACATGTAAGCATGCATAGTCTGGAAGTCCTTCTGCACACACTATGATGTATATAGGATACAGGAGATTCAATGTGACTTGCACTTAGGCAAATGAGAATGCAATCTCTTGTCAAGTTATCTGCCTGAGTGGTTTTAGGGTTCTGCAGAAGTCCCATTATTAAAGTGGAATGCAAGATATGCTACCACTATGATAGATACATCAGTGGAACACTCCTCTCGCAAACAGTGGTGGCTGGTGGTGCTGATATGGGGAGTAGTACATCCACAATGGGCTTTAGTTCAGACTTTAAAAGAGGTGCTGAGTCCCATCTCCAAAATGAATTCAGCACTTTGGCAACCCCTTTAAAGTTTGGACTATAATCCAAATTGAATTCACATCATAAGAACCTCTGGCCTTCACTGATGCTTCTGAAAATGCTATAGACACTGAATGCTAGTTTTGTGTATTATGGTTGTTGTTTTTTCCTGTCTACTTGACAGGCTGAGCATCTATATAGAATATACTGGAAATTTTGCTGATGTGGTAGTGGCATATATTCTTGCCAGGATATTTAGAATATGGAATTGCTTTGACTTTATCTTGCTCTTTCATTTTTTTTAAAAAAAATTATTTATTTATGCTGTCAATTCCCTTTTATGATTCTGTTGAAGAAGATCAACATCACACAAAGAATTAATTCTGAGCCTTTATAATGAGTGAGGGCTGGCACAAGACTTGTGAGTGATTGGTTGATTAAAAGAAAGCATCAGGCCAACAGCTGGAATAAATATGACAGAAGCAGACTCACTGTTACCTTTTCCTCTCATTTTAGCTTGTGGATCTAGCAAGGGAAGGCTGGGATTCTATTTTTCAGCACACAGTTTAACCACATGATTGGTATTGGGTGTGATGTTTAGGGGTCTGTATTTTGATTTTGTATGGAGTCCATTGCTCTAAAATAGAGGAAGCTGAGCTAAACCATACATTTAACTTTTAAATATTTTAATATTGTAAGATGCTTTGAGAATTCTTTAATAAAAGGTGTATAAAAATACACATGAAATAGTAATATTGGTACCAATTACAGAAATATGTATTTATTTACAAATTTATTTATTTATTTATATCCTTTCCCCCCCCTTATATGGGACCATATAGTGAAAAGGAAGTGCTACCCAAACTTTAAAATATCTGTACAGAAATTTCACTGAGTTGAATGGAGGTTCCTCACAAGAAAGTGTGCATAGACAGCTTTAGAGATAAAATATAAATATATATAACTCTCTTTTTTTATAATGAGATCTTCCTATGAGTGCCAGATGTACAGCATACATCCTTTTACATCACCAATCACATACTATTTCCTAAAATAACAATGACTGTATTCATTGTGTGTGTAGCAAACTAGTTCACCCTTCAAGTAGAGATTGGATGTTTTCATATTTATATGATGGGATTTGCAGAAAGAAGAAGTACATTTTGTTCTGTAATCATCATAAATTACAAATCCTGGCCAGCAGGGAAAATCAAGGAAGTAAAATATTTTACTATATCATGGTGATTTTGAAGGCATTAGGTTTAATATAGAAAAAGATGTGCCTCTTATTGCTCTCCCATAGGCTTAGAGTTTCCATAAAGCCCAGATGACCTGGATTTGCCTGGATTTTGCCCACACCCCACCCAATGCCCATTTGACCCATTAGCTAGACTGGATTATTATTTTTAATAACAATTTTATCTAGTTTCATAGAATCAGATATAAAATACAAAATATTCAGGCAGTATTCTGATCACTATTTTTTTGGGAAAAATAAGCCTGCTTTACCCATCTTCTATTGCTGTAGCCAGTGAGGGAAACACCAAAGAGGATTTCTACTTTTTAGTAGTAGAAGTAGCCACAGGACTATAGTGTACAACCTGTTGTGTTTGCTTGGCTGAGACATATGGCTTCTTGTTTCCTAGAAGGGTTGCCAGTCCATGTGACTCATGCCATTGGAGAGTTGAGGCAGTGTGAATCACTCTCAGAGCTGGTCATACTATAAAGTTTGGTGAGATAGAGATGCAGGTTTGGCAAATGTACTGCTGCTCCCCTCCACTGAGCTATGAGGTCCCATTTGGTTATGGAGGATCGTCCTCATTACAAGGCTCCAATGGCTTGCTTTCAGAGTTTGCTCCTGAAATTTCAGGAAATGAGATGCTGCAGATTTGGCAACTTTATAAAATTCAATAAAGTAGTGTGTGTGTATACACACAAATTAACACAGAGAGAGACATATACACAGAGTTAAAGAAAAAGAGAAAAAACCTTTCAAACCATCAGTTTGACTCTTGCTTTGCAGTTCAAAAAATGAGCATCATGAAGCCTGTGACCCAGAGAAGCATTAAAAATGTGAAAATTCTGATTCTGATATTTTTTTAAAAAAACCTTAATTGTTACAATTGTAATTAAATCTTGCCACTTCTACTTAATAAAACTCTTCCTTGCCTGCATTTCCATAAATAAAAATTACTATGCTACTCTTAAGGTTAAACAGTTATCTATTTATTTGCAATGAAGACTGACATTCTCATTTTCAAAGAAAGGCATGGGATGGAGAGCCCACATTGTGTAATGGTTTTAGTGTTGGACCATGACTCTATTACCGTGGATCCAGGAACACACTCCTACTTGGGAAAATCTCATCTTTTAAGGTCTTTGCATAGTATTGGGCAACCTCCGCCTTTTTTGGTTTCTGTCCACAAACTTTCAAACCAGCCCTTTCTGGTCCTTTTTTGTTGATACAGAAAACACTCCAAGCCTTATCAGTCTTAGTCCAAACATCTTGCTTGCTACCTGAACCTTCTGAATGACCTGTTCTCCCATAGATAACACAGGCAGTTGCATCCTTGCTACGATATGCCAACATCAGCAGTTTTAAAATTCTCATCTTGCTTGCCAGGAACTCTCCCAGGAACCTCCCATATATCATGCATTGCAATTCTCCATCTTCTTTTGCTCATATTCTTATTTAGTCCATAAAACAAGATCCATTCACTCCTTACAACAGTGCTCAAGAATTGTGCAGAAACTCTTGTATTCTTGAATGAGTGTGTGTTTATCAATGAAATTATTTGTTCTTGCATGGAAGAATGAAATAATCAAAGATTTATGTGCTTTGTATTCAACATTTTGAATGACCCCTTTAAAGTTTGATCTGAAAATTGGAGTAGCTTAATTGAACCACCGATATGGAAACCAGTAGACATTCTTGTATGAAATACAGACTACTTAAAAATGCAGAAAAAACTTAAAATGCACACAGGTCCATGTTGAAGTATAGGCATTATGTTGAATCTAATATAAAATCTGTGCTAAAAAAGAAATAGTGTCATTTGTGTGTAGTGGTTGGTTGGTTGATGAGGGTCTATGTGATGCATTTCCTCAGCATTATGGCATATATATATATATATATATATATATATATATATATATATATATATATATATATATATATATATATATATATAGAAAGGGCCATAGAGACAGAGTATGTGCACAAGTACCTTTTATTTAGGAAAAAAAATCAGTGTAGCTTGAAAATACTAGGGATAAAAATCATATTACATATTCAGTTTGTAGTTTAAGAGGTGAAGCAGACCAGCAGCTTGGACCTCCAATCAGCTGGAAACCACCTCAACTGCATAGCCCACTCTGAAGGTGGGCTGCCACTGCTGTCCCAAAGAGGCCACCAGCAAGGAGTTCTTTTCCCATGCTCCTTTTTCCAGTGGATTTGGGCTGCCTTAGGTGGCCACAGAACAGCTTCTGGCCAATCTAGGGGTGTGCATCATCTGCATGCCATGCTCCTGAATCAGCTAGAATCTGCACCTTTTGGCCTGTGTGTTTCAAGCCTGAAAGACTATCTATGAAATGCTGTGCATATTTTTCGGACTTTTGTCATTGGGAAGAAGATGCAAGTGTTTGATTTTCCCCACTGTTCCTTTTCCTTTTTTAATTTTATACACACACATCTAAAATATGTATCTTTGAAAAATTCACACAACTGGACTTTTGTCAATGGGAAAATGTGTACAAAAATGTTTACATTCAGGAAAATGCATCACCAAATATGTAAACTAGGGAGATTATTGCACACCAAAATAAAGCAACCTATCCCCTATGAGATAGAGTTGCGCTTTGAATGTGATCAGATATTATCACACTCTAAAACATTGCTGCTGCCACTGGGTGACTACAAGCCATCTCCCAGCTGTGCTGAGCTGGCCAATTTTCAAGCACAGGAAGCTTCTGTGCTTGAAAATCAGCAGGCTCAGCATGGCTGGGAGATGGGTTGTAGTTGTCCAATGGCAGCAGTAGCATTTTAGAGTGTGCTAATATCTGATCACATTCCGAAACACAACTCCATCCCATAGGGGATAGGTTGCTTTATTTTGGTGTGCAACAATCTCCTAGGAAAACTGCATATGCAAATACCTACAAATTTCAGTGTGAAACAATACCCACTAAGTTGTGCAACCTGATATGAAACAAGAATGTGAATAAACTGTTGGTAGGGGTTTTTTTATGGAGGTGGGGGCACAGAGAAATTAGATTGAGGAAAGTTCACAACCCTAGAAAAGAGGTTTGCCTAAGTCAATGAGAGGTATTGCACTTGCTTGATGAGCACTGACTTTGTAAGATGACCCTTTATGGTAATTACAGATAAGGTAGCTTCATAAATGCCCAAAAAACCTTCACAGAGTGTTGGCTTCTAATATTAAAACTGGAGGATTATTTTGTTCCTTTTGATGGAAAACAATACAGCACCCATGAAAAAATTGCTTAGCATTGATATTGACAAATATTGATATCAGAAATATTGCATTTTCCTGTACTTAAAAGCTTTAAATTCACATAGTTTGTTATGCCACATCATAAGAAAAAAAATCAAATTCTTTTACACTGTTGAGTAATTGTTAGTAAAATGCAGAAAAAATGTCATTATATCACAAGATTAGCCATAATTTGCAGATTCCTATTGTTGAGTAAAGTTGTGGCCAGTTCTAACTTAACATTGGGGTGAAACCAATAGACATGAAGGAGCAGCCTCTGGCTGCTCCACTTACAATTGAGCCCCATTTGGCCCGGTACTGTGGTAACTGGACGGCACAGGCCCAAACAGGCCACCATCAAGGAGTGGCTTTTCATCTCATAGTGGCTTCTGGACACACTGGGGCCGTGCGTCATCTGCATGTCATGTCCCTGAAGTGGATAGAAGCTGCACTTTTTGGCTCATCTGTTTCAGGCCATTGTTATCCTGTGTTGTCATTCCTAGTGTGTATGTATGCATCTGAGGAGTAGGGGGAAAACAGAATCAGCTGCCACCATCAAATCTCTGCCAGCTTCCAGACATAGTAGCTCCATTCTTATCATACTATTCTACATCCTCATTTCCAATGATTAGATACAGTTGGAGGGTTGATGAAGGACAGAAGCACAGCTAAAAGATAATTCTCTCTCTCTCTCTCTCTCATATATATGTGTGTGTTTGTATATATATATATATATAAGAAGGTTTAATTGTAGAAGACATTATATACTTCATATCATAGGATGATAAATAGGATTTTAAAGATTTTTTTTATCTTTGTATCATTTGTGTGTAGTTTATGTAATATGGATTCCTAATGAATATAAATTGTATCTAAAATAAACTAATAAATTGGATTCTTGATTAGCCAAAGAAGTCTCATTTGTTGAAAAGTCAAATGTAAATTAAATTATTCAGGGTAACTCTTGCAATGAGAACACAGCAGAAAACAAAGCTTTTCCCTTACATATGTCTTCCTATCTTTGGTTGTTCAATAAGGAAAACTGCTAAAAGATATTATATATAACTTCTTCTGATGAAAGAAGGGATATATATATATATATATATATATATATATATATATATATATATATGAAAATGGCAACATGGCAGATAATAACAGAATGAGTTTGCTCATTGCCTGAACATAAAACAGGTTTAGCTACTCAAGGATCCTCTTTAGTAATTTTTAAAAATATTACCTTTTCATCAGAAGAAGGGATTTGCAAGACAGACGTTCGGCTATCAGTTGTGTTACTGAATCCCACTTTAGGGATGAAAAGAATGTTAATGAATTAGAGGCTTTTCAAATGTCCAGAAACTCTCATGATTAAAATCCTCATGAAGTCCTTTTCCCATTTTTTAATACTCACTGAATGACTCAAAAACTACTTCTACTCCCTCAGCCCAGACTCACCCTTTTCCCATCCCCTTCCCTGGCATGGCTATGTAATGGTTTGCAAGGGGGGAAGAGGAGTAAAGAGGATTGTTGCTTGTATAGCCCAAGCACTACAATGGCCTTGTCCTGTAGGACCTCTAAATGGTCCGAAGGGATTCTGCATTAGCATGCATTGGCTAGAATGGATATTTCTCTTTGCTTGGCTGTTCCATCTGTCTGCCCAGCAACTAATTGGCCACTTGGATGGGTAGGTGGGAGGAAGGGTTGAGGATAGTAGCTGATTGAAGCTTGATCATCACTAGCTAACCCATGACAGAGATGCCTTCTCAGGCTGCCCACTCCATATAGCGGAAAGGGGTGAGGGAGCTATGATGGCCAGCAACAGGTAAATATCCTAACTTGGCTTCTGCTTCTCCTGTCATTGTATCATTCCCCTCCTTGTGCCAGACCTACATGCCTGTATGGGAGGAGGGGATTAACTATGGCTACCCAGTGGCTAGCTAATGATGGATAAACCTCTTTGCTCAGCTGTCTATTCCTTCTCTCCAGCTGGCCATGTGATGAGACAGGCACAGGGATGGGGAAAGGCTGATGAGAGGGAAGATAAGTGAGGAGGATTTCCCATTACTTGCCATGATGGCTGATACCTGGTGAACCTCTTCTTTTGGATGCTCCCTTTCCCCCCTCCCACCACCCACTGCATGGTTGGGATAGCAAGAAAGAGGTGAGTCTTAGAAGTCTTGTACTCATGCTGCCTTTGGAACCTGATCAGAAACTTTAGTGGGCCCAAAATGCCACAACCAAGAATGCTGACTGAGACTTGTTATTGTTTGCCCTCATGCCATTTCTGAATTATGGTGACCATAAGATGAACCTTTTACAGGATTTTCTTCACAAGTTTCTTCTGAAGGTTTTGCCATTGTCATCTACTGAGAGACTGTGACTTATTCAATGCCATCCAGTGTGTTTTCATGGCTTAGCAGAGATTTGAACCCTGCTTTCCAGAGTCCAAGTGGATTGGCAGCCTGTACAGCTGTTACAACAAAGGAGTTATATGTTCCCATCAACTAGCCCAAGAGAGCCAGCATGGTGTAGTGGTTTGAATATTGGACTGTGACTCTGGAGTCACTCCAAAAAAACTTGCCAAGAAAACCCTGTGATAGATTCGACTTAGGGTCACCATAAGTCAGAAACTATTTGAAGGCATACAACAAGAAGCAGGAATCCTAGCTTGGCTATAGAGATGTAACTAAGTAATATCTTCTGAGTCACCTCTAAACCTTCATGAACCCTAAGAGTCATCTGCCAGATTGAGCAAAGGAAATCTGTCTAGTTGGTGATCAAGTTGCAAGAAGAATAATATTTCCAGCTCCTCCTGTCAGCAAATAAGGCTGCAATAAGGACTTGGGACAGGGTCATTGCTTCTTTTGGTTGGAGCCCCACTCATGGCATAAGGGGGTAGAAATGTCATCTTCCTTCTTTGTCTGATATGTCTGCTAGCTGTTGGTGGGCAGGCTGGTTAAATGTCAAAATGGGCTGTGTCTACATAGAATTAGCGAATGCGGATCAGTTACAGATCTATAATTGCAATACTGAATACTAACCTAAGTAATTAAGTAAGTAAGTAAATAAGCAAGTAAGTAAATGTTTTTCTTGTCAGTGTAAGACCAATATTAAGGTAGGGTGGGTGGGAGTGAGAAGGAAAGATCCCAGACACTGGACATGCAGGTATTATGCAAGCTTGCAAATTCAAGCTCTACCACTAAGCCCTGTCCTTTCCTTTGGGGTAAAATGTCCTTTGGCACTATCAGAGCCTTTTACCACAGAAGGAAGAGTTCTAATTTTGCCTCCTAAATTAGGGCATGTAAACTGTTTGTTTTTTACACATGTCTCTCAAGCATTATGCTGAAAGACACTATAGAGGGACTGGAGTAATGCCATTGAGAGATACCTCTCATTCACAGAATTCAAGAGTTCTCTGTTTTAAACAATAATCCTCCTATCCTTTTCTACTGGTTGTAAGGATATGAAGCACTGTGAAATGAACATAGATTTATCTATAGGTGCTCTTATGGTTGTTTATCCAATCCACTTGTGTGTCCAAGTGCTGGGTGGTTGAGGTGACAGATTGATATGAACAGATGGGACTTCATAAACTAAATGGAAAATAAATGGCAGATGCAAAGCATCCCTCATAATGTAGTGTGATTGATAGGGGTGTCAGCAAGATGAGAAACTGGGTGGAATGCAAAAATTGAAATTTGACTGAATAATTTCACAATATGAAGGCAAAGGTAGAGTTTCATATGGCACAAAACTGTTGGCAGATCCAGAATGTTTCTCTCCTAGTTAACAAGTGTTTTAATCTTTTTGGCTTCACATAAGCATGGATTCTTATCCTACAACAATTTAATTGTGGTTGTGCACCTGCAACTACACATGGACCATATGGATATCAGTTTCTGTGACCATGAATGCACTTTTCTCTACTACCACAAACACAAAAATGGCTCCAATCACCTAGGTTTACCTTCCTGATTCAGAGTTGCTTTTCTACAGAATCTCATGGAGTCAATATATGATTACATGGCCCCTCATATTATATGCTTAATGCAGGCCCAATTATATTATATTCTTGTCATTTTAGACTCTACACTTACAGCAAATTACAACATTACCAATGCTTGGTCTGTGAGGATCAGATGTTGCTGACCAAGCAGATAAGTATTGTCTTTCATAGGGTTTGGCAATGTAATATTTCTTTAAAAAATAAGAATAATCTGTGAAGCACCATTCTGTTCAGCACCTGGGAGCTTCTTGATAACCAGCTCTATGTGACTAATGTGAGTTGCAATGGCCTTGCTAGCAGCATTCCCAAAAGATATAACACCAAAGGGAAGGGGTTGCTACATTGTTAGTGCCTTGAGGCAAGAGAGCCATATTTTACCCTTGCGAGAATGAAAGAAGCTGCTGAAATGCTAATTTGCAATCTTGAGTCCCTCCTGAGAGGTCTGATGAGAAAAGGAAAATTATATGTGAAGCCTCTTGGGGTGTTTCCTTTTACCTGAATATATACAAGTGCTTAGCTTGCTTGTTGGAAGATTTTGCTTTACTGGTAGTTTGATACGTGCCTCAGGGAGTGTCCCTATTAATATGGCTGTGGGTAGTGGCAAATAATAACATTTGTGGGAGGACAGACCAGTAGAGGAGGCTTCTTATACTAATTCTTCACCCAACCAATTTCTGGTTATTTTATCAGCTTGTCCTCTAGTCAACTGGTGCTGATTCTGAATCCCAGGTCAGAAACAGCAATGAAGGATGAGGTGTGTCAATAGTTGTAGTATACTTTTTAGCTCATGAAGGTAAGGCAGTTGATATTTATCTGATTCAGTGCTTGGATAGGGTAATGTCCTGAAGAAGGGGTCAAGAAACCAAGATTCAATCCAGACATGATGGAGATAAATATTTCTAGATTGTTTGCCTATCTGGATTGAGTAATGTTGACTCTGGATAATTGCACTATTTGCAAAGTTTGGTGTTGAGTTTGTGTGATGCTTTTCTTGCCAAGGATCCCGTAGGGGATATATGGACTTCCAAAAATGCCTTCAAACAAAACAAAAACAAAAGTGGCCAGAAGTACATTTCTGATTATGAAAAAAGTGTAGTTTTTTTTTTTTTTTAAAGTTAACCCCCTCCCTACTATGAGTATGTGGGGCTGCAATTTATTTAAACAGTGAACTGCTGGTTCTGGAAGCTTACACTACAGGCACTTCATTTCTTCCTTTTCTTTTTGGTCAGAAAAAGGTCTGCCCAGGGAATCTGAAGAACAGAAAGACCAAATTAACCCCCTTGGATCCTCATGTATCTTAAAGGTATACTTTGCCTACCCATCCTAAAATTTAAGGTAGTTTGAAGTTGCTATTAAATCTACTATTATTCCCAGAGATACAAAAAACCACCTGCCTCTACCTGGACCAGCATTGCTATAGTTGCTCTCTAGTAAATTTCTGTTAGCATTATTATAAGATATGGCACTGCCTTTGAAAATGGACCAGAAACCTCAGCTATCATTATTTTATCATGTGCTCTTACCTTATATTTTATATTTTAATTTTTTGTCTGTATACTACCCAGAGAACTTCAGATATTGGGTGATTTAAACAATCAAAAACAAGCAAAGAAAGAAAGCAAGTAAGTTCACTTCCTTAGAAAAGTGCTATCTGAGAGACTTTTGCTTATTCACTATACATATCTGGAGCTCTCTCACTTTCTAAACCCCCATTCTCTGAACTTGGTAAGTGCCAGTTGTGGGATTCTGGGAGCTGTGGCCCCCCCCAAAAACCATTATGGGTTCTGCCATACCTGCATTACCTGCCACACCTGCCATAACTGCATTTCATTTGTCAGTCCCTGTGGTGCTCTATAGTCTCTGGCTGATTTAAGAGGTAAGCTTAAGAGAAAGATACACTCACAACAATGTTGGCCATAAATTAATGTTCTACAGTATAAGCATTGGTTTAAGAAACATTTGAATCTAATAGAATGTCTTAATGTTGCATGCTTAAAGGATTATAACCCATGGTATAGTAGAAGTAGAGTACGTGGTTATTTTCAGAACAAGCATAATGCTGTCACTTGCTGGATGCCAAAGTTATTGGTGGATATTTCTTGCTCTGGCAAATGAATGAGGTGAAAATAAAATATTCAAACTTTACTACTTTTTGAGAATGAAGCTAGGTCACTACTCTATGACAAATAAATTGGATATTATGCTATGTACTGCTATTCTTTGTTCTCTCTCTCTCTCTCTCTCTGACTCTCACAGAGCCTGGAATGTAGCTGATGAGCAATACTTTACCACTCTGCTGCCTGACTTACAAGGCCCTTCAGACAGAATGCATTTAAAGCCTGATAGATAACAGTGACCTCTGCTTTGATTACCACTCAAACATAGATGCATCAGGTTTCCCTTGGCATACTGATAGTCTTTTTGGAATCCAGTATTTTTCCATCTAAGAAACTGAGTCCTTAAAAAAAATAAAAGAATAAAGTTAATAACTCATTTGATATCTTCTGTTACATTTCCTTAACAGAAAATCTAAAACACATGCCAGCAACTGGATCTATAAAATGTTGCTGAAAGAGTACATCATCTAAAAGAAATGCATCATTTTAAGATTGTAATTATATTCAACAGATGGGCCCATTCAGCGCATAACAAGACACAGTATCAACTTTAGATTTTTAGGGCATCTTGGTAAGATGTTGTTTTGTGAATCCACCTCTTTGTTACTGCTGCTCTTAGGTTTTACTTGTATTACTGATTGTATGTTGGTAGGAGGTAAGTGAATCCACAGCAACAGGAAAAACCAGGAGAAGAGTCAAGGCATTGGGGAGGTCTCACCAGCTGTCAACTGCTGATTGACACATACTCTAGGAATCCCCACATTAGTAGGGAGCTCTGAATAGTTTAGGGAAGGGGAACTTATGGCCTTCCAGATGTTGCTGGACTATAGCCCCCACATGCCACTGTATTGATCATGTTGTTTGGGACTAATGGGAGTTGAAATTCAACAATGTAAAGTCAGAGGTTCCTCAGACTTGATGTAATCTAAGAAATCATGGAGGCCCACTGCTTTGTTTTAATTTTTCTATATCAAGCCAAATAATGACAGCATTTTTTTAAAAAAAAAACTGATAGTTTTTAAAAGCTAATTTTGTATTACTATTGTGACTTCCAATCAAGGTGTCCCAGGAAATTTACAGATCTATGTAATAGGCACAAAGCCATCAGAACCTATTCAATACAAAACATTCATGCTGCATGAAATCCCCATGTTGTAGAGGAGGAAGATCATAAAGGCTCCTTTTCTCTCATTATTGAAATTAACATTATTGATTGCATGTGCTCAGCACAGCACCCAGGCATTCACTGTGTATGAGAAGCAAAACTGAAAATTAATTATATCCTTCCTAAAGCCTGAATCCTAATTAAGGCAACTGAACACTCCCCCCCCCCCCCCCCATGTATTCAATGGTTTCTTTTCAGCAATTTTTTTAGCCCACAAAAAATACTGACAGCAACATCACTGGTCAGATTGTCTTGTTCTTTGTTTTAATGTGCATTTCCAGTTCCTCCATTTTAAAAGCAGGAGAAAGGCTAGTATATGCAGGCTGACACATAAGAGTGGGATAAATTAGAAAAAAACAACAAGTGAAACATGGTAGAATACAAAAGCAGTGACTACCCAGTGAGTTTCTATAGCCAGGTGGGGAATTGAACCATGGTTTTCAGAGTCATAGTCCAATGCTCAAACCACTACACCATACTGGCTCTTGGGACTTATTTAGGGAAGATATTTATATAGTTGCCCAGTCTATTTCACCTGTTTATCCTAAACAGACCATGATGGGTCTATAATTGCCAGAATTGCTAGACACTATGGTCTGTGATTCTGGGAACTGCACTCAAAAAGTAACTGTTCCAAGGTCTGATCCTATCAGTGGTTAGTCTTAGAGCCCCAGCTGAAATAATTGATGATGATGATGACGTATAACTCTATGGGAGTCAGTGTACTGTACTGGTTTGAGCATTGGACTACAATTCTGGAGACCTGGGTTTGAATTCCAACTTGACCATGAAATCCACTCAGTGACCTTGGGCAAGTCACACTCTCTCAGCTTCAGAGTATGCAATGGCAATCCCCCCTTTGAAGAAACTTGCCAAGATAACACCATTATAACATTGCCTTAGGGTCACCATAAGTCAGAGACAACTTGAAAGCACACAACAACAACAACAACAACAACTTGTATTGTTGTAAAGACAAGCATGCTAAATCCCTTGCAACCCCATAATCAATTTCGACCATTTCCTTATGAGGACAGTGAATTACTGCAGCAAGGAGCCTTTTGTATCCATATAGGTGCCCAAAGCAGTGTCAAGCCCTGATATTGAAATATGTTCATATATACATTGATAGTATTTGATCTGGTAGCAGCCAACCAAGAAAGAGATTCTGAGGTTGTAACAGACAGCTCAAAAGTACTGATCCATATGTCCCTAAGACAAATTGCATGTTTGAAATTATTAGAAATTCAAATTATTATTTGAAGGAAAAAAAAACCTTCTACTATTATACTAGTGTTATTCAAATCTATGATGTGACCATGTCTGGAATATTTTATACAGTATTTCAGTCTACCACACCTGCAAAAGGATATGGTAGAACTGACAAAAGTGCAACAACTCATTAATAAAGAAAAGTTACAGTGCTTCGGTCTGTTTAAACTCAGAAGAAAAAAATGAGCAAAGGGAAATATGATTTATACAATTATACAATGTACACATCTTTTTTTACAGTTAAGCATGGCATGGACAAAGTGGATAGGAATAGCCCACTTTAGATATTCCATTTCCTTTGGATGAAGTGGATATTTTTCTCCCAGAATGTTAGAACATGAGAGATCATCCACTGATGTTGAATGTTGGGAGATTCAGAATAGAAGGAAACATTTGTTCACACAACACATAGCCAAACTGTGGAATTCACTTTGTGGTGATAGACACCAACAGAGATAGGGAATTAGATAAATCCACAGATGATAAGTCTACCAACGGTTACTAGTCATGATGACAATATATTACCTTTGCTTGCAGGCTTTCCTTAGTTTTTGGATTGGCAGCAATATGAACAAAATTCAGAACTAATTATGCCTTTGCTTTAGTTCAAGATTCTTCTTCTGCTGCTTTTATGTAATCCTTGTTCAAGCTTGTCATGTAGAATTTGTAGTGGAGCTATATCTAATATAAGTAGTTGTGGCTGATGTAGGTGGGTCTGATGTTAAGTGGGAAAGAGAATCTGCTTTGGATTTTAATCTAAACTTTAAATATTATATTCAATTGTATTAATGTTTATCTCATAAAAGGAATTCAGCACCACCATCATCTAGAAATTCATAAAGGGGCTTTATTGCCCCACAGACATTAGATTAGAGCCACCAGCCATCATAACAGAAAATGTTAAGTATATGACAAAGTGGTTTTCTGCTTGCAGATGTAGCACGCAGGGAATTTTTACTAGTAGATACTTTACAAAAATGCCTATTTTATTAAAAATATGTATGTATTTCATTTTAATAGAAAATTTACTATTATCAATGTGTCATTGATAATGTAAAACTACCCAAATGTCCATGATCCACAATTGGATCATATGGAAGAAGGATCTGAGTTAGTTTTTATAATTAAGAGCTGGCTGGGAGAGCTTCAGGAAGACAATATCTCCTAGCTGTGCCCACCCATTTAGTGCAAAATTGGCACAGGCCGGAGGATTGAGGAGAGGCACTTGCTGTCACCGATAGGAGTTCAGTTGTCTTTTCCAGATCACTAGCCCAAATGAGACTAAATTTGGAGTATTTTTGCTTTGTTGGGTACCGCATGGGGGTATATTGATAATATACTGTTCACTCTAGTGCCCAGAATACTCCGTACCTGATCATAGTTTCAGACTTCACTTTGAGGCCTCCCTAGATGATTTTCTTGAGGGACTGAATATCCATACTGAGATTGTCTTGTCTTTGAGGTGGCTTAGAACCTCATGACTTTCATGACAACTGTGATGTTAGCCCAGCCTTGTAAAAAAATAAAAATAAAAACCAAACACATGAATCACTACAAACTTTAGATTTGATTTTCTGAGCTGGACTGGAGGATAATGTTCTAAATACTGAGGATTTGATGTCTGCTCTCTTACCATGATCAGATCACTTTCTGTTGAGGTTTGGGCTCTGAATAGTTATCCCTATGAAAGAATGGAGTCTACCTCTTGGGGTTAATGGATTCTGTGAGTTCTGGATGATTTTAAAGCTGATATGGTTGATGTTTCTGTCAGAGCTCTAGATGGCCTCTGGAATGGAAAGATTTATTTTATTATTATTTTTATTATTTTCTATTTCAATCCAATGTTTCAATCAAGCACAAAGGAAGTTAAACTAACTTAAACTGTTGACACTCCCAAGAGCTCTGTTCTGCTATTCAGAGCACTTGCAACTTCTTGGTATACATTTGATATGAGGGTAATGAGATGAGGCCAAGTAGGAAGAAGACTGGAACACATAACAAGTCGTACTGTGCCAATTCATTAGTGGTGATGAAAATAAATAAACAGTTCTCAGTGACTGCTTCTTATCAGCAATGTGCAGCAGAGATTTCCTAGTAGTACAGGGTCTTTTGAAATCTGGCCCAAGAAAGAGGCAATATGGAAATTTGGTCAGCACCACCTGACTCATTTGTAAGACTTTGAATTGTACAGATAAAGAAAGAAATGTATGTAATTGCACCTTTAAGAGAGTAAACAAGCTTTAGAGAATGGGTCATGACCCAGGGATTTGTTACATCTTGTCATGCTCATGCGGGTTTTTAGTTCTCCCGCTGAAACCAATATGTCATAAAAATAATCAAGTCAACATCAGTCTTCATCATGGTCAGTGCAATTATGATAGTGATGAAAGTGAAAGAAGAAAGTGTAAAAGCAGGGTTAAATCTGAACATTAGGAAGAAAAAAATAATTTGCCACCCAGCCCCAGAAATAATGAGACAGGACACAAGATTGGGATAAAACAGGGCCATTTATTAATTGACCTATTTATTAAATTCTTAGTGGAACTGCAACTAATTCAAAGAACAACCAAGTGTGGGAGATGCTGCAGCTGGTGTCTTTCTCCGGACCACCTTTGCAGCTTATTTGGGCGATAACACCTGAACCCTCAACGATAACCCAAATGTTGGGTTATTCGTTGGCCAGCCCACATTAGGAAGTCTGACCAGAAAGTCCATCTCCCTATCTGCAAAGATTAAAGGGGGGGGGTATCTTTAAAGCTAGACCTAAGGGCAATTTCTTTCTGCCACCTCTCAGGTCTCAAGGCCTAAAGAGGTGTTTCCAGAAATTTCCCTTCCACCCAAACAGTGTTCAAGGTGCTTGCCAAAAAATAATTCAATTATTTATGCCACAGGTATGATAATGGCTTAGCTCCTATCTCCCACCTTGGCATTGAGCACCTCCTTAGCACCTTGCTGCAGATCCATTAAGAAGATGGCATTACCAGTTTCAGAGAGGTGAACACTGTCAGCCCTGTAAAGCTCTGGTCTCTGGAATATATTCTGAGGGTGAGGCAGATAATGGCCTAGTCCAGCCTCAAGGGCCTTCTATATTTCCCTATTAGCTTGCCTTCAAGCAATATCAATGGCAATAAGATCACCACCACACTTCCAGACATGGGAGCATATCCCACCAAACAATTTGAAAAAGCAGCCATGCCTGTTTAATAAGACAGAAATCATGCACCACCTGCAAAATAAGTACCTTTCCCTTCAACCACCCCAGATTGTTGCACCCAAAAAGTTGGGGGAGGAGGCCTTGGTGCTCCTGAAATGATAATGGCAACATGTGGTGCCAACAAAGACCCCAACCAATGAAAACAGGCAACCAAGGCCCAAGTGAGTACCAAAGTGGCTAGATCTTGCTTGGTGGGCAGCCCAGTAGATCATGCTGTGGCCACAAAATAGTACTCAAACTCTTGACACCCGAGGGCAGGTCTCTGAAAAACAAAGAGACACCAATTAACAATGCAATCTTCTAACATACCTGAGAGAAGAAGATGACTTGCAGTGACCAATTTGCTTGTTGGTGTCAGGTTGAAAGCCCGTGGATGCAGCTGTTGAAGCAGCCCCAATCTGAAACAAAGAGACACCAATTAACAACGCAATCTTCTAACATACCTGTGAGAAGAAGATGACTTGCAGTGACCAATTTGCTTGTTGGTGTCAGGTTGAAAGCCCGTGAATGCAGCTGTTGCAAAGCGAACATTAGTGAACTCCATAGTAGACAAGGCCCTAGAAGTAACAGCCCCAAACTGGTGCTTGGTCAGAGGAAAAAGATCTTGGTGAACAAACAGAGGCCCTGGGCTGCATCCTCTGGCATAAACATATTCACTGAAGGCCTGCACAAGACAGATAGATGCATCTGAGCAAGGCTGTAGAGAGAGCTGTGTACCTTCTGCAAGCTGGTCAGTTTTAGATGACCTAATGACAAGTATAAAATAATCTCTGCCTAGTAAACTTAAGATCACTGTAGTACAATGCCTTGCCAGACTTGTCATGCTTAGCAACCAAAATTAATAATAATAATTAGCTCACTAATTCTCAGCGCACCATAAAACGAAGTCAGTGCTGCACCATGGAATAATAAAACCTCACATGGTGATAAACAAATATCATTCCATACAGCTCTCAAGCCTTTCAAAATGTCAGGAGACATAGGCACTCTAGTATCCTTAATCTGACTTCTCTCTCTAGATCAGCTTTCCAAAACGTTTTTAATCCTGAAATGAACAGTGGTATTTTGAACCCCTTGAATCTTCTGCCAAAAAGTGATGACAGACAGGTGGACACAAATGGACTAGGGGCCAATCCCTTATTGTGGAGAAAAACACAATATCATAAGAGCTGATGAACTGGAGCCAGTAGCACCTCTCCCATTTGGTGCTGCACTTGGAACTTGATGAACTCTTGAACTGCTCTAAGATAACTCCTCTTTGTACTGGCATCGACCAAAAACTCAGGGCACATGTCACCTCACATTGTCAAGGTTCCAAAGATGTTCAGGCATTGGTTTTGCCAGCTGAGCTGCCCTGGGGGCCAAGTTCCAGAAGCAATCTGTTTACGGGAAAGAGCAGTTGAGATGGAATTATCAATTCCTGCAACATGCAAAGCTGTAAACAAGATATTAAAACATAAGCATTGCAATGTAAATGCCTGGACAAGATGCATGACCCTCAGGGATTTCAATGTCAAGGAGTTGATGACATGTATGGCAGCCAAGTTATCGCATCAAATGTGCACAGAAGAATTAGAAAACTTTTTAGCCCAAATGGTGACAGATACCACAATTGGAAAAAAAACTAGAAAAGTCAGATCAGAAGTTAAGCCAGCCTGGATCCACTCCTGTGGCCAGGAATGAATGCAGCACTGACCATTAAAATAAACTCTGAAATCTACTGAACCTGCCACATCAGATGACACCTGCAGCGCATCATGAAGCTTGAGTTCATTGCGTAGAATGAAATACCATTAAAGTCTGCCAGAAAGTGAGACAAGATTAGCAGATCTTCCTTTATGGCTGAAGTGACTCTGATCTTATGGTATGGCTTAACAACTCTGCAGATAGCATCACAAAGATGCTTCAAAATGCTCCCCCTGGAGCAACCACCCTACAGGCAAAATTCAGATGCCCAATGAGCTCTTGAAATTCATGAAGCATAGCCTTGGATCATGACAGGAATTGCCGTACTGTTACACAAATTGACAACTTTGTCCTCTGGGAGTTGAGATAACTGACTGACCATGTCAATAGATATTCCCAAAAATTCCAGTCTTGTGGCAGGTCTTTCTGTCTTCTCAGGCACCAATGGAATACCCAGCTCATCCACTAATGTCTAGAACTCTCTGAGTAAAAACAAACACACCCCTGAACCAGATGACCCAATAAACAAGAAACTGTCCAAATAATGGGCAACTCCTCTGAGGTTGATCTTTGTCCTGAGGCCCTATACAAGAAAGGCCACACAAGAAACTGAGCAATGCTTTGGGAGCATCTGGTCCATGTAGGACTGTCCATCAAACCTAAAACCTAACAATCTGGAATCTGAAGAATGTTTTATTTTCAGAGTTTTATTAACTCTGAAAGCCTCAGATGGCAAGTCGCTGAGACCAGCTGTCATCTTCAGCTACCAGACATCTTGCTTCCGCCATAGGAAGTCCTCTGCATCTGGTTTTCTATTGACTTGGCCATCCTTGTTGGAGCCCAGTTGAGCCCTGTCCTTGGTGCCATTTTGAAAGGAATGAGGACCTTTGCATACAAAACATTAGTGACTGTATTTGCACACCTTATGGTTGCAAACACCCTGAAAACTAAACTCCCAACAGAGGAGCTTCTGAGACTGGCCAGAGGAATTCTGAGCTCAAGAAGGAAAAGGGCCACCCAACTTCTGCACCAGATGACCACTGTGGGTTTGCTCCTCTTGGATTGGGTGGGCTGGCATCCTCAGCTGCACCCACAATGGGGAATGTAGCATATCCCAATGCATTGTGGGATATAAAGCTGCCTGCATGCAAAAGGCCTTGTCATACAGCAGCCATGCAGGGCCAGCATAATCAACGTAATAATGTCAATGCACTGGATCAGAGCTTCTGCCTGAGTAGGTTGGGCTTTAGCTATAACCCAAGCATAAATGTGGAAACTATTAAGCCAATTCAAAAAATTCCACTCAACCTTCTCCTACGCAATTTTTCTTTCTTTTTGTCATCCAGCTCCTCCTTCTTTTTCAGTTTGTTATATAGTAAACTGAAGACATCTGTATATTCACCCTTCAAAATCTTATCAACAGTTGATTGTAATAGATGATCACTCAGAGAAAGAGATATCTCACCAAATGGAATGGCAGAAGGGGAAATGCTTGTGTAACCATAATGACATTGAGGCCCACCCCAGTGCTGATCAACAGCTGGCCATGAGTGTGGGATCAATTGAAATGGGGATCCTGGCCACTGTCCCCAAGCAGGTTGGGGCATAGGCCAACCAAACAGCTTCGTAAGCCCAACCACACCTGCTCCCCTCTTATCACCACACATATCACTACCCCCCAAAGCCACGTTTTGGTGGTGTTGGCCTATAAATCCCCAGGGCCAAGAATAGCCTGGAGGAAGATCACTAAACTGAAGCAAAGACTCACCTGTAGAGGACAACTTGGACCACCTCTTCAGGATCGACCACTGTGGATTCCTGACTCGAAGGGGAGTGGATGACTTGTGAAAAGGCTGTTCCTCAACTGGACTGCTCCTGTTCTAAGGCAAGAATATGACCTTTCATTTCTTTATAAAGCATAGTTCATCTAGAATGCTTGGCAGACCTCGCATCCAGCTCTGGGGAGCCAACCGCTATGGGAAGCAGCCGAGAAGACTCACCTCGAGCCTCCTCTAGTGCCCTAATCCTTGAAAACATTTCATCCATAAGGAAATTCTCAGCTTCATCCCTAGAATAAGAAGGCTGAACCACTGAACGCTTAGCAGGTCATGCAGGCCCTTTCCCTTTGGGACCTCTTTTACCTTTCTTTGGAGCCAT
>CM034703.1:67405120-67417450 GCA_020142125.1 Phrynosoma platyrhinos | reverse complement strand
TAACCAAAAGCTCATCACAGGGGAAGGAGCCTTCAAAGAGATGTCTAGTCAGAGTGAGGAGGAGAAATTGATAACACTTTTTCCCAGCGAGGGGTCATCCAAAAGTCACTCGGGGGGTGGGAAAGATTTTGAGGGGTTTACTACCTGCTTCAGTCCTATAGAATTGTTGTTTGTGAAGAATGGACTGCCAAAACCTAAACTTAATAACATGAGGCCAGTTAAAAAGGTTGCTGCAGTGATTAACAAAACTGAAATAGTGTGCCTGCACAGTTCTTTGAAAAGTGGGAGCAATGAGGTCTGGGATCCTAACTGATAAAAGATATAGACTTGTTAAAGGATTCCCAAAAAATGGTGGTTAAATACAGAAGCCAGTTACTGGACTGGCAATTAAAAGCGCCAATAAGACTGTTTTTCTTGTGCTTATGTAACCGTTATTATACACATTTAGTTTTGTCTATTGTTGTTTCTGGGGACTTTAAACATATAACAAGCATAGTTGTGGGTTTTTAACATATAAGTTGCTTAACTAATTATATAGATCTGTTTCATGTTATGGGTTAAGTGGTTATGTTAGAAAATTTAAATAGGCTGGTTAAATAAGTTTAAAATTTTAGAGGCTTTAATGTTGCTATTTACTTAATATTGTTTGATGATAATCTATTTTGATAACTCTGTTTGGTTAATTATCTAATTGCTAATATGATATTGTTTGCTTGTTTTGGTTATTTTATAGAGTTAGACTTTTGGACAAGTTATATTGCAAATTTTAATTTTAAATTTATAAGGTGTTGTTACTTCACTGTTGTGTTGGTTTTTATATAAAAGTTTAAATAGGGTTTATATAGATAACTTTAAGGAAATTTAGCTTACTGTTTGAGTTTAGATATTGCCATTGGTTTTTGTTATTGCTTTGTTTTGATAAATGGATATTTGATTGTTGCTATTGTTTTGTTAGACATCCTAAAGACTGGGGTAAAGATGGGCTTCAGGGGGCAGACTGTCAGGAATGCATTAGGTTAATGCTTTCCTGCCAGAATGGAGTTGATAAAATTGTTAAAGGAAATGGGTTATAAAATATGCTGAAGGGGTTAATGACTATAAAGCTGAAAGTCTGCTGGTTGAAAATTTGAAAGCTTTGAGAGCTTGAATGTGGGGGAGTTGCCTGCCTTGGCCGCTGCAGAGGCTTGGATTCAAACCTTCATGGCTAATTGGTTAAATGTTTAATTGTATAGTGCCCGAAACATAAATGGATTGGTTTTATATTAAATGAGTAATGGAAAATGGTGCCTAAGTTTTAGTCTCATATCTGTGCTGACTTTGATAGCCATGGGTTCCTAGTCTCAGGCTTCATAGTTCATAAATAAAAGCACCATCAAAGAGCAGATGTGGGATTCACAGTTGTTTGGTCTAAGGCCGATGGGAAACTGCAGATTCACATGCATCTGGCTCTTTGTTGGATTTTCCGGACAGTAGGACATTACATCATGTGAAGAGCCAAGGCGCGGGAAACTTGGGCCAATCACATTTTGCCACTTGATGATGGGAAGGGACTTTGTTCTATTCTATAAAAGTGTGTTAATGTACTGTGCTTTTAGATTCTTCAAAGAAGTCAAGACCTGTCTGTGCTGTTTTCTTTTCTGCAATAAAGCTGTCCTTTTTGACTTAATGTCTGGGAGCTGTCTTTATGTCTGAAAGAAGACTGGAGGGCATGCTGATTCTGACACCTTCATACATTATTTGGCCTGAAGGTTACATGGTAATTAGGAAGATATTTGCAGGTTATTTCACTCATGAGGAAAACGTCTAACCTAATCAAAAACAAATGTACATTGGCTGATAATTTTGCTCAGTTGCAGCATTTGAGTGTTATATTTAGCAGGTGTCCAAGCTGTAGGTTCTGAAACAAAAGGAAAAAGGTTCTTGAGTAAGGATGTAAGGAATAATTGTTAATATTTTTATCCTTGGTGAAAAAAGTTTTCTCAATACCCAAGACACCTCGATGACCAAAAAAAAAAAAAAAAAAAATCAGCCACAGGACTCTTGGCACTTTCAGACTTCATGGGGGGGATTAATTTCTGCCCCCCAAAAGTAAAATTAAATAAAATCACAATTTGCACTGATACAAAGATTCATGCATAAAAAAACCCAAACGTATGGCCAATGTGAATAAAAAACATGATTTTGGTGCAAAAACGCACACACACACACACACACACACACACACACATATATATATATATATTGCAGAAAAAAAATATTTTTTTCAGAAAAGAATTTCTCCCAGTGAAGTCCTAAAGTACACATAGCATTTGGATATTTCACAGAACCTCTTGTATTGTTTTAGAGTGAAGATTTATATCTCTGTTATTGAGTCAAAAATGTCTGGGCAATGTCCTATAAATCCATAAATGTGAACAGAGAACCAGTTTGTCTGAAGCCCTTCAACACCATAATGAGCAACATTGCATTCTGAGAGGGGAGACTAAACATAGATAGTGAATTGCATCAGCAACTACTACCTGGAGCAGACCTTTCAATGTACCTCATATGAAATGATGTTCCGCCCAGTAAGAAAGATGCCAGGTTTACTGAGCTGTTCTCCTCTTTGGATGTTCAAATAGTTACTCATTGTTTGCTGTTTAGAAAACAAGAGTTAACATTTAAACTCTCTCCCCAAACTTGCTTCCTCAGCAAGTTGTATGCATGTCTGTGTTTGCAGAGTCAATACTGGACTCTGTTGGACTATAAATAAGAAAGTTATGGTACACCATTGAAAACAGTGAATTTTATAGGCTTGATTTTAATCACAGCTTCCCCTGATTGATGGGTTTCCCTTTGTAATTTGTTCTACTGCCTGACTATTCTTATGATAAGTTAATAGCAGAACAAGTAACCATGGGAGGTAATGGAGTCCCTCAGAGGATGTTTCAGAGACTAGGCTACATTAACATCTGTAAAGTACTTTTCTCCTTCTCAAAGCAAGTGAGTTATTCATCTCAAGGATTTATAACATCTTTTGGTTTGGGGGAAATAAGCATTGTATTGCAGCTATTAGTTATGTCTGGTTCCTGAATCAATTGAATAGAGCTGCTGTTTCTGATTTTTCTATGTCTTATATTATACTTCCTATACCAATTATTAATGGATGTTTCTGAGATAATCCTATATCTGTTATAGCCTCGCTTCTGTTTCTAATTCTAAAAACATTGATACAAGATGAAAATTAACAATATGTAAGACAGAATTAATAATTTTCCAACCTCCTAATTCAAATGTAAATATTGTTCTACTTAATGGTCAAATCTGAATTCATCTCATCAATATCTCCAAAAACAGGAAATTTATGATGGATCCCAGGTGATGCAAGTGAGCATGAATTTGTTATAAAGATTATCATCCAGCTTATTAACCATGTAGCATTGTGTGGTTGCTGTATTTTGAAGAAGAAAAAATACAGCCTATGAGTTTGCTAAAATAATGAGTGGCTCTATTTTAGGTAAGTAGTTAATGCCTCCCTACAACAAGGCAGAGTTCCAACATGCCTAAAAGAGGCAGTTGTGAGACCTTTGCTGAAAAAAATTATCAATGAATCTCACTATAATGAATAATTATTGGCCAGTGCCCAGTCTACCATTTTTGGGCAACGTAGTGGAAAATGTGGTGGCTTCCCAACCCCAGGGGTTTCTGAATGAAATGGATTATCTAGATTCATTTCAATCTGGTTTCAGGCCTGGCTATGGAACAGAGACAGTCTTGGCCACCTTGGTGGATGACCGACACAGAGAATTGGATCGGGGGAGTGTGTCCCTGTTAGTTTTACTGGATCTCTCAGAAACTTTCGATACCATCAACCATGGTATCATTCTAGGCCACCTCTCTGGAATGGAACTTGAAGGTACTGTTTTACAGTGGTTCCATTCTTTCTGGAGGGGTGAACCCAGAAGGTGGTGCTAGGGGGCTCCTGCTTGACCCCCTGGCCATTGCCCTGTGGGGTCCCTCAGGGTTCTATTTTGTCCCCTGTGGTATTCAACATATAAATGAAACCACTGGGATAGGTCATCTGGACTTTTGGGGTGTGGTGCCATCAGTATGCAGATGGCACTCAACTCTATTACTCCTTTCCATCTCAATCCAGGTGGCTGTCCTGGTCCTAAACCAGTATCTGTCATTAGTAATGGACTAGATAAGGGAAAACAATTTGAAGCCTAATCCAGACAAGAGAGAGGTGTTCTTGGTCAGTTGGAAGGCAGATGAGGGAATAGGGATTCAGCCTGTGTTAGACGGGGTTACACTCACCTGAGGATGCATGTTTGCAGTCTTGGGGGTACTCCAAGACTTAGCTTTGAACCTGGAGGCCCAGGTCTCTGCAGTGACCAGGGCATCAAGTAGATGGGCTGATAAAGTGGGCTGTGTCCACTTTGGTATCATTCACACCAGAGTCATGTAATGTGCATGTGCTTGGCCAATGACCACTCTCTGGCTGGAAAAAAGACCATTTTGTGACCCTTAGGACCCCCCCAGTGTAGCTTCTGTATGGTTTGGGGGTGTGCATTGTCTAAATGCCATGCCCTCAACTTGGCCTGATGGTGGACCTTTTGGCCCGTCTGATTTGGACCCTGGAGTGCTTTTGCATATTTAAAGATTGTGCACCAACTGTACTCATTCCTTGAAATGTTGGATATGGCCACAATGGTATATGCCTTGGTTACATCCTGTTTTGACTACTGTAATGTGCTCGACTTGGGACTTTTTTTGAAGAGTGTTTGAAAACTTCAGCTGGTCCAAAGAGCTGCAGCCAGGCTGTTGACTGGGGCAAGTTACAGAGACCACACCCTGCCCCTGATAAAACAGATCCACTGGCTACCAGTTTGTTTCTGGGCACAATTCAAAATGCTGGTTATGACCTTTAAAGCTCTATATGGCTCAGGTCCAGGCTACTTGGCAGACTGTATCTTCTTGCATGAGCCAGCCCGGGCTCTGAGATCCTCAGGAGAGGCCCTTCTCTCCATTCCACCACCATAATGAGCATGGTTGGTGGGGAAACAACTGCCCCTAGATTCTGGGGCTTCCTTCCCAGGGAGAGTAGAATGGCTCCCTTTGTTCTTTAAAACAGAATGTTTTTAAAGAACGGGCTGTTTTGTACTCTTTTAAAGTATTTTAAACACTTTTATCTTTTTAACTATATTTTATTCTTTTATATGCAATCTGTTTTAATATTGTAATATTTTAATTCTGTTTTAATGTAACACTTTTCTATGTTTTTAACTGTACTGTTTTTAATCTGGTAAGCTTCTCTGAGTCCCTGTTTTGGTAAAAGGCTGGGACATAAACAAACAAACAAAGGGCCTTTGCAGACTGCCAGAAATAGTGCAAATTGAGTACATTTTAACTGCCCTGACTCAGTGCTAGGGAATCATGGGAACTGTAATTTATTGTGGCACCAGAGCTCTCTGACAGAAAAGGCTCAATGTCTCAGAAAAAAATACAATTCCCATGATTCGCTAGCACTGAGCCAGGGCAGTTAAAGTGGTCTCAATTTGCATTATTTCTAGCAGTCTGCAAAGGCCCAAAGATAATAATAATATAGTTATAATATTTTTAGGGATGTTTCCAATAGCATTTGAATAGATGTTGTCTAGTTGTTCTTCCACATATAATCACTGATATAATCCACATATAAACCACCTATCAATGCTTATTGCACATACAGGAATTGCCTGTCAGTGTATAGCATAGCTTTGGCTCACAATATGGCAAGAATTATGCTAGTACTCTAATAATAATAATAATAATAATAATAATAATAATAATAATAATAACATAGCCCGAAAAAAACCCACAAAAAACCTATGGATGCCGGCCATGAAAGCCTACGACTTCACATTAAATCAATTATTGTAACATTCCCTTCCCCCTTGGAAATTATCTACCTGTTCAAATGCAAATTGGACACGTGATCATTTCCACATTACCAAATTATCCTCACCATGAAAATTTAGGAGGTGTCAGTTTGGGGAGCTAAACTCATGGTTCAGGGAAATTATCCTTTAGAAAAGCCTTCAGGTCCTGGGGATGGCTTTCACTCCTGGAACCCATTTACACTTGCATCTTAATCTTTTCCTCTGTCTTCTAAATTTTCCTGGCAATGTCCCTCAAATTGGTTGGCAATCTCAGCCACGTGGATATGGGGAGCTCATCTTCCAAGTGAAAACCCTGTATTGCAATGGGATCAGTTTGGTAAGGTGTGTCCCTGGCATAATCTCTGTTCATGCAGGTAAAATTCTTTGTCAAAGCAAACTATTAAATTTATCCTGCAAAAACATGGATTCCTTAAGATTCTAATTACTTTTAAAGAGTATCCCAAAAGTAAAGTGGTGAGAGTATCACACAGGGTCCTTGAGCAAAAACAGTTGTGAGACATTTTGACCAAAATAGTGTAGTGCACAGAAATTAGTTTGCTCACTAACTTCCTGAAATGGAATGTCTTGTAGTGCGTCATAACAGTGAACCTATTGATGTATTTTTGCATAGCCATTTAAATCATACAGATCAGTTCTATTTGATCAATGTAATATGTTTCCTTGTAGAATTGTAGTGTTGCTTTTGGCTAAAGGAAGCCCTAGGTGGGATACAGGATGTAGCAGTATAGAATCCCATATTTTTTCATGGTAAATACCAATTTTTAAAATCATGTCTTTCCATTGAGCTCTGGTCACTCTCATTAAATCAGCAGGATTTTCTAGTGAATGAGGGTATCGGTCCCAGAATAAACTTAAAATTTCGTGTGTACCAATTTCATTAAAGTGGCTTGAATTAGCTGTGAGGCAAATGTGATGAGGGACCTTTGTATCTGAGTGCATTGTATAGCAATTGACAGGTTGTATATACTACTTTGTAGAGAATGTCCTATATTTAAAATGATTTCCTTTCCCACTCCCACCCACTGAGGTAAAACGTGTCCAATTCAATTAACTCCTTGAGCTATATTCATCAGACCAGAACCTATGGAAATTCTTTACTCTTGTGTTTTGGACCCAATCAAACCAATTTTATTTGAAATCACTTCTGTATCAATGGCATTTAAAATCTCACCTCCAATTCCGAGGGTTCCCAGTGCTGTGTCTACAGCATCTCTGTTTGTTCTAAACAAAGGATCCATGATAGCTTGCCACTTTTTCTCCCTTTGTTCCCACTATGCCCAAGTGGCTTTTAAATATGGGCTACAGGTGGGGATGGCTCTGGCCACATTTACAGAAATTAAATTGAGGACAAGGGTGGTTAAAATGGGTTGTGCTTTGGAATAAGAAAAGGTGGAGATCTCTTGGTGGATTACTACATCTCCCAAGTACAAAGGTGGCTCCTTTAAAATATCAGGGATACACACACACACACCACATTCTGTTGCATGTGATTTCACAGTCTGCAGGCATTTGGGTGAAATTAGCACATATGAACAGACTAGTTTTCCATGTCCATGTGCGATAGCATTGTTGATCTAATGTAATAGTGGTTTGAAAAGAAGGAGGGACCTTGCCATGTCTAAAGTCAAAGTGATTCCGGTTCCACACTCCAGCCTTCAATGGAAGGTGTCCTGCATCTGCATCCACCCATGTATGTCCTTCAGGGCCATACATAATTACCCTTGATGAAATGATCTTTTTGGCAGCCAGGGTGCCCAGTGGCACTCAGCTTGGATGTTGTATTCCCAACTGGTGTTAAACTATTTTGGGTACATAGGCAAAACAGCGCTTATAATTCTGCATTCAATAGTCCAGATCAGCCAACTATACAGGTGTCCAGCCATCTCACAGCCCTGTAGGGAAACACAGACTAAATTTGAAATCTAATTCACCCACCTTGGGGAAACAAAACTATTTCAGACAGATCAATTAAAGGCAAATCTGGCCAGATCTTTGTCAGAGGCTTTAGAGGAATGGGACCTCTTTTCCACTCATTCAGCAGAGATGAGTGAAAGTATTTGAACTTATCCCCATGTTTGTTGTGGATGCATACTTGATAGACTTCAGGGGATACTCTTCCAGTGATTTTAACAGGACCCCTCCACTTGGCAGACAATTCATGTCTGCTTTGTGAAAAGTTTCTGTACAGAACCAACTGACCCACTTCCCATTGTTGGGGATTTCTAACCCAACCCAATCGGTGATCCATGGCTTGCATGTTCTTTCCCAACTTCTCTGCTACCTGGCGGTGGATCTGAATGATGCTTTCGACTAGAGATCAAACCCACTGGCTCTAAATCAAAAGGTAGGATAGTATCTAGCCAAAAAGCCTCAAGCATCATAATTTTTCTCCTGGTCATGACTTGATGGGATGTGAAACCATGAGAAGCTATAGTTCCTCTAAGAGCCGTTTATTACTTCCTTTGTGGTTTTAAACAGTTAAGATGTCCGCTGCTTGGCTTGCTTGGTCTAACAGTCTTTCCAGAATCTGAATGCGACTATGTAAACAGGTATTCTCTTTTCCTGCTTTTTTCTGTCCTTTGGATGGCGTTGTGGGTGTTGTGATTGCCACTGAGTTCACTACTCCTTTTCCCCCTCACTTCTGTTACTAGATTTTCTATTTGTCCTTTTAGGGTGACTGAATCCAATTTTATTTTTTAGTACTCTTGGATGGCTTCATAGGTTAACATTCAAATTCCCTGTGATGCTCATCTGTGTTTTTACTGCTGGAGGTACTCTTTTTAACGTGGATTTAGTTGTCTTTGAATTATAGTATAGATGAATGTTGTAACAAAAATGCTATATCTGTTTCAGACAATACCCAACTTGATGACGAAAAAATCTTTCCAAACATAGAAACAAGATATAGCAAAATTCATATGGCCGGGGAGAAATCCTAGGATCATAAGTGCAGTAATGAAAGATCAACAGGATAAAGGAGGTCTAGGTCTACTGGATTTGGAATTATATTACAATGCTGCAACATTACAATGGTTAAAAGATTGGATTTTATTAAGGAATTCAAAACTACTGGGAATAGAAGGAGTCAATATGAAAAATGGATGGCATGCCCAATTATGTTATAATAAAGGCAAGAGAGAAAAAGAGTTTAATAGGAATTGTATAAGGAGGGCAATGCTCAGGGTATGTACAAGATATAAAAGGCACATCTATTCTAAAAATCCCCCTATGGACAGCTACTCAAGAGGCTTGGAATAAAAAAAAAGAGTTTCACAAAAGGGAATTGGATTACTTATGAAAAATTATTGAAAAAACAAAAGAAGGACTAAAAATTAAAACAAGAGAAGAATTTCATCCAGAAGTGATAGAAATTAACTGGGTTAAAATACATGCAGATAACATAGGAGTACAAAAAAGATCTAATAGACTGTGGAATAGAAAATAATGCAAAAGTATCTGACAAAATACTGAAAGGAGGTGACCAAAACAATGGATAAAGAAACCTATAAACTCTTATTAGAAATAGAACTAGGGGAAGAAATAGTAAAGGACAATATGGTAAAATGAATGCAAATCATTGGAAATCCAATACCATTACAGAGTTGGGAAAATGCATGGAAAAATAATAGAAAATTTACAAAATGCTTTAAAGGAGAACTTCCACAAAAATTTCCACTGATGGTACATGACTCCCACTAGACTGGCAAAAATGAAAGTCCAGAATAACAACAATTGGTGGAAATGTAGAAAAAAGTGGGAACCATGTACCACATATGGTGGCAGTGTAGAAGAATTAAAAATACTGGAAAAACATACATAAGATAATGAGCAATTTTTTAAAAAAAAAATCCCGCTGAAACCAGAATTCTTCTTACTAAATATAATGTGTGTAATAGAAGTCCGGTTAAAACAGGAACAAAAAAGTGTAATTCTCTATATGATTACAGCAGCTCGAATGATTTTTGCTAGACTCTGGAAATCACATAAGATGCCTTGCATTTAAGAATGGAAAATAAAATTACATGACCTAGCAATAATGGATAGATTATCCATGCATATTGCAGGTAAATCAGTACAACAATGTGAAACTAAATGGAGAGGTATTTAAATACCTTCATGTAGAGGAATAATGAAGGAACAGAAGTTATGAGACAAAAATAGAATGGACAAAAATTATTACTTTTTACTTGTAAATAAGTAAACATGGTGTCTTAGTGTTATAAATATCTAATGTAGTAATCCAAGGCTCAGATTGAATATTTCTGAATCAGTTGGAGAGATTAGAAATACTGAAATTCTTAATTTTAATGTTAGTACTTCAAAAATGATTATGATAGAGCCATATGTCAAACAGATGCATTTAATGTGAATATGAATAATCTGGAATGTATTAGGAAATAGCCCAAGAACCTTTCTCTTCTGGTACCCAGTGAAAGACACACAAGGGAGAATGGAAAGAGTAAAAGGAAACTTTAAAGTTTTTCTATGTATAATAGACAAGGAAAATTGTAGAAATGTTAGTATGATATTTATTGTTGTATTTTAAAATCAACAAAAATTAAGTTAAAACAAGAAGAAGCTATAGTTTCTCTAAGAGCCATGTATTACTTCCTTTGTGGTTTTGGACAGTAAGATGTCCGCTGCTTGCTTTGCTTGGTCTAACGGTATTTCCAGAATCTGAATGCGACTATGCAAAGAGGCATTCTCTTTTTCTACTTTTCCTGTCCTTTGGATGGCATTGTGGGTGTTGTGATTGCCACTGAGTTCTCTACTCCTTTTTCCCTCACTTCTGTTACTAGATTTTCTATTTGTCCTTTTAGGGTGTCTGAATCCAGTTTTATTTTTAGTACTCTTGGATGGCTTCATGGGCTAACATTCAAATTCCCTGTGATGCTCATCTGTGGGTTTTTTTTTTGTTGTTGTTGTTGGAGGTACTCTTTTTAACCCAGATTTAGTTGTCTTTGCATTATATACTTCTAGGAACATTGCAAAAGGATCTTCAGTAAGAAAGTCTCCTGCTTTTCAGGGATTGGGTCCCTTCTTTAAAATCCATTTCTCTAATTGGTCTCTAGGCTGCTCCTCTTTAAACAGCCTGGCTTCACCTGGTGACATCTCTTCTTTTGTTCCTTTGTCCATTTTTCCTACTTCTCTTTTCATTCTGGCTCTCTTTGTAGAGCTTTTAGGGACTCCCTTGTCCCCACTGAGGGGACTCAATCGTCTCTGCAGAAAATGACCTTCTGGGCTTGTCCCTCAGCTAGACCAGGCTTCAGAACTTTCATTAGGGAGCTCTTGATGCTGTGCCCCACTAGAGCAACCAGTTGCCAACCTAAACAGACACCAAGGGCTTGAATCCCCAGTTAATTTCCTTCCTTGGGGTTTTCCTTCCTGCAGCCTTGCGCAAGGAGTTAAAGCTGCAACAAGAAATCTTTCTCCCGCTATACCTGCCTGTGCCCATCCAAGGCTTTTTCCACCACCTTGCACAAGGACTTATGGCCACAGTTCAGAGACGTCTCCCTACTGTACCTTCCTGTGCATACCTAAGGTGGAGTTCACCCTCTCTCTTGAACTTGTGCCAGGACTTTAAGCCACAGTAGAAAATATCACCCCTACTGTACCTGCCTAAGCTTATCAAGGCCATGCTGACTCACACTAAATGGTGGCTGATGTTTGAGTTATGAATGGTTCTGAATATGTGGTGTGGGAGGGAAAAAGGAACCTGATGAGTCCTAACACTGGTGCCCAACCACAATAGATGAAAATAAGAATAGGGCATCAAGAAACTGCTCTGACTCCACGCCCAAAGACAGCTGGAAGTCCACAACTGGATGGACCAATCTCCACAGCCAGAATCAGTGTGCAACCAAAGAGATGAAATGAGTTCAGCCAACTCTGATAGTGCCAAGCCCTTGAGGCCACTCACACAGAACAACACACACATGGAGTTCCTGGCTTTTGCATCTATTCAGTCTCAATCCTTTTTAACCTCTACGTCTGGAGTGTACATAGTCCAACCAGCCAAATTGGAATGTCTACACTTTGAGGATTTGCATGCCAAATTCTCCACCAAAAATGTAAGAAGGACTTGAATTTGGGGAATTACTAAACTCCAACTCTCCAATGGGATCTTTTATCCTATGTTTACTGAGGTGGCTAGGGAATAGACTGATAGAGACAAAGCTTTCCAATGAACTGTGATTTATTTGGGGATTCAAACTTACAAACCGCCTCCTCCCATACAATCCTCCCTGCACCCTCCGGTCCTCTGGGAGGAATCTGTTACAGTCTCAAAAAACGAGACTGGTGACTACCTCCCAGAGACCCTTCTCTGTTGTTGTCCCCAAACTGTGGAATGGCCTGCCAAAGGAGATCCGTCAATTGACATCACTTGACAGCTTCAAGAAGGCTGTCA
>CM034703.1:67386208-67401532 GCA_020142125.1 Phrynosoma platyrhinos | reverse complement strand
GACGCAAATTCCGGCCCCTCCCGACGCGTCGGGGAGGCTTCGTTCCCTGCAGCCAGCATTTGTAGATGGGATATATATGTGAATGATTGTCCTCCAGGTTTTATAAAAATCAATTTCCATTGAAAGGGAACAACTCAACTAAATATTTGTGTGTGTGTGTGTGTGTGTGTGTAGGTTTGTTGTTTTTTTTTTTAAAAAAAAAAAGTTGGGTCAGTTCTAGCCAGGTATAGAATCTGGGTTTGTCAGATGTCCAAGAGCAATATTTGTATTGTCCATTGTGTATTTTACATACTTTTCCCTAGTATCTAAAATATTTACATTCTCCTAGTTACTCCAGGTGATGAGATGTTCTGAAACGCAGCACCTAGCCAAATATGGTTCCCTTTTTAAAGGGGATTCTGGAAGCTTACAGTGTTTTGTACAGATGTAAATCCTTGACTATTTTTTTAACATGTGGGAATGAACAAGTGCAGTAGTTTTCTTATTGCTCCAGGACAATATTGCAGTATTCTCCCCATATTGCAACATCCCAAAGTTTTTCAGAGGAAATTTTCTGAGAAGAAAAGCGCATGGCATATGCTCTCTCTCTCTTTCGCTCTCTTTCTCTCTCTCTCACACACACACAAAACCCTGTTTCTCTGTGCAGAAAAACAGAAACAATGTTTTCTGTACTAGAAACCCATTTTCTGAACAGAAAACAGGATTGTTATGCACAACAATCTTTATAAATTATTAATCCTTTTGGATGAATTTCCTATCTGTTTGGAAAAGCATTTTTTTTTATAGAAGAGAATGAAAAAAATCACAAACATTTTCTCCATCCCTGGTGTTTATATATATTACAGGCATTGCCTAGCCATTGAGACTAATTAAGGTTGGTTCCCATGGAAACACATCACCAGAATATAGCTTTGTCTTTTCAGAATCACAGCTAAATATTGTTTCAGAGCAACCCACAAACAGGACAATCCTCACCATTAGGCAAAGTAAGGTGTCTAGCTCAGGCAGCAACTTTCAAAAATGTATTGTGCCATGGAAGAACAGCAAATTGATATTTACTTCATCCTAATAGTACTTTTATTCGCAGACATAGGAAGAACTGCTTTTAGGTGTACACCCTTATCAAGAGCCAGAATAACATGTCTAATTTGGGGGTATTATGCATCTTTACTTGAATAAGTTTGAGGCCATCCCTGCCCTAAGTGAAATCTGATGAGAAAGTATAATTTTAGCAAGATATAGAATACTGAGTTGTGACTTAAAACTGATATGTTATCTCCATCTTCTTTGCTTAGCCACACAACCAGCTATTTGCTTCTTCTGATCTGTCTATCTGAAGCATTTTGGAAATACCTTCACTGAAACATCATGAGACTGGTGCTATCCCATAATTTCACCAAAAGAAAGGAAAGACAGGGGGGTTGCAGACTGACAGAAATAGTGCAAATTCAGTCCACTTTTAGGGTTAGGGTTAGTGCTAGGGAATCATGGGAATTGTTGTTTTTTCTGAGACATTGAGCCTTCTCTGTCAGAGAGCTCTGGTGCCACAATAAACTACAGTTCCCATGATTTCCTAACCCTACCCTTAATCCTAAAAGTGGACTCAATTTGCACTATTTCTGGCAGTCTGCAACCCCCCAAAGTCACCTTATGGGCATCCTTATCAAGAAGCTGAATTGGTGGGACTATGATACAAGTGACATCACCCTGATTATGGAACTCCCTTACTAAAGATAGAGATGCCATTTAGGATAATGTCCAAGGTTGTTTGGTGATAGTACCAAGAGGCTACTTTCACTGTCCCATTTCCCCCCAGTACTCAACAATTTTAAACAGATGATCTGGGACCCTCATGGAAATAGTGGACTGTGGCATGGGACAGTGATAAGGAAAGAGAGATAACTGAAAATTTAGTTGAGGCCCAAAACACACAGGCAAAATGACATGGCTTCAGGCCATGTTGGGGGCATGCCATTTACATGACACATGCTCACTGCAGTCCTGGTGCAAACAGCACTGGCAGTGGTCCCAGCATGGTCCTTTTGGCCCTTCTGGTTTGGGCCTAAAGTCATCCTATATGAACTTTTTTTCTTGTAGGGTGTTGTGCATCCTTTTTCCACTCAGTTTTTAGTGGTTCCTCATGTATGATTGAAGGTTTTACCTCTGCCTCTTTTCATTTTCATCTTAATTTATATTATCTGAGGATGTTTTATTTATTATTTAGAAAGGCAAAAATAGACATTGCAACATGTTTGTTTTGTGAGATAATTTTTTAAAACAAAAATGATAGTTTGAGTTTTTATTGTTTTGTGTTAATTCCATTGATTTAAAATGCCTTCACTTAGCAACATAACTGTAGCCTGTAGAAGCTGGAATAGTGGAGTATGACTGTAAGATGGCATTTAAAAGCATTGGAAAAATCAAGAAAAATCTTAGTTGCTACTTTAATGATTAAATAAAGGATTTTCACTAGGATCTTATCACATCATAACCCTTGTGTATATGTTTTTGTCTGAAAATCTGACAGCCCTACTTGTCCATAATCCAGTGCTGTAATCTATGTGGCTTTTAAATGATAGTACTCCATCCGTTTTATCAGCCATTTCTTCTTTGGCTTCCAGAGAACTGCTGGCTGGTCTTTAAACTTGCAGCAATGTTTTGTCTCTGGTGCATAAAAATCTGTTAGTCCCAACTCAAGAAGGCCCTTTAACTTAATAGTGATCTGGTAAGTCAACAGGTAGATGAGTTCCATTGATTCAAGGGGTCTACTAATAGGTAGTACAAACCATTGGATTTAGGCTAATAAATCTGCATGCTATTTGGAACTTTTATTCTGCTCAGTCAAACCCTTTCACAAGGCATCACACAACCTATGGTGCCTTTATTTGGCAAAGTGTTATTTGTGCTAGTTTCATTAGTTCTGCTAGTTCTTGCATAGCTGAAGGGCTATACAGTTCCTACACTGATCTTGACACTCTAATTTTTTTACTCAACCAAAAAAACCCCAAAGCTCAATTGGCTTTGACATACAATAACAAGTCTGAGTATTACAAGGAATGTATTTTGGTGTCGTTGGGGGGGCGGGGGAATAATCAGCAGATGTGTATTCATCAATCTTTTACAGTAATATAGTGACAACAAGATTCCAAAATGAACACTGCCAGTCTTTAAATTGAAAATAAGACACTATTCTAAAATAGCCTCCTTCATAAAACTCCTTTACTCTTTTTCTGTGCCATTGATATTGAAGGGCATACTGCCTTCCATTCTTGGACCAAATTCTTGTTACTTGCTATGATGATGAGAAAAGACTAGGTTCTGCTATTGCAATGCAGTTAATTTGAGGCCCTGGCCCATGACTACATAATATATACTACATATATTGAAAGCATACTAGAGACAGCATACTGATAGTCATTGTACCAATTTACCCACTTTGACACAAAGACCCAATTCACATTAGCAGCTCCCAGCACTGAGAACAACTTCAAACAGTACTGTATGGAGTCAAGTTCTGTGAAGTGGCTCACTGCATCATTGTGAACATCCTGAAAAAGCAAGGGTGGTTTTGATTGGAAAAAAAGCCATAAAGTCACAAAGGCAGTCACCTCAAATTTATACTGCTAAGCCCAAGATCCAATGTTGAAATAGGATTTTATGTGATAGAGTGGGGTAGGGGAGGTCACCTACATCTAAGCTTAAATTTCTTTTATCTTCCACAGAGCTGAATGGCTCCCTGCTCCCTGTTCATTTTGTAAGTTTAAGTTCACATATTTGAAAGCCAATATACACCCGTGGTTTCTCTGTTTTGGCAATATGCTTCCTTTTATAAAAGGGGGAAAGCCCTTCAAATGACCTGCTTCAAATGTCTTTATAACTTCTGCCTAAATTATTTTCCTGTGTGATTCTCCAGAAAAAATTCAAAGGCAAAGGGGTGGGGGAATATTATCTTCAAAGCATCTTGCTTGAAAGTTCCATGTTAAATGGATTTATAGGTTTTGTTTTTTTTTTTAAAAAAAGTTAATATACTATGTGGGTATCACAGGCTGGAACATTTAGGAATGACTGGCCAAGGCCCAAGGATGGACAAACAATTTCACACAGGGCCAAGAAATTAGAAAGGACCTAATATGTTAGACTGTAATGCCAGATTCTAGTGCCATTGATGAGTCAAGTGACTTGTTTTATCTGTTTCATTTGTAGTTTTGATGTACCTGCCAAGTTCTCTGGACAGGTATGAAACAGCAAATTTAAATCATAACTTAAAAAAAAAACATGGAGGGGAGAGACAAAGTAAAATCAGAAGAAAAATTAACAGAAGAAAATGCCATTAGTATAACAGATCAATAAAATATTAATGTTTAAGATGGAAAAACACTAGGAAATAGGGGGATCTTTACATGGTACAGAAATACTTTTACAGAGGTAGACAAAATTCTTAGAGGGGTATGTGTTCCATAACTAGGATGTCATTACTGAAAAGGCCCTCCTCCCTTTAATAGCTAGACATCATTTTTAAAGAATCACTGGAGTAAGCCCTCCCTAAGAGGAAGAGATTCTTCATGCAGCCTACCACCATAAAGACATACAGTGTATTAAAAGTTAATAACTACTAGTGTTGATGTGTACATCAATAAAACATTGCTAACTACAGTCTGAGGGTGCATCTACACAGAAGAAATGATGGAGTTTGACACTTAACTGCTATGGCTCCATCCTTCAGAATCCTGGGATTTGTAGTTTTGTGAGGCACCAGAACTCTTTGGCAGAGAAGGCTAATGACCTTATAAAACTGCAAATTCCTGGATTCCATAGGATGGTGCTACAGCACTTAAGATGGTGTCAAACTGCATTATTTCTACAGTGTAGATGCACCCTATGTGCTTAATGTGATTTTAACAAAAGTTTTTATCAAGATTCCTTTTAGTATGTGGTGTCTTTCCCATATGTGCACCAGGAACATTAAACACACACACAAAAAAAATCTTCATGTGATCATAGTTTTCATCACATGAAGGCAGCTTTTGGGGCAACATTTTATCAGTTCATGCATGTTCAGACTTTGCAGACCCATGTGCACTGCTGCTTCAGCTGAGTAGTAACATAATGGGTGTGGTGGTGATGGTGTGTGCCTTCAAGTTGTTTCTGTCTTCTGGTGATGCTAAGGTCAACCTATCATGAGGTTTTCTTGGCAAGATTTCCCTGAGGCTGAGAGCATGTGACTTGCCAAAGGCCACCCAGTGGGTTCATGGCCAAGCTGAGAATCGAATCCTGATCTCCAGAGTCATATTCAACATTCAGAACACTGGAAAGGACTCAAATAAAGTGAAGAAATTTAATTCTCCTAGCTGAAAAAAGAATCCAGAAGTAGAATAGAGGGCAGAATGAATCCATAGAACAACAAAAGTATAAAAGGAGGGCAATCCATAAAGACTGTCCCATGAGGACTGATTTCTCTTCAGTTCCACTCCATCTGCCTCCATTGATGATGCAGCAATGCTGGCTGTGATGTGAAGTACTAGAAACAAATCACATCACTCACCAAAGACACTTGGCTTAAATGGCACTGAAGCACTTGGACACAAATGAGGGCAAAGGCATAGGGAGGAAAGAAGAGGAGAGAAAATGGCAATAAAGAGGAGCAGCAGCCAAGATGACAAAAGAGTGACAATATTATTGAAACAACATGATGTTTTTTTTTAATTTCTTCAAGTTTTTTGACTGCATGAAATGCACTACTTTCAAGTGAATTAGAAGCTAGGTAATAAGAATAGTTTGTAAATACATATAACTGTTTTTTATTTCTGTGTTTTGATGTAGTCTGCATTTTTCTTGCTAACTCTTGTATCAGCCCTAATATTACAGAAATACACATTAAAACTTCTTTTATAGTCACTCTCCACAGCAATAGCAATAACAGTTACATTTGTGTATCACTTGCACTTAATTGAGCACTCCCTAAGTGGTTTACAACATGTAAGCTAATTGTCTCCAACAAACTGGGTACTCATTTTAGTGACCTCAGAAGGATGCAAGGCTGAGTCAAACATGAGCTTTTTGGCTGGGATTGAACACACAACCTTATGGTTTGTAAGTGAGTGGCTGCAGTACAGGCATTTAACCACTGCACCACCAGGGCTCTTCTCCATGAGAAACTCCTTTTCATATAGGACTGTGGATGATGCCCATGGTCTTTTCACACCTATATGAACATATTCTGCTCTAAGTAAAAAAAGAAAGTGGATGTGGGTATTTCTTATTTTTTGTTTGTTGTTCTTTCCTCACACATAGTAGTCTAGACAGTCATGGCATTTTCCTTACTCTCAGGCTTTCACACTCCCCTCCTCCCCAAGAACAACTGTGGCTTATGGTGTGTGTGAGTATGTGTTTGTTTGTCTTTATGTTCCAAAGAAAGAATAAGAAGAGGAGAGAAAGAAAAAGGAGGGTGTTGTTTGCTTCTTTGATTCTTCTAAGTTCCACAGTCCTAGACAGAAATTTTTACATATTCATATTTGTGTATTTAACCAATGCTTTTTATCTATTTTGTCATTAGATCCCCTCCTACTGCTTTTTCTCTCCAGAGGCAGGACCAGAGACTGATCTGAACTTCTTATTAGCAACCAGGTCTGCCTGAGAGGGTCATAAGGTGAGCAGCTGTGATAATGGACTAGCAAATGGCAGGAACATTCATGAAACACTAGAGTGCTTCAAGCCATGTTTGGATTGCAGTGTTTATTAAATGTAATTGTTTTTGTAATTCATGGGTGGGCAGCTGCTGTTTTTCTGAAAACCCACTCTTTAACTACTTTGCTTACTTAAATGTCTCTGACCCTGAATCAGCCACAACCAATCAAGATGGAGTCAAAGCATTTAAAGGGTGATTATAGAAAGGATATTGGATTGCATATACCAGAGCTTTTTAAAATTGTTCCATTTTCTGCATTTTTACTCATCTAAGCCAACAAACTAAAAGCAAATGAGTGCCAAAACAATATCACACAGAGACTTGCATTCAACTTAGTGCCTAAATATAATGAACATCATTGTTGTAAACAACATACATTTGCCTCAAGATTTGGAAAGGTTTGCTCAGGACACAACAGTTTATTGAACATTTCAGTCAAACTGGTTTAAAGTGGTTTAGAGAATGAACTATATAGTGCATGTAAAAAAAGTCATTTATTCACAGAGAATACATGAAATTCAGTATGCTGTGGGTGTTGGTATTGCTCCTCAAAACATTCACAGTTCAAGTTGGCCCAACAATTAAAATAAACTTCCTACCTTACAAGTCAATAAATTTTTAATAATAAAGGTTTTCTCTATCATCATACTTGAAACTGGGAAGCTGTGACTTATGTATATACATTATGTTGCCAAGTATATGAAAATATTTGTGGATATTTAATGAAGAAATGAAAGTATGGAAGGTGAATCAGGGCCATCTATTCAAAGCTGACTGTTTGCATGGGCAACATGCCCATGAAATGTATGGCCCATGCCTATTATTTTTGTGAGATGGCACTCACATACAGGAAACTCATGTAGACAGGTTCCCAGGCAAGTGAAACTTTTAAATCATTTTTGATGTGCAAATGTCAAAATACTCTGGTATTAAGTTTAGAGTGGGGTTTTTCACTTATTTTTTATTAATGTAAGAAACTTATTCAAAGCTCAGAGGGTTTCTTTTTTCAGTTATTTTTTTCTGCAATTCTATTTGGCTACATAGACATAGTATGCATATTATGATTTACTATAGTTCGTGGTCTGAAATTATTGCCTTGTAATGCAACACAGAGGGGCTAAATAGCCTAAAGGCACTAGACCCAATCTGATATTGGAAGTTAAGTAGAATCAGCCCTAGTTAGCACTTGGATGGGAGTCTGCCAATGAATACCAAGTGCTGTAGCCTATATTACAGAGGAAAGAGCTGGCAAAATCTATTTGGCTGCCTGGAGTATTCCTTGCTTAAGAAAACCCTTTGAAATTCATGGGATCACCATAAGTTGACAGGTGACTTGAAGGCACATAAACACAATGGCAATGTATTAATGTAAAGTTAAGCCTTACTTTGATCTCTTCAAGCATGATCACTTCTTGTTTCTTTACCAAATTTCATGAAAATTACATTTAAATAGCATTAGTAGTTAAAATTGAATTTTTGAGGCATGTAAAAAGGAAATGTTGTTTGAATGTTGTCTTACTAGGTCTCCTTACTATAGTTGTTCTCCATACAACCATGAAGATAATCTCAAAGGCTCTTTGATGATAAAACAGTCAGAAGTGAGACATATTTATATTTCCAGTAATATTCAGCCCTCACAGACCTCTTGAACTTTTGAGGGGTGGGGAGAGGAAGGAAGGAAGGAAGGAAGGAAGGTCTACAAATCATTTGTTAGCAAAGTCAAAGATTCATTCTGTGTACAGACAAGGCAAAGAATCAATTGAAACCAAGTTTGTATTGTCTGCTGAAAGGCCTTTTCTAAGACAGATAATGCTGTCTTAGAAAAAGCCCCATCTTTGTTTTTTAAAGATGGGTTTTGGACTTGGAAAATAGAGTGGGCCCTTGGTATCTGGAAATTGATTCCAGGGCCTCCTGGGGATACCCAGATCCATGGATGCTCAAGTCCCATTAAATACAATGGTGTAATAAAATGGTGGGTTCCTTATATAAAATGGCAAAATCAAGGTTTGCTTTTTGGATATATTTCAAAAATATATATTTTCAAGCCATGGATGGCTGAATCCATGGATGCACAATCTATAGATATGGAGGGCTGACTGTATTCTTCTTTAATATTTTCTGTGATTGTCATAGGGATGGAAAACAAAATCCTGTAATTTGAAGATTATTGGTGAAAATATATGAGGCCAATGAGTCCTGAAACTCATTGTGGGAGAAATTTACCTGATAAATCTGCATAGGTGTGATTTCTATATACAAAATTATGTATACATTTTAACAATTTATGGGTAGAAATGCATGCAGTTGAGCATTAATCAATTGGAAAAAATTATACAAATGCATAAATAACTGCACACATTGCAAAAAATACAGATGAAAAATGCATGCCAGTTTCCTCATGGATACTAAAATGACGTCTCACAACATGATATGAATGAAGAGTGGAAAGGAATGCAAATCAGATTTGGAAAAATGCAGTAAAATTGAAAATGAGGGTTTTGCACATCCCTGCATTGTATATTTCTGCTTTTGAACAGTGATTTTTTTTAAATTCTCCTATTGGATACAAGTCCAAGGACATAGCTGAATGCATGTCTATAATACATCACTAAAATCAAAGATTATTCATGGTGGAGCAATTAATATAAATTGACGTTTAAATTACTGATGTACCTGGGTGGCATCTGATGTGCAGTTTAGATTTTCTGCCCAGTCATAAGAAACATATGTCATTTAATTGTCACCCTTGACCTCTTAGAATATTTTCTTGACTGTGGTTCTGAATTATTTTTCATGCCTCATTAGAACCTGTGTACTAAGAGAAACACAGTTGGTAAGGGAGGCTTATTTCCTTTCACATGGAATCCCATGTGAGCATTTTTCTTTCCTGACACTTCTAGGGGATTGAAAAGTGTTTTGAAATGATCTGAGAGAAGATGGCATTTACCAGTTTCAGGGAGCAGGAAGTGGAGAAGAAAAATTAAGAACTGAGAAAACATGAGATTAAAAAGAAACAGTTTGCTAGTACATCAAATCCTACCTTCTGAAAAGGCTAATCCTGATAGACACTTTTGTGACATTACAAGAAGGAAAGTAATATCTTTTATTTCCAGCACATGTGACTTTTATCCTTATCGACCTCCTTGGTGTACATCATTT
This sequence comes from Phrynosoma platyrhinos, assembly GCA_020142125.1. NCBI lineage: Eukaryota > Metazoa > Chordata > Lepidosauria > Squamata > Phrynosomatidae > Phrynosoma > Phrynosoma platyrhinos. The sequence goes on along the minus strand of CM034703.1, from coordinate 67,391,688 downwards.
TTGAAGCTTTGCCTTGGTCTCAGACATTTCGTATTCTGCAATTCTCCCCTCCACTTTTTTCCTTCTCTCCTAAAGTCTTAGGGATACACCTTTGCTATACTTTGATCTTCTCTCTTCTTTCTGACTGAGTAACAATGGTGAGCAGGCTAGGTAAGGAGGATGTGTCATCCATCATTTATGAAAGCTCATTAGAGTTTCCAGAGCCCATTCACTGCTTTGTGAAACAGTTTTGGATCTTGTTTTCACAACCCATTTATTTTTAAGTTACTTAAAATATACCTGAAAACAGATTCTATTGTATGAAGACCCTACATGCATCTATAAGGTGAACTAATTATATATTTATTTCAGCTTTTGAACAATGATTCTTTTTGGAATTCTCTTATTGGAAAAAGTTTTCCTGCTGCAAAACATGAAGACTTCTTGAGAAATTCAGCGTTGTCTACCTGCATAGTAGCCTGAGGCTTCACAAAGAAAGAGACATGCTGGATTCCAATGAAACATCTTCTTTGGATTGCAAATGGGCATTAAATTTCCTTGACTTGAAAAATTTTCCAGTGACCACATGGCCAAAAGGGGAGAAGCCAGCCTGCAGATAGCCCTCCCCTAACATCTGAACTGAGATCAGAAACAGATAATGCAAACCTATGACTAAGGCCCTTTGCAGACAGCGCTTTGCGCCGTCTTGGAGATAAGGAAGGGGAGGGGCAGCCTCACTCTGGGTGCTCCAACCTCTTCCCAAACACGTCATCGGAGCTCCCGTCATTCTACATGACGGGCGCTCCGATGACGTCCTTCCGCTGCAGTGTCCGGACATGCTGCAACAGACGAGACGCCAAAGAGGTGCCCAACGCCTCTTGCGGTGCACCTTTGGCGCCTTCCAGGGCCTGAAAAGAGATGCATTGGGGCTGAGGAGTGCGAGTACCTCAGCCCCAATCTGCAGCTTCTCAGGGCAGCCCATGGCCGCCCATCTGCAGAGGCCCAAACATCTGCAATTTTTTGCTCTTATTTGCCTGATAAAGAAGCCAGTGTGACTTAAGCTTGCAACATGTAATTGTGCATTTTGGTTGTCCCAATAAAGGTATCATTGTTTGGATGTTATTGGATTAATTATATATTTACTCTTCATGATCTGAAAGTTCTTCTCATATTTGTCATTCTAGTTGGCTTCTTTGTTATGAATGTGATTTGCATTCTGAAGATACAGATCAGGGTAGAAAATATGCTTCCTGTACTGAACATCTCAGCATTGACTTTGCTGGCCAAGGCTTCCTGAGTTGTAATTCAATAGTGTCTATAGATTAAGGATGAAGAACCTCCATTAGGTGGAGGTCTGAGTTAGATTTCAGAGTTCCCAGGGACTGCATTCCAGTGGTAGGCAAGGCCAAAAGCAACGGGCCTCGGCAGATGGCTTATTGAGCCATCTCCAAGCCCAGGAAGAGGAGGAGCAGCCGCACGCGCGGCGCTCCTTCCTCTCCCTAAGGTCGTCCTTGGAGCCACCGGCCCTCCGCACGGCCGGTGATCCGGGGATGACCTCCCGCCGCAGCGACCAGACGCGCTGTGGCGGAAAAGACAGGGAAAGTGCGCCCGACGCTTTTAGGGCGCACTTTCCCTGTCTTGAGGAAGGATCGCTGATTTAGCGCTCCTCCCAGGGACGCCGCAGGAGCGACGGGGTGTGGAGGCTGTGGTCCCGCGGTGCTCCGTCCGGCAGCGTCTCTGGGGCCTCCGTCTGCCAAGGCCCAGAGTGGGAATGAAAATAACAATATATTCTATCTTAAAGCTCTCATTGGTAGTAACTCAGCTTGGGAGAGGGCTCTTAACCTTTTATAATTAGAGAAATGTAGAAAAGCTAGAAAACCAGCAAAGAATAGTATCATGAGGAAAAGCCATCTTGAGAACCCCGGAGAGCTGAAGTAAGACCATAGGAAAGACCTATTGAAGCTCAGGAACTGAGATTTCTCACTCCTGATATAAATGCATATGTTATAGATTATTTTATTCATTTGATTTAAATTTATATTTGGCTTTTCTCCCCAAAATGAGAGTCAAGGTAGCTTATAATAAAAAGACATGCAACACATATAATTAAAACATAAGTATGAACTTTAAAAACTGCAAAGTAAAACACACAAAATTATGTAATGTATATTATAATGTAAAAACATACACAAGTTACTGATTGTTTCCATTTTAAAAAATAGCAAAGAAGTACATATCTAGCTAATATATTGCATACACCAGTAACTGGTGTGAAGATGTGGATTTTAGGGGCTGATCTGCTTCAGGATGTTGACTGGGTGTGAATAAAAAGTTAGCCCTGGTTGCAACTTGAAATATACTTTTGATAATTCAAAAGCAGAGATATCAAATCAGATTGGCCTTTCTGTAATAATAACTACTGTTAAAAAGCACTGTTAGTTGCAGGTCAACACTTATGGTTGTTCAACACATGGATTTCTCAAACTACCTTTAACATTCAATTACTTTAAAGTACTAAATTATGGACTTTAGTTGAAAGGTATGCAGGCCTTTGATGTCAAGTAACCAGTGCTGCTTTAAAGAGGCAATTCAACCATTAGAAACACTTCTGAGCTTTCTCTACTGAAGTACATTACTTATCACTGTCAAAAGGATGCCACTCAAATGGTCTTTACATGGCAAGAACTCCCCATTGTAGCTGCAACTTGCAGAATCCCTTGCTGGATGGATTGCTTCTGTCACATTGTGAGTTTTGAGACTTTTGTGACATGATCTTTATAAACACTGGCAAGCTTGTGAAGATGTAAAACAGGAGGATAATGATCCATATAGTAAGAACATTATGGTGGAAGCAGGAATCATTCAGTTCAGGAAACCCATTCTTTGAGACTGTAGAGCCAAAACTGTTGTGCAAACATCTTAACTCTTAGGAGATTATAGTGCTGCCAATTCCTGCCAGGATAGACACAGATTGTAACCATAATAGACAGATCTTATCGGACAGCCACATGGCTGGGCAGTAGGCAGCCTGTATCAAATCTGGGCTTCTCCCACAGCTTTTCAAGAATGGGAACAACATTATAAGATGTATTTCTTATACAGCAAGCAGTGTACTTTTTTCATAGATAAAGAGAAATAAGGAAAGGTTGCCTTCAAACCTAAATCCACTTGGCAACATTTGAATAATATAGATGAATGACGCATAAAATTCTAGGCACATATCCTCCCTGTGGTTTTAAAGGCTCTTGGTCAAAGTTACGTTGAAATCAATAGAAATTATGTCTAAGTAAATACAGTGAAGTATGAATTGCTAAGTCTTTGATATGGGCAATCCCTATTTTTAAAAGGTCAAGTTGCATTACAGAGTAAGTGAACATGAGCGCTTTACACATCAGTGAGAAACTAATAATAGAAAAAGGCTGAGTGTCAAATTTATTTTAACCTACTGCAGCCACTTAGAAGTTAACTACCCCCTCCCCCCAGAATTTAATGTAGATGAAATTAATAACACTGCATGGAAGAAAAACCAGTAACTTTTTATATTTCACAATATCTTTCATCATACAGCAGAGCAAATTGTTCTAATTTGCAGACACTCTCTCTAGAATGTAGATTTAATTAGCAGACATCTTTCTTAATTTTTGGTTTTGGTTTTAAAAAAGATCCCTGTAATTTTACAAAATCACCTCAAGGGGAGAAAACTACTGCTTAATATGTAGTACTGATTTTATTGACATTTCCATTATATTGATAAAGAGTAATGTACACATTACACCATTCTGTAGCTGCAAAAATCTCTCTCATTTTAACAAAGCACTGTGTCCAAAAAAATGAATAATACATAGAAGTTATTAGCTTACTATTCTTAATGCTATATTATTCTAATTGACATCCTGAGAATCTTACCTTTCATGTGAAAGGTGAAGTCCTAGTCTTCCTGATTACACTGAAATCATGTTGATATATGTTTTCTGGTGATAATTCAGAAAACAAAGGATGTTTTGGAAGTCTGCTTGTGTATGTGGAAACTGGGCTTTCCAGTGCATGTCTAGATCCCTCCGCTGGCTGCCTATTAGTTTCCATGCCCAGTATAAGGTGTTGGTCATTACCTTTAAAGCCTTAAATGGCTTGGGTCCAACCTATCTTCGGGACCACCTCCTTCCATACAATCCTCCCTGTGCACTCCAGCCATTAAAATCTAGGCTGTCAGCAACCTCCTAGAGGACATTCTTGGTAACTGCCCCAGATTATGGAACAGCCTGCCAGACGAGATCCATCAGATTACAATGCTAAACAGCTTTAAAAAGGCTGTTAAGACAGATCTCTTCTGGCAGGCCTTTCCAGAATAGATTTCCCGGCTGTAGAAACCCATTTATTCCACCCTCTCCCAACTTGGTCGTCACTGCTATTCTGTTTGCTTTATTTATTTTGTTGTTTATGTTTTGATTTTATTATATATTATTTTAACTTAGATGTTTTAATAGCTCTGATTTAATACTTTTTTAAGGGGTGGGTGAGCATGGGTCTTGGGATTTATATTGTATGTAATTTGAATTGTTGTTAGCCGCCCCAATTGTTCACAGAGGGGCTGGGTACAAATAAATTATTATTATTATTATTATTATTATTATTATTATTATTATTATTATTATTATTACTATTATCATCATCATCATCATCATCATCATCAGGGGAGGGGGTAAATGAGGTCCAAGGGCCATAGTTAGCACCAGAGGAGGGCTCCGTTCCATGGCAAAGACTGAGGTCCCTGTTGCTTGGCCCCTGCCTGAGAACACCTGTGGGCAGTGGAGGGAGGAGTCTGCATCAGCGGAGGCTACAAGAACTCTCCTGTCTGCTGCCTTTAACATCTAGCAGCAGAGGAGGGCTCCGATCCACACCGGCAAAGACTGAGGGAAGTGGGCAGTGTTTAGAGCACCCAAGACCATCTTCCCTGGCACTGTAACATTCATAGTATTGGACCAGGGTGTGGCTTTAGGTTCCCTTCTGTGCTTTCTCCTGTTGTAACTCTAAGGGGAATGGGAGGTCTGATTATGCTGTCTTAAGATCTGATTAGTCTGGGGGTTGGGTAAATGGGATTGAACCATCAGTGAGTAGGTCCCATGCAATCTGTTTGTTAGACCATGGGGCCTAAGGGCTGGGTTTGTTCTACGCTCCAATCATTCCATCCTGCCAATGGCTTTAAACTCTACCACCTTACCTGAGGCTGGGAATGAGGCGGGGCGGCTATTGGAGTCATGCTGGGGAATGGGAGGTATGGCTGGAAAAGAGGGAACCAATATTACAAAAGAAGACGGGATCGCTGTTTGAAAGCTATCCCGCCTTCAGTTCCCTCTGTTTCTCAGAATGGCTTGGAGAGCAGACCAACCATTCCACAGAACCCCACCCTGCTCCTTAGCAATGCCAGGTCGGTCAAAAATATGACCCACATCATACAAGATCTCCTCTTGGATGAGGATGCTGACCTGGCTTGCTTCACAGAG
>CM034703.1:67361871-67378305 GCA_020142125.1 Phrynosoma platyrhinos | reverse complement strand
AAGGATGTCATCGGAGTGCCCATCGTGTGGAGCGACGGGCACTCTGATGATGTGTTCGGGAAGGGGTTGGGATGCCCAGCGTGAGGCTACCCCTTCCCTTCCTTACCTCCAAAACGGCTCAAAGCGCTGTCTGCAAAGGGCCTTAATGCCACTGAAATCATTAAGGCTTAAGCCTGAATAGGCATCTATAGGATAACACTTCAAAGTTTTATATATATAACGTTGGTTAAATGCCTGTATTGCTGCCACTCACTCATAGACCACAATGTTGCGAGTTCAGTACTAGCCAGGGCTCAGGCTAGACTTAGGCCTGCATCCTTCCGAGGTGGCTAAAATGAGTACCCAACTGTTGGGGGGCAATGAGCTTACAGACATCCCATAGTGCAATATGAAGTGGTATATAAATGAAGCTGCTTTGCTTTGCTTTGCTATATATGTAAACTAGAGGAAAAATAACCTTTTCCAATATAACAGGCAGAAAATGAGCAAAGATTATGTACAGATGCTTAGTTTGGTTTTCAGTTAAGAACAATCAAAAGGTCTTAAAATAAAAAAAGCATAAGAGGATGAATCCTAAGAAAACAACCAGCATGGGAGATGATTTGTAAGTCTTTTATTGACTTTATTTTGTGACAATTGTTCTGTCCATTTAATATTAACACGGCTTTTCCAACAGTTAGTTTGGGGGCAGAGATGGAGTTTTGTTTGACCCAGAAAGATGTCTGCTATGCTGCTATAAGAAAGATAAGGGCCTGGAGGTGTAATTAAGACCAACTCTGCCCCAGACTTGACCTCTTTCAATTTCTAGTACTCATCCACTGTCCAAACTTATGGAAAGGGGTCTGGTTTTCAGACAGGTCCATCTTCTTGCACATGTCCTCCTGTTTTACTGAGCATGTCTGTTGGTCTCAGAATCTTTCATATAAATTTTAGTCTAAAGTTTTCATATTTTTCCCTTGTATGCTATTGTGTTTCCTGTCTTAACATAAGCTGTACGTTAAATGATTTCTGCATGAATGTGTAAGTTAGCCTTTGGCAGGGGGATCATTATACATGTGTAGATAATCACTGATATCCTAAATATCCACACATCAGAGTAGGAAGAACTGTAAATATATGAAAATTTTGCATTCCATTGGACATATGTTTGCACATTGAATGAGAAGCACAAAGGCCCTGATTTAAGCTTTCCCCCTGATATTCAGTTTCATTCAATAGTTTGTGATTAGGTCTTTGCTACTGTTATGATATGGGTATTTTGTGTTGGTGCTGGTAAAGCTGTACATTTCCTCTTGATTGCATCAAATCTGTATATCAAAATGCCTTTCCAGTCTTTGAAGCCTGCATGTAAAATTAATTCTACTCAGGATTTAAAAGTCCCTATTCTGTTCTCAGTTGTCTCATTGTTTGTCTACATATTGCATTGTCCCTGATATTATTATTATTGCTTGATACCTCTTAACAATAAGAATTCAACAAATAATGTTATTATTTTTTTAAAAAACAGGAGGGAGGTGATCACTTTAGTTGCAAATGATGCTATAATAAATAATGAGATTCATTCAGTTAAATCCTTCTTTAGAACCTGCTGAGTAAAATGGGACTACTTTAATGGCATGGTATAAAGGGGCAATTTTGTCTGCAAAATGTTGATTTGATTATCATACATTTCCCATAGGCTTCAAAACAGAATTGAACTCAGAAAACTCTTTCCCACCATCACTATGTGAAAAATGTTTCAGTGGAAATAGTTTCCCACTAAACTGATGGATACAGAGAGAAAAAATACCCTGCATATATAAGTGAGTTTATCTGCAAAGAAAAGCTTATCAGGAAGGGTGGAAATAAGCAAAGTCAAGATATGTTGCACAAGTAGAAAAGCCATGATTGGGCCAGTCAGGGCAACTGGTGCTCCATTGCCAAATGGCAAATTTTCTCTAGGTTTTACATGCACTACTCCTGCAGCTTCTCTTGGCTGTATGTATTGGAGTTCTCCAAGGGCCAAATCTCTGTTAGGAATAGATAACTCCCATATAACCCAGAATGACCATAAAACTGAGAGTGGATTCAATGCTCACATTGCAATGATTCATTGTCTGCCCCTGTTTTTGTTGGAATCTGCTTACACAATCATGATTTCTCATCCCTTGCCTGTCTCCATCCTGTTAAATTTGCTCCAGAAGTTCATTCAACTTCCCAGAGCATATTGCAAGGGTAGAGGGAACTCCAGAGGGGAAGAGGCATCAACCCTCTTCTTGTTTCACTGACATAAGTCATTTCATTAGTGGGAAGGCTTGACTGGATTCCATCTCTTATCCTCTCTCTCCACTCTTTCACCATTCCTTTCTTGTCAGATCCAATTAAAAGGAACCATCTTTAGAAGCAGACTCCCACATATATGTGGGCTTGTTGATCCTTACATTTTAATTGTTTTTCTATTTTCCATTTATGTAAGACAGCCTGGGAATTTCTATGGACGGGCAGCAGAAATAGAAGAAATAGAAGAAAACAGAAATAAAAAGAAACATTTATTGGATAGGAAATGGTGTTCATAAACTAGATAAGTAACATCTATTTCTTTGATTTATTTATTGGATTTATATCCTGCCTTTCTCCCAAAATGGGATTCAAAACACATGTTCTTATCTTATATTTTATTGCTTTCAGGGTAAATGCTCACTTTGATATACATTCCAGTGTGGACACAAGTGCATATTTTTATGTGTATCTCCAGGTACTATACCTAGCAAACTACCTCTGGCTATTTGCCCTAGGTTAACAGGAGTCTTGAAGGTGTGTGTGTGTGTGTGTGTGTGCACGCACACACACACACACACACACATGCACACAGAGGTATATTCAACTGAAATCAAAGAAATGGAAAGCTTTGTTTTGTCAGACAATTTTCATGTATAAAAATGAAATGAGATCACTATGCAATTAATGATACAATACTAACATATAACAGGCTAACATACAATACTAGGTATTGATATGCAAGGAAATATTGGAAGACATACTTTACCCTCCATTAATTTAATACAGTCCAGACTTTTTTTAAAAAGTTGAACACTATTGTCCCCACCTAGATGCTGTTTACACCGATATCTATAGAGTTGTTTGTGCACAATAATGTCAAGAATGAATATAAATTGGGCATAAGGAGTTTGGACAGGCTCTTGTTCTGTGGCAGCTTCAAGAAATAAATGGGTGGTGGTGGAACAGAAGATAATCAGCATTCCAGCTCCAGATGTTCATTTCTACCTTAACAGGGGATCTGTGCAAGCCTTGAATCTTATTGATTTGCCATTTGTGCAGTACTATAAGCATTTTCCAGAGAGATAGCCATGTTAATTTGTTGTCAAAAATTCAAAACACCCAAATGTTGCATTTTAACAACATGCAAATTTCTTATGAAACCAGTGATTCCCAAAGTGGGCGCTACCGCCCACTGGTGGGCACTGCAGCGATCCAGGTGGGTGGTGATGGCCACAGGTGCATTTGGGGGCAATGAATAACTGTAAGGAGTGGTGAAAGCATAAAAAAAGAAGAAAAGATTTAGAAAAATTGATTTATATATTCCGCTCATAACGCTTAATTTTTCTTTGAACAACGTCCTGGATGTTGGCTCGGTTCACACATACTCCCTCACTTGCATTGAGGTATGTGCAATCGCGCACTGCTACTGTTCATGTCCACTGATTTGCTGTTCCAAAACACGTGAGCATTAAGAGCATTGCTGCTGGCAACTGCCACTCATGCAATTGGTCAATCACCAGGCCAAAGCCTGGAACAGCAGCAGCATTACTGGCTACTGGCAGTACTACCAGCAGATTTTAGAGCACACTGTGAATCAGGAGATTTCCCGTAATTATTACGGGAAAATTATGGCATAATATAATAGATTGCTGTGATATTGTGACAAGTTAAAGTTAATTAACAAATAGTGCGGCTATAGTTTGTGAGTATTATTTATTTATTTTGTAATCATTATATGCGCTTTACAATTAATAATATCATGTTTATTTATTTCATTAGTATTTATTTTAGTTTGTTTTTTACAAAAATATTTCAAAAAATTACAAACAAAATATATTAAAAATACTTCCATAAAATTTTTATTTTTTCTACAGATAATAATGGCTCAACCAAAGAAAAAAAAAATGTGGACAATATAATATCAGATATTTGAAATATGGCTTTATTGAGTCGCCTGTAAACAATACATTACCAATGTGCCTGATTTGCCAGAAAGTTTTATCAAACAAAGTTATGAAGCCTTCCAGACTACAAGAACATTTGACTAAAATTCATGGTGATAAAAAAGATAAGGATTTATCTTATTTTCGAACACTAAAAGAAAAATTTATCAAATAACTGACATTGGCAAAACTCTTTTCAACCACAACTACACAAGATGGCGATGGCTTGCTTGCTTCTTACAATATTTCATTAATGATTGCCAAATCGGGAAAACCTCATACTATTGGTGAAGAACTAATTATACTGGCTATAAGTGAACTAATACATACTGTGCTACACAAGCCAGCATCTGATATTATCAAGAAAATTTTGTTGAGCAATAATACAGTGCAAAGAAGAATTAATGAAATGGGTCAAGATGTTGAAGATTCGTTGTGTGGCTGTATAAAAACATTGTGGTTTTCTATTCAGTTTGATTAGTCAACTTTGGGAGGAAGCAGACAGCCAGTTGGGCCGTTTTGGGGGTCAGGGAAGGGGAGGGGCAGCAGCACGATTGGTGCCCCAACCCCTTCCCCAGGTCGTCCTCGGAGCAGCCGGCCCTCTGCACGGCCAGTGCTCCAAGGAGGACCTCCCGCTGCAGCGTCCATACACGCTGCAGCAGAAGAGTCGACGAAGGTGTGCCGCACCTTCGGCGACTTGTGAAAGGAGCGCCAATTTAGCGCTCCTTTCCAGGGGCGGCAAAGGTGCACCGTGGGGCTGAGGTGTGGGGATACTTTGGCCCCGCAGTGCAGCTTCCCTGGGTGGCCCATGGCCGCCCGTCTGCTTCCCCCCTTTGTTAGGAAATGAAGCTTTACTTTTAGCATACATGCGGTTCACAAAGGAAGAACATATTTGCCAAGAATTATTATTTGCTAAATATGTGCAAACTGATACTACAGGACAATCAATATTTCATGCATTGGATTAGTTTTTTAAAGAAAAAGGAATACCTCTGAGTAATATCTTATCAGTTGCCACAGATGGTGCTCCAGAGATGGTAGGGCGCTACAGGGGTTTTCTTGCATATTTAAAAAAGGAGGTGCTGAATGCATTCACAGTACACCGTGTTATCCATCGTCAACATGTAGTTGCCAAAAATTTAAGTGCATGCCTACATAATTCATTACAATATGTAATTAAAGCTATCAACACAATCAGAAGCAAATCATTGAATGACAGATTATTTAAACAGCTTGTATTGAAGACAATGAAGAATTTAATTGTCTACAGAAGTTCGTTGGTTGTCAAAGGGTGCCTGTTTAGTTAGGTTTTATAAGCTGTTTAACTCGGTGCTGGAGTTCTTGAAAGATAAAAATGATGCTTTATGATCCAATTTAATTCAATCCAAAAGTGACATCGCTTACTTGACCGACTTGTTTCAAAAATTTAATGAAAGCAATCTTCAGCTTCAAGGTGATGAACTGAATTTAATAAAAACAAAATCTGTTATTTCTGCATTTGTGACAAATAAAAACAAAATCTGTTATTTCTGCATTTGTGACCAAACTTCTTCTGTACAAACACAATTTTGGACGAGGAGAATTCAGCCTGTTCCCAAATTTATCAGGAGCAGAAAAAAAAGATGAAGACATACTTTCTTATTGTGAGCACTTAGATGTTCTCCATTCAGATTTTAATCAATGATTTGATGATATTTTGAAAATGAACATACCTGATTGGATTTTGGATCCTTTTTCAAGTGCAAACACAGAAGAATCTCCACAGTTACAAGAAGAACTGATGGAAGTAACTACAAATGATAAACTGAAATTTAAATTAAAAAGAGGCTACCAACAATTCTGGCTGCAAAAGGAGATCGCTACAGCTTATTCTGAAATATGGGCTGTAATTCAAAAGTTCTTAATTGCATTTCCTTCATCATATTTAGTGGAACATGGAATCAGTGCAGTAAACAATTTATTAACAACAAAAAAGAAACCGATTACAAATAGTCAATTGCGGAGATTTAAGATTACTGCTGACCAAAATAGAGCCGAGGATTACTAAATTGGTAGCAGCATACCAGATTCATCCTTCTCATTAAGATGATTTCGAATGTTTTAACTTTTTTGCATTACCTTTCTATTCTGAGTTCAATAAATAGTTTCATAATTTCAAACTTCAATGTTTCTAATTTAAACCTTTCTTTACTATATTTTACGAAAAAGGTAGAAACATTATTACATATATCTTTCTGTTTAACTGCTATTAAAATTAAAAACAAATTGATTTCCAGGGGACGCTGAGTAATATTTTTTCTATTGCCTATTCTGTAAAGGGGGCGGTAGGCCAAATAAGTTTGGGAACCACTGATATACACTTTCACATTTAATTTGAAATTCAGCCCCACTGAGTAGTAAATGGGCTTAGAACTGCAGCCTTAAGCTTTCCACTGAATAAACAAGGGTAAGATGGCTTTTATGGGAATGAGTCATACAGAAGGAATCATATCTCAGTGCCAGAGTATGCCAAAGGTCCCAGATTCAATCCCTGGTATGTCCTGTGGACCTTGGAAAGAACTATGAAGAGCTTTGCCAGACAGTGTTCACAATACTTGGCTGGTAGTGTCTGGTTTAGTAATAGGCACCTTCATATGTTGCTATGATGGTAAGGTTGAGTGTCATCTTTTAGTGCTTACTAAATTAATTGTCATCTTTTAGAGCAGGGGTCAGCAACTTTTTTTGCTGCGGGCCGGGATGGGGGTGGGAATGGCGCTGGGCCCAGCGCGCGCATGCTTGCACACTCATGAATACGATGTTCACCATCATGCACATGCGTGCACGTGTGGGGGGCACCATTTTTGATTGCCCAATGGCGCTGATGCACAACACAGGATGCCGTCGCCATTGGGCATTCCAAAATGGCACTGTGCATCGCGCGTGCATGCACACGCTGCAGGGCACCATTTTGGAAGGCCCAATGGCACTGGTGCCATGCGAATTCACACAGTGCCGGTGCCGTTCGGCCTTCCAAAATGGCGCCCTGCATCGTCTGCACATGTGCATGATGTGGGGTGCCATTTTGGAAAGCCCAACAGTGCTGGCGCCATGCGAATGTGCACAACGCTGCCATCGTTGGGCCTTCCAAAATGGTGCCCACCATCGTGCGCATGCTCGTGAAATGCAGAGTGCCATTTTGGAATGCCAAAATGTCAGCCGCACTCATGCGCAGTGCAGTAGTGGTGGCAGCGTGTGCGCAGCGGTGAGAGCGGCAGCAGGATCAGCCACGGGCCAGACCCAAGGCCTCAGCGAACTGGACCTGGCCCATGGGCTGTACATTGCTAACCACTGTTTTAGAGCCTACTCTATATAGCCTGCTCCATATGAAAATGGATTTGGCTGCAAAAGATTAATGCTTCTCAGGTGGAAGCTTTCTTATACTGAGTATATTGTTTTTATTTTAGGTGCTCATTTTTGTATATTTCCCTTTTTAACAGACACATGGGGGTGTATTCCCTTGTCTGCTAATGTGCAGAAGATGACTCTCAGTGGAGCTGAATTTTTATGGTTATGTTGTAAAATTTTCTTGTAAAAAGTTCTACAATACTATTGTCCCAGGAAACCCATTTTTGCCTATCTTCAAAGGAAGTATCTTTGCAGCAGTGCAAAAACCTTCAAAGTCTCATTGCCACTTGCAAGACATGACACTGCAAACTTTAAAGGGAGGCATTCCCAGTGCTGCACTTCTTACTTTAAAGGAAGGCTTTGAACTTGCAATCTGCCATATGAATAGAAAACCCTAAGTGACAAGAAGCCTTTCCAGCAATGGCTGGCAAACTTTAAGAATGAAATAGAGGCTCAAAGGTCACAGAAGGATAATTGGTATCCCATTTAAACCCTATGATTTAGACCTGGCTTTTACTGGCATGGGGCAAACTCATTTTCTTTCATTTTAAACCAGCTTAGATCTTACAGACTCAAATCTCCCATTTAATACTTAGATTGGATTCATACAATTTTTTATTTAAAAAGAGAGGAGAGGGTGCAGGGAAAGAGAAATGCAATTCCAAAAAGTTACATCTCTGCATGATGCAAATATTCAAGGACAGCAGGACTTTGAAAATGGTTAAATTCAACAATTTTGAATTTTCAGCCAATGCCTTATCTAAGTTTGACAGTCTTAATTAAGGAACAGCAGTCTGTTATGTGACAGCTTTATCCTTCCTCCTTCTATACTTGGTTGTGGTGAATAACTGATGCTACAAATGAAGGGAGAAGGAACATAAAGTCTAAGTATTAGGAATCAAAGACAAGAACAGGGGACTTGTAGGTTTATAGGTGCCTTCACCTCTGAGATTGTAGCCTTCAACCATTCTGTCACCTTCTAGAAAGTTTACAAGATATCTGGAGAACATCATATTCCAGCCGTCCTGTATTTGTTTCCATACCTTTTTTTCTTAGTTGAGGAAAACAGATATAATAAATCCACAACACATTTTAACTATAAGCAGTAGGGATGTGACAAAAGTATCTTGCTGTTCATTAAAGTTACAGGATTTTGGGTATTCTTGATACAAGGCTCAAGTATTTATGAGCTCTGAAAGTGTGAGAATTTGCTAGGATATCATTTGCAAAAGAAATAACAGAAGGCTCTTTTTTCTTAAGTAATAAAAGTAACAGTGCCTCAGCCATTTATTTTAACTGTCTCCATCAAGGCAATTTGAATTATTCTACGTGGCTGCAGCAGGGGAGGGGAGAGAGGGAGGAATTCAGTTTTAAGGATAAACACAGCCCATCCTTCCTAGTATGAAGTGTGGAAGGAAAACACAACTATGTGTTTTATGGCACTCTCCAGTCACCATCAAAAGATCCATTATTGCTTTAAATAACAAAAGTATATATATGTATTTGTGTTTCACATGCCTCTGACACTTTTCATAAGCATACACATCTACAGTAGGATGACATAGGGCCTCTACAGACCAGCCCAAAGAGCCAGCTTGAAGGCAAAGATGGGGAGGAGCAGCCGCATGCTACCCGCCCCAACCCCACAGCGAGGACATCCTGATACCATGTGCCATTACACATGGTGTGTGGCTTCAGGCTGTCCTTCTGGAGCAGCGTTTTGACATGCTGCACTGGAAGGGGGTAAAGAGCCATGTGCTGGCTCTTAGGGTAGCCTTTTACCACCCACAAAAGGAGCAGCATTTTGCCATTCTTTTCCGGGCAGCAAAAGGGAGTATTGGGGCTGTGTGGTCCAGTAGCCTCGGCCCCGATCCACTGCTTCCTGGGGCGGATCTCCGCCGCCCCTTTGGGCCCACCTGCAGAGGCCCATAGAGAACAATATTCCCCATTTTAATTGTATTAGTCTAAGTCAAGACAATTTGAATGAATCCATTGGGCTGCTGGAGGGGAGGGGGAGAGGGAATTCCATTTTAAACATAGGCATCTGAATGATGGTTTATACTGCTAATTGCAAGAAGAGTTAGAGAGAGGGAGCCAGCTGAGTGTTTTATAGCCCTCATTCTCATAAATGATTTGCTTCTCTGTGTGGGAGACCACGTTGAAATATCTTACTCTCCTTAGAGAAGCAAGAAAAGTGCAGTGAACCCTTGATATCCACTAGAGTTTGGTTCCAGGACCTTCATGGATACCAAAATCTGTGGATGGTCAACTCCCATTAGATACAATGGTGTCCCTTTTTAAAGAATGTTTATATTTTAAAAATATTTTCATGTTGTGAATGGCTGACTCTATGGCTAAAGAATCCATGAATACAGAAGGCAGACTATACTAACTTTTTCTGCACCCCTTTATGCACAGAAAAGAAAGAGAGAAATTTACATCACTAGTGAGCAGCTCTGTTGTCTGGAAGAACTCTGAGTGTGGACTTTGTTTAAGTATATAGATGCTCAGCCAAATTCATGTGAAACCATTCTTTCAGTAGTTATAAGCATTCATTTTTAATTTGTATGTCTATCCAGAAACCCCTTTTTATAAGAGATATAAGTAATTAAAGTCAGAATAGTTCAGAAATCTTTTAGGTTAGAGAACATCTTACAACAAAAATGTTTTCCCAATTAAAACACAAATTCCTGGATGGCATCCTATCAGGCATTACATGCTACCCAAATTTTTATCACAAAGAGAATAAAAAGTATACATTTTGAGACATTAAAGTGTTTTGGAGATCATAGATACTATGATTACATCACTTTGTGAAAGAATTTAACAGTCTAAGGGGGGAAGCAGACGGCTCAAAGGGCTGTTTTGGGGGTAAGGAAGGGGAGGGGCAGCTGCACGGTGGGTGCCCCAACCCCTTCCCAAAGGCATTGTCAGAGTGCCAGCCCCTCCACATGGCTGGTGCTCCGATGATGCCTTCCTGCCGCAGCGTTTGCAAAAGCTGCGGTGGAAGAGTCGCCAAAGGTGTGCCGCCAGCCTTTTGCAGCGCACTTTCGGCGACTTGTGGAAGGAGTGCTATTTTAGTGCTCCTTCCAAGGGTGGCGAAGCTGCACCACGAGGCTGAGGTGTGGGGATACCTTGGCCCCGCGGCGCAGCTTCCCGGGGCGGCCCAGAGTCACTCGTCTGCTTCCCCTCATAGTTTGTTTTTGAGCCTGTTCAGATACCTATGTGATAGACCATAGCTCTTTGGTAAAATATATACTTTACATACAGAAAGTCCTAGGTTCAGTACCTTATATCTTTAGGCTGGGTTGAGAGAGACACAAGACCTTTTTTTAGTACTATGTTTTACTCATCAATCCTTGTAGCATTCATAAAACATCAGAAAAATAAAACTTTATGGGATTATACATACTAATGTATTGTGCTTATTTCTGCTTGAAGTTTTACCAACCTTTAAGACAAATACATTTGTATATCAGTACAATATTACACAAAAACTTTATGCAATAATGTGCTTAATCACATCCAGAACACATATTTACCTTAATGCACACATTTGCATTTGTAAGACAAAGAAAAAAAAGGATATGAATGAATTATGGAAATGGAAATTTTCAGCATACTCATGCTCTAACTCTGGAATTCATTTTGAAATTTCCCTTGTTAAATCAGAATTCCAAAACAATAAAAAGAAGATCAGCATATGCAGAAGAATAAAAAGGAATGAAATGGGAAAGTCTTTCTCATTTGTAATCATTAAACAATGTTATTTGGAACACTGGTGACAGAAAGGAATTTATTGTTAGAAGTATAGGCCCTATACATACAGAATAAGCTAACTAGAGCTGGCTTTTCTCAAAGGTACATCCTAAGAATAAACAGCTTATAGGTGGAAAGCATGTAAAAGTTTAGACTTTGTTCTCTAGCAATCAAACGTATTTCTATAAGAGGGGAGCAAATCCAAAAGAGGATTTGGAAATTCAAACAGACTAATCATTGAAATTACTGTAACAGTGTATCCTTCAAGTGATTCTTGCATATGCTTCCTGCAGATTTTTAGTTTAAGCATCACTCCTGGAGACCAAGGTTCAGCCTTCCCCCCCCCCTCAGCTAGGGAAATCCTTTGGCAAGTCACACTCTCTCAGCCTCAGAGGGAAGCACTAGAAAAGACACTGAACAAATCTTGCAAAGAAACCCTGTGACAGGTTAATCTTAGAATCACCATAAATTGGAAACAACTTGAAGAGACACAGCAAGAAAAATGAATAATGTGGGGTGTGGAATAAAACCTCTATCAGATGTGTGGAGTAATGCTGATTTTGGTGCCTATGCCTGTCCTTAAATAAAATATTCTAGAAGGTGAGGGAAAGGTTGTGTTTATTCCAAATGACTTATGTACCTTGGCTTTCACCTGAGCAAAAAGTTTTGTGTTCTCAGTACCTTAAATCTATTGCAAGCTCAGATGATATCAACAAATGAGGCATTGACATTTTGATCCTAGAGTCTATATGAGTTTGTGATTGGATGTATGCAGCTGTTGCTGTCACTTCGATGCATGTGTTCAAAATCAGTGGCCAGCTGCTTAAGGATGCTTGCAGCCATTGTCAGCTGTGTCAAAAGGATTAGCACGCACCCAGCATTCTTAAGTCCTATTGTGGTGGAAATACTACAGGAATGTCAAAATAAGGCATAGGGAGCAGGTGGGGAGAATGTTAACACAGTGGGACATAGAAGAGATGCAAAACAGCAGTGGTCAGATAGGAATGAAAAAATGTATCTCAGAAATATTAGGAAATACATAAATCAAATATTTATCCTGATTACTGATAACTGCAGATGGCGCAAAGCGCCATCTTCAGGGCAAGGAAGGGGAGGGGCAGCCACACGCTGGGCACCCCAGCCCCTTCCTGAAGATGTCGTCGGAGCACCGGACCCTCTGCACGATGCCTATCCACCGCAGCGTACACACATGCTGTGGCGGAAATGGTACCAAAGGTGTGCCAGCAGCCTTTTGCGGTGCACCTTCAGTGATCTGTGGAAGGAGAGCTATTTTAGCACTCCTTCCTGGGGTGGCAAAGCCCCTCCATGGGGCCAAGGCATGCAGATGCCTCGGCCCCAATCCACAGCTTCCTAGGGCGGCCCGTGCCGCCCGTCTGCTTCCCCCCAAAGTTCTGGGATAAATTTCCTTGATGTAAATGAGACAAGATATAATTTCTTGCCAGATTGATAACAGAGAATGATAAATATAAAGTAGGTGGAATAATAACTTTCATACTATTGGGGGAAAATATAGATGCATGGGACTGTCTGTTTTTTTTTCAGGAAATGTTTATCAGATGTGAATTTTCTAAACGGATGCTTGTTAAACTGCACTGCTTCTAAAGGACCATTTCTGGCACAGCAAGTTCTGAAAATTTGAGGGAAGGAAGTCCAAGGTTTTGTTCATACATGTCATAGTCAGAAATTGGAAAAGTTACTTTTTCCAATAACAGTTTATTTATTTATTTATACCCAGTCAGCATTGCCATAACAGAGTTCTAGTCCAAAATGTGTCTTCAAATGGGTGACTGAGAAAAATTGCCTCTTAGGCTGATGCAAAATTCTCCCTAGTAATGTTTTAAGGGCAAAATACTTTAGGACAGATGTCTAGCATCCCATACAGTAGAAGAGCCCTCAAATACATAAGGAATGATTGACCATATCTTTAATTAAGTAAAGTGCCTGTAATACATAATACCATTCAAACATCATGTTTTTCTCTCATAACATCATTCAGTTAAGTCTAAAATTACTTCATCACACCACTAGCTCTCAATTTTCACATGTTACTGCATGATCCTGTTAGATTGAAAGTCTGGAGCACTGTTTTCAAGCTGATCATCAGGAACAATGGTGTCTTTGAAAAGCCTGACATTAGCTGCTCAATCACCCCAATATGTCTGTTTTTCTTTTCACTGACTTTTCTGTAACCCCTTCCATCACAAGTTCTGATTCAGACTGATTCTGGCCTTAGGCAACTACACGTCTGGAATTTCCTTTACCAGCTTGAAGCAACACAGCTTGAATTAATGTACTAGAGGCCAATGCACAGCAGTCCTTTAATCCCAGGGTTTATTCAGCTGCATAGTCTTCACTATGCTGATGTTTCTTGGTATGCTGTCTAGGCTATGTTTTAAGTATACATGTAAAGTTTGGGTTTTAAAAAATTATTTCAAAATTACAGTTAGAATATTTGTTTTATTGCTGTGCTTTATAAGGTAATGATCATGTTGCAAACTGCTTCAGGTGTCACTTAAGCAGTAGGATCTAGTTTTGACAATATTCTAGTTTAATTCATAAGACCATGACCATCATGAGTGTTGAAAAGTAGTTAGAGTGTTGAGCTAGGCCTTTGAACATGCAGTCATAAAACTTCCAAATCTAAGGAAAATTACAAAGCATACCAACAGGAATAATTGTTCCTATATAAGGCATCCTGATAGAAGCATCATACTAGCCCACAGAAACATCAAATTTGATATGTCATATCAGTTTTGGAGATCACTCTGTGCTACCCTTGCCTAAGGAGAAGGATAGTCTGGTGATATGCAGTTGGACCTCCATATCCATGGATTCAACCATCTACAGGCTTGAAACTATATTTTAAAATATATAAATACCAAAAGCAAACCTTGATTTTACCATTTTATATAAGGGACACCATTTCACACCATTTTTACTATGGCATTGTATATAATGAGACTTGAACATTCACAGATTCTGGAATCTATGGGGGTGTCCTTGAACCAAATTTCAGCAGATACCAAGGGCCACTGTAGCACGAGTATATTTCTATAATACACTTATCTGTATAAAATAATGGGACAGAGCTCCTACAAAATCCTTTAAGAAATACTCTTAATAGAAAAATATAGCATATTTTTGCTTTTTTATTGTTTTATTTACTACTAGTAAAAGTACTCAATTTTGCTTGGGTTCAAACCTGTTGTTCTACCTCTTCCATGGTACTGTTTCTCCACCCTAAGTACCATCTCCACCTGTGTTAGAAACTCCTTAGCCTTCCCTTCCCTTCCTCTTGCTTTCTTTTTTCCTCTCTCACCCAATCTCTTTTTCTTCCTAGCCAATCTTTCTCTCTCTTCTTGACCTCTGCTCAGTCAACCTTCTCCTTTTCTGTCTTTTCCCACATTGTCAGGACCCAGACATCTTGCTTTCTCTCTTTCTCTTGGACTCTTAAGGTTTCTATTGTCTTCTTCTCCAATCCAGGCAGCCTCATTTGCATATTGTAGTCTTAATATGTAAAGCAAATGGTGGCTTTGAACATAATGATGGGTATAAAAACTGGAGTCCAAAGTGTTTGGTTTACTTCCATGGTCTCTTTTATTGATCATCTTTTTTCCCTCACAGAGCTTTCATGTCTAATAACTTCCAGATATGCAGGTAGTCAACAGGAATATCTTTACCAGGAATGAGAATTTTACAAGTTTGAAATCCTGTCTGGGGCATCTAGAACTGCCCAATTGTACCTACACCCTGTCTCATGCTCATATTCCAACTACAAAATGGTAATAATCATATTGATTCAGCTCATAGTTACTCTGTTGAAATGATCAGAAACTGATGTTAGGAATGTAAATTATTGCTTAGTTTGTTCTTGCATGTGACAATGAATTATTTTTAATGTCCTCCCTAGATAAGATCACAAGTTTCTTTGGATTGTTTGATTTTGTGTTTTATTTTATTTTCATTTTAGTTCTCTTTGCCAAAAAAATTAATGTGAAAAAATACACTTTATGTTGTGCAAAAAAGAAAAAGAGGGAGAGAGAAAGCAAGCAAGCAAAAGGTTTTGTATAAAATTGAATGGAAAAAATGCTGGTATTTTTGCTCTAATATAGAGGTAAAAAAACAAGACCAAAAATAACTTGCAGTAATAGATTTTATTTTATTTAAAAATGTTTTTAGCTATATGCAGTTTTACTTTATATTTTTTATTATGGAAGTTCCCTCAGTTCCCACTTTTGGGGAAAAGGTGGATATAAATGAAGTGGTTGATTGTTAAAGATGAGAAAAATGGCTCTCTAACAGGGTTGTGTAGTTTGTATGGAAGCTGTGTAGAAAAATGAAGGCTTCCTGATGCTCACACCATGACCACAGTTTGCAAAATTCCCTCCAGGTAAACTGGGGTGGGGTGGGGCGTCTCCATCTAGTAAGCAAATAGAAAAAAAACCAGATAATGCTCAAGGACATATAGTTGTATCTAGACTTAAGGGAACAGAACTATGAGAAAACCTTGAAAGATTTTGCAAGAGTAGGAGAAGGTCAAGAACTTCATTCATGCCTGTAGGAACCAAATAGTTAACTTTTTCACAATCCACATATGACACTGGAGTCAGATGTCAGCAAAACTAATATCAACTTCTTTTAGACAGGTAAGGCGTGTCAGCAGCATTCTGCCCCTGGGCAACTCTCACTGGCAAAATGAAATTCCAGCTCCAATTCATTGCAATTATTTCACAGATGATATTGTCAGGTGTTGCAATCCTAGCTACAGTCCTGGCTACAGGGATCAAGGGTTACATACATGTTTCTTTGGTTGGTGGAAATGGATTTGTGACTTGCCCAAGGTCACCACATTAAAACATCTGCCTAAATAAACAGGTCTTTGCTTGTTTGTGGAAAGAGAGCAGAGTGTGGGCCAACCACACATTCTGTGGGAAGGAGTCTCAATTTTTTCTGCTCTTAGACACTGATCCTGAAAATTGATCACAGAGTCCTTTAACAGAACAATCTGTGGATGGAATTACTGTTCTAAGGGCCTTTGCAGACTGCCAGAAATAGTGCACATTAAATT
>CM034703.1:67347325-67361771 GCA_020142125.1 Phrynosoma platyrhinos | reverse complement strand
GTGCCTCAATTTAATGTGCACTATTTCTGGCAGTCTGTAAAGGCCTTTTGTCATTGCCATGCTCTGAGGCTGAGAGATTGTGATTTGCCCAAGGTCACCCAGTGGGTTTTTATTATTCAGTGGGAAATCAAATGCTGTTCTCCAGTTGTAGGCCAATGCTTAAACCACTACACCACATTTGCTTTCTGTAACTGTCCAAGTTACACCAGAATTAAAAACTCCTGTAAACTAGGAACACATCAGAAATGTTGACACAATGTTAAGCTAGGGTGTATGTAGTCCTGTATAATTTGCAATATTGCTGGGCTGGAAGAGTTTTCTATTTAGCATAGCTTCAGCTGGCTGGCATCATGTTGGGAAGCGAGAATGAAAACGCTATACAGAATATAGTTCTAAGATTTATTTTGACCCATCCACCCAGTATAACCACAGCTCTTCTTTGTGTTGAAGTATGGTTAGCATCCATCTCTATTAAAGTGAACAGGGCAATTTTCCTTTCTATGAAAAATTGATTTATATGTCTGACCACTGTCTAACTAAACTCTGCCATATGAAGCAGAAGAAAGTGGATAGTTGGGTCTATTCCTGCTTTGAAAGACTGGCCAATTTCTCCCTCTCAGTAATTTCTTTTCATTCAGGTGAGCTGAAGGTTAAATTAGAGATAGCTTATAGTCAAAGAATGCTAATAAAAATGCAATAAATAAATAAATAAGCCAGGTTAAGTAAGTGTGTTTCCTCTCCTCTTTTCTTTAATGCCATGATTTATTCTGAGAAAGGCACAGGCAGAATTATATTCTAGGTTATTTCTTCTTCATATTTGGCTGGAAAGTATGCAAATATTTCCATTTCTGGTGCCTTTATATATAACAATGGAATATATTATGAATTTTGTATTTTTCTGATTTGTATGCTGATCCCAAGAAAAAGAAATTCATGTTTATTTGTTAGACAGAATCTCTGATAGTTCTTTGGCTGGACAAACATGTCAAATGTCTGCAGAGTTGCTCTTCTGGAAACCACACAAGTAGCCCTCTTCGCTGTGGTGGCCAATAAGAATACATCAAAAGTTTGAAAAACTAGTATAAATTGTACATCCAATGAATCAATCCAAGTACTATGTTTAAAGTTTTATAAATCTCTTCAGTAAAACTTGGAAGACAATGTTTAAATGCAAAATAAATTTTAAAAAAGGACTGAGATGTTTGGGGTGAAATAATTATTTTAAATACCGTACTTACCAAATATCAATATTCTTAATATATGTATCCAGCTATATCATCCTATGTGGATGGTGCTGGTTTCCTGTTAGGGACTCATGACATGGAATGGTGGGTTTAGTTATATATACTTCATCTGTGTGTTCTGGTACATCTGACATTTAGCTTGACTGCTTCATTACTTTGGCATTGACCAAAATTCAACTGCAGGGTAAAAATGAAAATAACAATACAATGTGTGTGTCTGTGCCTTCAAATGATCTGCCAATTTATGGCAACCTCATGAATTTCACAGGGTTTTCACAGGCTATAATTTCACAGGGTATAGGCAAGGAATAATCAGAGGTGGTTTTTCCAATTCCCTCCTCTGAAATATAGCCTACAGCACCTGGTATTCATTGATAGTCTCCCATCCAAGTATTATCCAGAGCTGATTAGGCAGGATTTGGTGCCTTTAGGTTATTAAGGCTGAGCATATGATATGATGCCATACAATACTGTCATGAACCGAGGTTCTCTGTTGTTCTTTTAATCCAGAGAGAAATTTAGCCACCCTAGACTATAGGACTTTCAACAAAGACACATAGGAAACCAGATCTGGGTTTAGACACTTTGCATGTAACATTTATTGGAACACAGAAACAGAGACACCTAAAACAATCATTTCTAATATCAGATACTCAATATAACAAAAACTATCAAGAGCTCTTTTCATTCACTCCCACATTCATACACATTCATACTCACGATCCTTCACTGGAAGTTGATCAAGCTTCCAAGAAGGGTGGATGGCCCCTGGTTGCCGCAGATCAGGAACCACAAGGTCAAGTGGGAGAAGTACTGCCTTTTATACCCTTTTTTCTCTTCTTTCTTGAAATAAACATGTTCTGCTCACCAAGGGTTTAGAACAGTCCAGTTCTTTGCACAAGTTTCAGTACATTCTGTGTGTGCCGGATCTCACTCAGCCATATCAACATCATTCATATTCGACAGATTGTATTGTCCTGGTTATGCTTGGTCAGCATCTCCGCTTCCGAGGCCAAGTTTCTCCCATTCCTCGCTTCCACCATCCAAGTTCCTCCTTCAATAATGCTTTGCATGGCATCCATTTTATTTGGTTCTTTCAGGGCCTTGTCACTCCAGGAACCCATTCACCTTCCACATACTCAGCCATTCTCTCACAATACCATATACATATTGCATTGTTGATATTTGGATGTGGTGTGCATTGCAGCAGAGTATAGTAAAGAGCTTCCTCCATCAGCCTTTTCCATGCTAAAAGCATGCAGACACTTCTTTCTTGTTCCATAAATTAATAAGAAAAGAAAATATACAATCCACCAAAGGATTACATCTTACCGATGTTGTTGTAGAATAGAAAAGTTACAGATCCATTTCCAGATCCAGGAGTTACAATTACATTGTAAAAGCAGTTCCAAGTATAAGCATACTCAAAACTAACTCCATAGCTAACCACACATGGGCAAACACAGTGCTTGCATATATTAACAAAAGGACAAAGGAATCTCTTGGCCCTTCCCATACTCCATCTTCTGGGTGTTAACCTTATGCTGAATGGATAATGCCTGTATGATGTGTTTTAACCCAGCCTCTAGCTGTCCATCATCCCCCATGTGACTACCTTCCCATGAACTGATATGTTTATGTGTTGCCTATCTATTTCCAAGGCTGAAACTGTGCTTTGTTTTGACTTCTAATCCACCTGCTGTTGAGTTCTCTTTGTGTTGAAGTAAAAACTGTTCCCAGGAGAAAATCCACACACACACATTCTGCATTTCTCCTTTGACTGTATAACCCATCCATATTCCAACATATATAAATATTGCTTCTCTTTAGCATTAAGTGTAGACCCACCATGCCAGAATTTAAAGTGTCCATTCAGCAACAACCCCATGATATCTCTGTAATAAAAAAACAGAGTTAAGGAAGTAATTAATGAGGATATGGAAGCAAGAGTGCAAAATACTTTAAATGAACAAAATGTATCAACTGCATATTGAATAATGTGATTAACTTAATGAATTTGATGTCTGAGACTAATTTTACAACAATGAATTTGAAGAATGAGACACAAATATTTAAACTGGAAACAGAAATAAATACACAGACAGGGATGCATCTTCCTTTCCAGGAAGGAAAAAAAAAAAACCCAAAAACGAGCATAATGAAGGAAATAGTAAAATTGTGGAAGGTGAAAAAGGCAAATCTAATGCATCAATCCAACCAGTCTTGTGGGCAAGGTTCTGTGCAAGAACATTGAAAGTTTTTTGTGAAACCATATCAGAGTTATATCATAAATAAAAGACATGTCATTTTCACTATACCAATGTGGATAGAGATTTGCCTTAGTACGTCAAAACAGGCCATTTAGATCAGAGAATTTTGTATGACAAAACAAAATAATAATAACAGATGCAAGTCTTTACAGATAGGGTATCCATTGTCAGGTTCAAATAGTTCAGAGAGAATAGATAGTGTCAGAGAAAAGACTCAGTATAAATTTGGTAGAGATGGGACCAGACAAGTTAGCAATGTTAAAAATTTCCAAGCAAAATAAAAAACAAGAACACATAGGTGAGTGCAAACACCCTCACTGTTGAAGCATAGAGTGAGATCCCAGTAACTATTAAAGAAGTCAACCAGAATACTGGTTCAGGCCAGGAAATGGTTGAACTCTCTGAAAGGACAATTGCCCCTCCATTCTCATGGACTTGAGGTCCATGGTTTTGAATATTCACAGAGGGGCAACCTCCATTAAAATCAATCGAGCGCATCCCTGTGGTCATATTCCCCATTCAACCCTATGGGGCTTGAATATCGGCGAGTCTCCATTTTTGCAGGAGTGTGTGTGGTCTGGAAATGGAGGGCTGACTGTAGTTATCTGACTTTGAATTTAACATAAGCAAAAACAAATACAGCCATGAAAATGGAATTTGAATTAGAATATCAGTCAGGTAAATTAAGGAGTGACATAGGGCCTCGGCAGACGACTAATAGGGTCGTCTTCGAGGCTGGAAGAGGAGGGGCAGCCACAAGAGTGGCGCCCCTTCCTCCTCCCGAGGTTGCCCTCAGAGCTGCTGGCCGTCCGCATGGCCGGCGCTGCCAGGGCAACCTCCCGCCGCAGCGACAGCACGCGCTGCGGCGGAAAAGTCAGGGAAAGTGCGCCCTACACGTTTAGGGCGCATTTTTCCCTGTCTTCTGAAAGGAGCGCTATTTTGCGCTCCTTTCAGGGACGCTGTCGGTGCGCCGTGGTGCGGCTGCCATGGCCCCGTGGCGCACCAGCCCAGGGCGTCTCGGACGCCCTGGTGTGCTTCCCCCCATAGTTGTCCACTTGGGGCACTTTAGGAAAATCCATCACTTTCTTATTGTACAAGTTTAATTTTTGGCTATAACCTAATAATCTATTTGAACAGAGTAGAGAGTCCCATTCCAAATCACAATTTCTTTAAACATCTCTGATAAAGCTGCCTTAACTCCCTGTGTTGGGAAGAAGTGGAGTATAAATAAACAACAAAAACAAAAACAACAATAATAATAACCTTGCTATTCCTTTGGGAGGAGACTTCTTTACAATTGAGGTCCTTATCACCTTCACCAGCTGATCAAAATAGAAAACCAAAATTTCAAGCCATTTAATTCATAGTTCTTTCGCTCACCTTTTCAATTTTGTTACATAGTCTTTCATGCTGCCAGATTTGAGAAGAACTCAGAAGAAAAAGTGAAGAAGACAGAAAGTGGACAGAGCAAAATTTTCTTTTTTAAATGCAGCCATGGCTGTAAGTAGATTGTTCCTTCAGCTTTCTGAGAATGATTATTCACTGTAAGTATCAACTTCATTCTCAGGAGGGCTGGTGGAGTAATCTGCTACCATCGAGATGTGCCTCAACTGAACGCTTCATGGGTAGAAGTGTCTGCTTGACTCTTCAACTACTGCTTGTAAAAGGCTGTCTTGATTTAAATTTGTGAACTTTATTATATCTAATTAATGTTGATGGCTCTTTCCATCCTTCTGCCTTACACATTTCCTCCAATAAACATATTGCTTTGAATGCGTTTGTTGTCGCCATTGATCTTGTTGAATGAGCTTATATTTGCTGTGGCCTTGGAGTGTGTAAATAGTCATAGTAGAAATAAACACAACCTCTCAAGCATCATGTTTTAGTTACCTTGTCACCTAAAGTTCTTGGATGAAACAAAACAAAGCTTTAGTAAGCTAATTGCTCTTTCAATATAGATCCTAGCCCTCCTGACATCTGAGGAGTGCTATTTTCCTTCAAAAGGATATTTCTGCACATGACAACACTGAATTGATATGGAAATACAATATACTAATCTGGAAGATTAGTTAATGAAATTTGATTATATTTTTTTTGAGGGGGGGAATGTTCCTCACAGTTCTCTCACCAGCTAAACCAGACTAACCTTAAGTCTTTATATGAATGAAAACCATGACCAGGCATAGAAAGAATATTCAAAAATGATAGTTAAATGTGTTTCTTGAATGTCAAGAAATGCTGACAAGAAGAATCCTGAACTGATGAACACTGCAGTTTGGAACTTATCTATGGGACTTGTCTATGCAAAATTTGCATTTTCTGTGCAGAAAACAGAATTTTATGGAAAGGTAAGCAAATATTTCAATTTTTGATGTTATTGCATATGTCATTCCATATAGTGACAGAATATATTATTCATTGTATAATT
This sequence comes from Phrynosoma platyrhinos, assembly GCA_020142125.1. NCBI lineage: Eukaryota > Metazoa > Chordata > Lepidosauria > Squamata > Phrynosomatidae > Phrynosoma > Phrynosoma platyrhinos. The sequence goes on along the minus strand of CM034703.1, from coordinate 67,355,829 downwards.
TTTTGTGATTTGTATGCTGAATCTAGGAGTGGGGGAATTTTATACTTTTGTTGGATAGAATATCTGATAAGTCGTTGATAGAGTAAATGTGTACAATTCCTGAAGATATGATTCCTCATGCAACCAATCAAGATATATTATCTGCACAGAAAATGCAATTTTTGGGGTAAAAATGTGCGGTTTTTGTGCACAATATGTATAGTCAGCAAAAACTGATGTTTTTGAAGGCTTTCTTGCAGCAGAAAGAAAATGATTCAATATTAATAATGCTAAAATTATTTGTTGCTTCCTTTTAGGGCAACATTAGTAAAACATTGCATCCCTACCCATGACCTTAGTGTTATAAGCACCACATTATAGCCACCTGAGTTACTAACCAGGGCTGACATGTTTCTTTCAGGGGTCCCAAGTCCATTATTTTAAACAGCTGACTTATGAAGCTGTTACAAGAAAACATAGATTCCTGCTGAGTATCTGTCACAATAAACCTTATTTCCAAGTATAGGTTGAAACAGCCCACCATTTTTGCATTTTTAATATAATCTACAATCATGGTACATTGCTACTGGGGCAAAACAAAGTGTAGCAATGCCTCTAGGCCTAATGGAAACATTCCTTAAAAGTTCTGTATAAATAGAGAAACTGGGAAACAAAAGTCAAACAAGTATTGCATTTTGAGGGTGGGATGAAAGAAACCATACTACATTTGAAATATATAATAAAATCTTGTCAAAATATGCATTTATGCCTCAAAATTGGTATGGATGATTCTCAAACTGATGTTTCCCAACTGTTAGGTTTCAAGACAACCTGCTGAGCCATTTGCTAAATATAAGGCATAGCTCCTCCTGCCTCCTCCTTATCTGCAAATAATAGTGGAATGCAGTTCATCTGTCTCATTCTAAAACAGGGCTGCATTGAAAGCCATATTTTACTAGACCAAAGCAATAGTATAATCTTACAGTTGTCAAGTCTTCCTATATCCAGACTTTTAAGATGTGAAAAAAAAATCAAGTGTAATAATAGTTTCCATTATTACTTAGGTAATAATAAATGTATTTTCTTCTTTTCCCCCATTCCTCTCCCCATGCTTTGCTGGTTTACCCACAAATAGACAATATAATATAATATAATATAATATAATATAATATAATATAATATAAATTATATTATATTATATTATATTATATTATATTATATTATATTACATAATAATATAATACAGGCTGAATACCACTTATCTAAAAGCTTGGGATCAGATGTTTTGGAGTTGGGATTCCCCTCCCCACCAAGATTTTGGAATCCAAGTAGCATTAGAATCCAAGTAGCAATTAGCAACTCTACAATCCAAGTAGAGGCTGGAGAGAGGTGTGGCTGGAGAGAGACATGAGGGTCTGTGAAATGTCAGGAATCAAAGTGTAGTGCATTGTGTAAATCCATGCCTCTCATCATATCACATCCCACATCTCTCTCCAACAGTGCAGGTATTACTACACTATTTATATTCCAAAATCCAAAATCAAAATATTCCAGATTGAAGTCTTGAAGCATCATGTTGGTGCTCAAAAAGTTTTGGTTATTGGAGGTTTTTAGATTTTGGATTTCTAGATTAGGGATCCTCAATCTAGATAATTAAAAAAAAGTCCATTTTTCTGAACTCAGTACTTTGTAATGTTACTATTCAATATTTTGGCAACTCACTTTTATATGCAAGCAGTTCCTTTCAGAAAAGGTCTAAATAATTGATCTTAAGAAATATCTTTCACATTGTATGAAGATTGAAACCCAGTGCATGTACCAGTATTTGAATAATATGTTTTACAAAAATTGAGAAGGCAGTATTGCCATATTATTTGTCTTTCATTAAACTAATAAAATTGCACATAATTATTGCCAGCTATAGAAGCCTATTTGTTGAAAGCTGGCAATGAGCTCTGCAATATCAACCTCTTAAAAAGATTGCTTACAACCAAGTTGAATGTAAGTAGCTGTTATTAAGTAAATGTTGAGGAAGGGAAAACTCTACCCAGACAATATCCCACTAGTATGTACCATTTAAAAAGGCTGTACTTCCCTGTCTCCCACAGCCCTGCTGTTTCCCACAAAGGCATAGGAACATTTTGCAAGAAATGTGCATTATTTAGTGTTAAATCAATGTTATTATACCACAATGCCTATGATTTAACCAGTAAGTAGTTCTGGTATACCCATATGGTTTCCATTTGTACAAATTACCATTGACTTGTCTTGTAAGTGAAAGGCATATGGTGCCTTAAAATCAACTTGCAATCTAACTTCGTTTATAGAGATTTTAAATTGTGTTTGTGTTTGTCTTTTTGTGTGGAGGGGAAATGACAAGGAAAACTAGAACATATAGGAACATGGGCTAACCCTTTATTATAGCTTTAAAATTCATATATAGAGAGAAAGAGAGAGGGGAAAAAAGGGGAGAGAGAGACTTTCATAAGGTTATCACTTCTAATTCAGCATTTCCATACTAATTACACTAGTTCATTTTCTAGTTTAAATTTAGGATTATTCAAAAAGTCTGCTTTCATAGTGCTTAAGCGGTCAGATGGAATAGCCATAGATACAAGCAAGCAAGTCCTGTCACTTTTACAATACTGTAAGTTCTCATATATTCCATTAAATCAAGCCAAGAATGAGGCAATAGTTTTCCTTCCCAAAAAGATGCTTTAAGAGCAGCTCAGGGGAAAAAATTATTTGTTGTCATATTGGCATCACAGGCATGATAAGCCTGGAATGGGATGTAGTCCTCTTACATATTCAAGCAAGGCAAACAGAGGGGGGGGGGAATCACAATTTCCATGGGGATACAGGGAATGGGTTTCTAATGACTAGGCAGTTATTTAGTCTTTGAAGAATAGCCTCAAGGATGGGGGTTCTGGATATAAATAAAGATAACAAACTATACATACAAACATTTCTATGGTCCAAAACACACTACATAAATGATCCAGTTAGAGACTGATTTAACTGCCCTGGCTCAATGCTAGGGAAGTCTGGGAAATGTAGGTTTGTGAGAGATTTAACCTTCTCTGTTAGAGAGCTCTGGTGCCACAAAACTGCAAGTCCCAGGAGTCCCTAGCACTGAGCCAAGGCAGTTAAAGCAGTCTCAAACTGGATTATTTCTGCAGTGTGTTTTGGACCTGTGTGTGAGTTCAGGAACATGCATACACACACACACACACAGAGAGAGAGAGAGAGAGAGAGAGAGAGAATTTAAATTTCAAGAATTCATTATGCCCTTTCCACATTTCTTTAAAAAATATCCATATCACGGTTGTTCATAAATTAGAGCAGCACCACAATATGGTGGCCTTCAGTGTCCTTAAGCCTACAAAAATATGTGCAGGAAAAGGTCACAACATACTATTAGTACATACTCTTTTCACTGCATATTTCATTCCACTGGCATGTGTTCTGTGTCTATAAATATGCAAAAATCTAGAAATGCTTTGGTTACAAGGAATGATCACTTGCTGCTTTATTGCCTCTTTCATTGGACAGGGCCTTTTAACTGCAGATGACAGGGACAGAACCTGTGACCTCCCACATTTTTATCATGTGTTATTCCACTGAATTATCTACAGTCTTAGATTCTACAATCTAGAAAAATTGTTCTCCACATATGTATATATACATATGTTGATGTTGGATGGTGCAAACCATAAAAGCCATATGACTCCATCAAGTTTTATGTGTGATGAACCTGCCCAGAGAAGTACCTGCATGAAATATGTTCATATATACATATGCCTCACTGCTCTCTCTTGTTGGAAATGCACAGCTTCTTTTGTGCACTATGAGCACACTTCCTGAGTATGTACATATCTGGGAATGTATTTTTTATAGGCATAAGAAAATTAATTCATATGGCTTCCTTTGAATGTTTTTTTTTTAAATTGAAGAAACATTCATGGAATTAATATTAATCCTTTCTTACTATATTATTTTGTATCTGCAGTGCTGATACTTCTGCTAGGTGCTTTTTGTACTTGAATATGGCTGTTTAAACTTCTAAAAGTCAAGTTCAAAATGCAACCTTTCTTCATCCTACTTCATTACCAAATTCCCTTTGAATTCACAGAACAATAAAAACCATTATCAGGAAAAATGAAACAAAATCTGTTAACCTTGACCTCTGCCATATACATTAAACATCAAAGGTGTCCCATACAAATCTTTTATGAATTAAGCATTTGAAAGTACTAGGGGAAAAAATTCCTTCCTTGAATTGTGCTCTAGGTCAGAGCTGAAGTCACCATCTACTGAAAAACACTGAGAACCAACTATTTCAAATCCATTTCCTTGGAACCATATATTGAAAGTCTATATTATTAATGGATCCATTGCACCACCAGTTGGAATAAAAGTGGAAAAAAAGTTGAATGTAACCTGAACTTGAGCTGTATAGGGCTTTAAAGATCATAAGCAGCACTTTGAATTGTGCCCAGAAACAAACTGGCAACCATCCCCAGTTAACTATCTAGCTACACATCTTTGGACAAACTGATATTTCTGAATACTCTTCCAAGGCAGCTCCATATAGAACACATGACACTAATCCAAATGGGATATAACTAAAGTGCATGCCACTGTGACCAGATATGACATCTCAGAAAGCAGGTGAGGCTGCCACAGAAGCCTTAACTGTGCAAAGGCACTCCAGGCCTCCATTAAGGGGCAATGCACTGATGCACCAGGCCAAAAATGGGAACAAATTGGAATGAAGAGCTAAAAACTGGGGCAAAATAATCCCCATGTTGTTCTCTGCATTAACACAGAGAGTGTGCACTGTCACCCAGTGGGTGTGGTGAGATGCAGCCATCAGCGCCTTTGCTCACCATATTTTTTTTTTGTTTTGTTGAACATACAGGAGCACAAGTGTCCAGCTGAACAATTCACCCATTGAGTCATCATATACCACATGGAACAAAATTACAACAAACACAGCAGCTTGCCAGTAGTGCAATGGATGTAATAAAAACATTAACAAACTACACATATCAACAGGGGGGCATGGGCTAAAGGGGGGAAGGAGCCAATTATGAGAGGCCTCCATGATTGTGCTTTGTGAAAGTGTCACTGGTGTGCTGATGCACTATATGGCCATTATATCACTTGACTGACTGTGTGGCCAGTCACATAACCAGTCAAGTGGAGCGTACATTGGGATGGTAGCTGGGTGGGATGAGGATGTAATTGGTAGTCACAGGCAGTATGTTCATGCAATAGTGTGCATGCATTGGGGGTGGGAGGAAAAAAAATAATTGAGTGGGATGGCATGGTGGGTGTTTGGCCTGTTGTGGGAGAAGGCCATGTGGATAGTGGGTGATCCACTCAATTCAGGAAACTCTGGAGGCAACCCAGATTTCCTCTCCATCTACTTGGCACCAAACCCTAGTGTTCCACACTTAGGGCTGAATCCAGAAATTTGAATCTGTATCTTCAGGGGACAACTTTTTAGTTTGGGTTATTCATGCCATTATTTTCCTCAAGTAATGTATACTAACATTTAATGTGCTTAAAATTACAACTAATATGCTTAAAAACATGAAGATGGGGTGGGAACTAACTGTTGAAGTCCCAGTGTCTTCCACAAAGCTTTTGGGCCACATAACTTGAGAAGGAAATATTGTAGTTAACTGACGTCAATTCAGGTATGAGAAATACTAAAGACACAGAGTTATTTCAATTAGCATGTCCCTCGTTTTTTATTTCTTGAATACATTTACATTGTTCCTTTCTTTCAAAGGGACAAAATACACCCCATTAAAGAGACCTGGTTATTTCCAAATCATGCTCTGAAATGTGTGTAAAATTTCCTTAATATTTCCTTAATATTTGGGAGCCTTCCTTAAGAAAGGGATTAAAATTGGCAAGTGTCTCAATACATCATAACTGTGCAATTTTCTTTAGACTGATCTTAGATATTTTGGCTTTTTCCATAGCCTGAAAAACTTCTCTGAAATAGGAGTGTGTTTGAGTTCTTGAAATTAGTCTATATAATTTCTGAGCAGATCTTGTAAAAGTTATTTTTGGACTATAACTCTTCTAATTCTCCAGTTAGCAAGCTTGCTATCCATGTTGTCTGGAGAATTCTGTTGAGTTGTCCTCTAAAAAAGTAACTTTTCTAATATCTACTCTTGGTTTGCCTCTAGTAAATCCCTAAACCTTATGTGGAGTAGACACAATATCTCAGGATGGGTTTATGCTAAGAAATAGCTCAACCTGTTTCTATTGAGAAAGACACCCCCCCAACATGTTCGGAGGGGGTACTTATTGTGCTGGCCATTTTAAGGGGAAGTGATGTCCAATTGGCTGGGCACGCAGGAAATCCTAGCCTAGCCAATCAGCTATGGTGTATTGTAGCAAAGCACGCTGGGAAATCTCGTGGTGCAGTAAACAACACGAGATTTCCTGTGGGATCTTGGGGCTATATAGCCCTGCGTTGCCACGTGGCGGCAGCCATTTTGGAGCAGCAGCTGAGCGACCCAATCTGCCCACCCTAATTTTAGGATTTGGTGTTGGACTACTCTCAGGCTTAGGCTGGTCGCCTTCAGGGGGTGGGAGGGAATTTTTCCCCAGGGTTGCTTCCCTGGGTTTTTCGCCCTCCCTGAGATTATTTTGTTATTAAATCATTGGGTTTGGGTCATATTTGTGATGTAATTTAATTATGGTTTTATTGCCAAGCTTTGTAATGTATGTTTGACATCAAAGTTAATTGCTAATTTATCTGATTTCTAGTTTAGTCACAACTTGGGGACTCAGGGTCTGCATCAATGTTATAGTGTTAATACTTGTGGAGGTGGGTAATGACCCCCTACCCACAGAAAAATAATTGGCTAATTAAAAATTGATTGAGATTAATTAGGCTAAATTAAATTGGCAGAAGTGATGTCAGTAGTTAAGTTCATGGTGTCATTAATTTGGTTACATCATATAATATAATATGACATCATTTCCGGTTGGGAGGGACAAAGTTGTTTGTTGTTGTTATTTACATGCTTTGTCACATGAAGTGAGGGACCACCCTGTTGGGTTGATCACACCTTTACATACACATGTGACAGAGCATTTGTGTATTTAATTGTAAATTGTGTTTAGATGGACCCTGTACAGCTAAATAAAGTTGTGGCCTGTTTATACCCACAACAAGGTGTCACTTGTCTTTTGTGCAGGTGCAAATGTTTATACAGCCTTCAGGGGTTCTTAAACTGGAGGTGGGGGAGCAATACATATACATTATTACTTTTAAATAGGACATTAACTTCAATATATCCAGTAGCCACATATGCACATATGACTCATATCAACTTGGAAATGAAACTATGGAAATTAACAGAGTAAACTAAATATGACTCTATTCATATAAAAAAGGAATCTGTTTATGCTTACAATGCCATTTAAAAGTCAGCCTGCAGTTTTCAGGATATTTGCAGTTTCTTGGGTTTTCACAAATGCCCAAACATAATGCCATTGCCCTTTCCTAAGCTCTGTGTACAGTTGGCCCTCAAGACCTTTCTCTACTTTAGGAAAGTGAAAATTAATTGAAATTCTGCTAACGTTCACCAAAAAAATTATGATTGACTGTTTTCTTACACATATCTCTTCCCCCATTACTCTCACACTTTCTCATTATTTCCGCACTTTTCTACTACAGGTGTTTCTAAGGGACTAAGATTTTCTTTTACTCTTTAAATGCACAACTACAAGCTTCTTAGTGATTATGAAATGGCATCTTACAGACCCTAATCATGTGAAGCTCCAAGTAGGCAATTCCCATTGTGCTGAAGGGTTCTTGGTTTCCACTGCCTTAAAGGAGAAAATGGTTGCTGCTAGGAACTGATGTAAAAGGCATTGGTAGTCCTCTGAGATAAATAAATATATATGAACAATGAGATAGAACAGGAAGCAGTGTTTCTGTACTGATGATTTAATACATGATTAGGGTAAAGTGAGGTCACAATGCTATCTATAACCCTGGCAGTATGCAGTTTACCTGGCTCCACCACTGATGTCCAAAATTCAGCATGATCACTGTGGTGAGTAGACCTCTATGTTAGCAAGCTTATATGTGATCTGGAATAACATTTCTGCAGGGTTCCAGTTCAACTGGTAGTACAGGGTGCTTCTTACAGACAATCAGGCTTGGGGGAGTACACAACAAAAGCTATGTGAAACTGTAGAAGGGACAGTATTCTAGCTCCAGTTACACTTTAATTGCCTTATGGAGTGACCCTTGGTGTAAAAGTATAGAATACCCTGGGCATTACAACCATCGTCAACAGCTGGATCCCTTAGAATTATCTAGTCCTGCTTTTTGTAACCACTGTCCAACTAACCAAAGGAGATGGCTTCAGTTGTGGGGATGTAGAAGCTTTACAGAAACTAAAGTTCACTTCTAGAATTTCTTAGGCATTATAATTTCCACTTCATATGTTATACAGCAGGGCTAGGCAACCTTTCCCCTTTAAGGG
>CM034703.1:67252886-67263962 GCA_020142125.1 Phrynosoma platyrhinos | reverse complement strand
GACCATGACTATCTTCACCCCATATCCAGGCCTGAAGCCAGTTTGAGATGGATCTAGAAAATTGGTTTCCTCCAAGATTGTTTGGAGGTGAAAGGCGACGACTCGCTCAATCATCTTGCTCAGAAATGGTAAATGCAAGACAGGTCTATAGTTTTTCATATCCAGGGGGTCCATGGAAGGTTTCTTCAGGAGTGGTCTAATGACTGCCTCCTTTAGGCTTGATGGAACAACTCCTTCCCTAAGGGATGCATTGATGACCCTCTTAAGAAAGGTCATCAAGGCATCACCCCCTCCCCTCAGACGACCAGCCATGATGGGCAGGGATTGAGAGAGCACATCATCTTCCTTATTTTTCCAAGGATCTTGTCCACGTCATCAGTACTCACCAACTCAAATTGATCCAGTTTAATCTCATAAACGGGTTTACTGGACACCTCATCAGTCACTTCTGTTGTAATCCCAGCATCTAAGTCAGCTCTTATCTGAGAGATTTTATCTGTGAAATAGCTGTTGTCGGGTTAAGTAAAGGATTCTGCACAGGTGGAGCCTGTGACATTTCCCTCACCACCCTAAACAGTTCTGCTGGACGAGTTTCTGCAGACACAATATGGGCAGAGGAGAAAGACTTCTTCACTGCCCATATTGCTTCTCGATAGGAATGAATAAATTTCCTATGATGAATCTTGTCAGATAAGAGACGAGTTTTCTGCCAGGTGTACTCTAGTCATTGTCCAACCCGCTTCATTTTCCTAAGTTCTTCTGTGAACCAGGGATGATGATTTGGAGCAGGGTTGGAAAGGACGCTTGGGAGCAATCATGTCAATAGCTCTGGTGAGATCGGTGTTCCAAGTATTCACCAGGGCTTCAACAGGGTCATCAGCTTTACCAACCAAGAAACTCTCCAAGGCTTTCTGTAATCCAATTGGTTCCATTAGCCTCTGAGGGCGGACCATTTTAATGGGTCCTCCACCCCCGGTGGGATGGGTAATGGCTCTTAGTTCAACCTTTATCAAACAATAAAAGGAGTTTATTTGAAAATAGAATTGTACAATGTACAATTGATATGAAGTTATTATAATGTTTACTTGTGTTACTTAGTTACATTAGCACTCTTTTATTCTTAGACTTAGTAGTGACTTATATTATTTAAGGAACAACTGTTTCCAACCATGTTTTCCTTGTTACTTAAACTCTTCTTTTTCAAATATACTTTTTAACCACCCCAGGACTTCCCTATCTGTCTTTGGGCAATTCTTATCTCTAACTCAGCCACCAAGGCTATTGTATCCCACAGAATAATAAATAAGGGTAATCCTCTTCTAGATTTTGGTTATCTCAGAGTCTCTCAATTTCAGACTCTCCCACAATCCTCCATTCTCACTGAAATTCCAACAACCATAACTGCCACCAATAGATTCTACCTGACCCTCTTATCTTCATAGCTGGAATCTAACTGTTGAATTTTCCATCCCTATTGGTTGTCTTTAGGGCTAGCTAAATTCTTCCTTCCCTAGGGAGTGGGAATAAAAGATTTTGTGTAGTACCAGGAGTTCACTGGGAATATATTGAAACAAGGAAAATGTCATCTGGATATCAAAAAATATAGTTGGGTTGTAAAAGAACAAAATTTGGCATTTCCAAAGATTTTCCATCCCCAACTTGAGGCAGCCTAAGTTACTTTAAAATTATAACTCAGCAAGGTATGACTATTCTTTTTTGTGCTGTAAGTTTTAATTGCTTTTATAATGATGGGTTTGTGGCATTATTGAATGGTGGAGGAGGGGTATCACATGGGTCAGGAACTGACTCATGCCCATGTGCATTCCATTCAAGTTTCACCTTTTTAAAAGTGATGAAAGGCCTTTGCAGACTGCCAGAAATAGTGCAAATTGAGTCCACTTTAACTGCCCTGACTCAATGCTAGGGAATCATGGGAACTGTAGTTTATTGTGGCACCAGAGCTCTCTACTGAGAAGGCTCAATGTCTCAGAAAAAATACAATTCCCATGATTCCCTAGCACTGAGCCAGGGCAGTTAAACTGGACTTAATTTGCACTATTTCTAGCAGTCTGCAAAGGCCCGAAATCAACTAATGTAGGAGCTATGCAGATGGGCGGCTCTGGGCCACCCCTGCTGGCCGTGGACTGGGGCTACGGCAACTGCATCCTCCCTTTTGCCGCCCTTGAAAGAGCGACAAAATGCTGCTCCTTTCAGGGGCAACAAAAGGTCAGCCTAAGAGCTGGCACATGGTGCATTAACGCCCTTTCTGGTGCAGCACATCAAAATGCTGCACTGGAAGGGCGTCCTGACACCACGCACTGTGCGTAATGGCACGTAGCATCAGGACAGTGTCGGTGTGGGGTTGGGGCAGCCGGCATGTGGTTGCCCCACCCCATCTCTGCTTCCAGGCCAGCCCTTAGTTGATTCAGAGAAAGAGAAAAGTTAAAAATTAATAGATACAATGGTAACTCTTTTGTGGACCTGGAACTGAAATGGTAACTAATTACTTTTTTTTTTTTAAAGAAACCACACAAGCTGTAGTCTGGCCACACATATTTACCAGGTTCAGTAAGTCACCATATTCAGGAAGTATTCTTGTCCTTTGAATCACACTCTATGTCCCTGATGTTTGTGGTGGTTGTCTAAACATTTGAGATGGGCATCTCTCTGCCAAAAGGGTGTAATACAAGTCCCATGGAATCTTGCTCCCTGCAGCAGAAGGCATTAATGGTTCTCCAGAATACCTTTTTAAGACAGAATCCTTTCAATATATGATTTTAACAGTGCTGCTTTCACTTGCAAAATTTATTTAGTTTTCAGCCTAAACCCCTTTGGCTTGGATGACTGTAAAGTCAGTGCCTTGAATAATGTAAAGTTTCCCCTCAGAATGAATATATATGTATATATATTTGGTGACATACTGTTTGAGAGCTATGGCTGCAGTAAAAATGAAGCTGAAGGTGTGCTTTCAGTTGAAAAAAGATTTAACACCATTAGGATTAAACAAAAGCAGAGAGAAGGGAGCACACCTCCCCCTGACACAAGTGGAGCCTAAAAAAGCTATTCAATTTCAGATTTCATGCTGTAAATGAAGCATTACTTAGGCTCCAAGCTTTGGGAAAGAAATGGTGATACATGACATATACAAATGTACACAGAAGTGACCCATTAGGTATATAAAATGAATGTTAGGATATTTATAATAACCATCATATTTGGTAGCTGTAAACTAGCATTGGGTTGCAGATTAATTTGTAGAATGACTATTGATTTTGCTTTGTTTTTATTGGATACGCTCATGGCTACTTGGATATCTTATAGCTCAACAGGGGAATCTTTGGCACACAAAAGGAACAATCTGGATTTTCTGCCAAAAAAGCACTATGTCCCCATGGGGCAATGACTCCTGCAGGTGATCATGGCTATGGAGCTGTACTTATTTATCTTAGTTCTCAAAGGATTTTTGTTTTACAGAATGTGGGTGAATATTGTGTATGCAAAGGAGTTCTCCATCCCCTTCCATCAAGCATGGTAGATAATTAGGGGAAACTGTGCTCCAAATGGTTTTGGTTCAGGCTGAACATATTGCATATTTCTGTGACAAAAACAGTTGAATTCTGTAGCTAGCATCAGATACATAAATTATTGTACAAGCAGAACAAGTTTCATGTCAAATTAGTTTTCCTGATTCTTTCTTCTGGTGAAGGTAGCTAAGATCAAACTTACAATATCAGTGCAGGCTTAGCTTGGTATAGGAATATGTTTATACATAAATTAAAAATGTGTATGCACCATGAAGCCAGGCTGTTCCCTCTAGCTATTGACATTATCATCATGTCATGAAGATGGTCCCCATTTTCTCTCTTGAAAAACTATTATAGAAGTGATTTACAGTATTGTGCTCCTCATTGCTGGCCTGCTAACCTCATCTTGATCTCTGTCTCTTGCTTCTCCATTTGTTGAAATGCAGATTACTCTTCCATGAAGATCTCACCATCTGGGCCTTCATTTCATTGGCTCTATGATGCCCTCCTCTCTCCTTTTTTGGTGCATTTTTCTGTCAGCTGCACAACTTCATGACCTTCTTCCAAATAAAAACATCAATGACACTCCTACAGTTTCCAGGTGCATAATAAATCTTCACCCTCTCTCCCTTGTTTCATTCTGCCCTGGGATATCTGAAAACACCATCAAAATGATGCTCAGAATATGTTTTCATAACACAATAATGCAAAATAACTTAATTGTGACTTTTATGTTTGTTAATTTTTGTTTCTATGAGGAGTCTGAGCTAGGTTGTCATTTGGAAGAGTGCCATCCATATCTGTGGTAGTAATTTAAGAATCACTGCGACAAAGCTGGAATGTTATATCTGGCTAGATGTCTGTTGAAATATCATAGTCCTTATGTGATGACAATATAGAACCCTAAAATCTGAGAGAGAAAATGAAAAATGATAATTCAGGTGATCATTCAGGTAAAAACAATTAACATGTACCTTTAAAAGTGTAATTATTCATGTGGAAGAGTGAGATTACAATCACACCATAGAAAAAATGACTATAATCTTCTCCTCCTCCCTCACAATTCCAATGAGTAGCTTCCTCACTATTATATGCTTTAGGACAGGGATAGGCAACCTAAGGCCCGGGGGCCGGATGCGGCCCCCTGAGGCCTTTGGACTGGCCCCAGGCCCTCCTGCCACCATCACCACGATGATATTGATTATTGTTGTTATAACTTGTTCTTGGGGGTTTCTTGGCAAAATCTTCACAGGGGGTTTGTCATGGCTTTTCTGGGGCTGAGAGAGTGTGCATGCATATTTTATATTATTTTTTAATTTTTTTATTTTTATTTATTTTTGGTACTTCGGCCCCCCAATTGTCTGAGGGACAGCAACCTGGCCCCAAGCTCAAAAAGGTTGCCTACCCCTACTTTAGGAGGTAGATTCCTATTAGAATGAATAGAATACTAGGTTTTGGATGGGTGAAGAGCAATTTTCATTATGAATGCAGTGGCAGAATGTCAAAATCAATATAAATTTATTTCACCCAATAGGGACATGACCAATTTGGACCATAGCATCATGGTGGTATATTTTTTTTTCTGGCTGTAGTTTTGCATTATGTTATTCTTTTCCTATCATTCTCTGTTTGTAATTTAACACTCCCCCCCCCCATCATAACCCACCCATATATCAGTTGGTAGGGTTGAAAGCTGTGCGTGGAAAGACATAAAATGTAATAAGGAGGAAAGGGTTTGGAAGGTACTCAAAACTGCTCCATAGTTTTCTTAGAGTTTTGTTTTTGTTTTGGTCTACAGTCGCCCTCTGTTCTCGTGGATTTGAGGTCTGTAGTTTTGAATATTCATGGAGAGGCAACCTCCATTAAAATCAATGGGATGTGCCCCTGTGGGTGCCCACGGGGGTGCCCCATTCAAGCTTACGGTCACTTGAATATTGACAAGTCTCCATTTTTGCAGGGGGTGGGGTCTGGAACAAATCCCCTGTGAAAACAGAGAGCCAACTGTATTTGGTCTAGCAGTTTCCTAACAGTCAAGGATAGAGTTTTGATTTAGACTCTCAGCATAGATAACTTTCTGATCCTTCTCTGTCAGCCATTTCTAAGCAGGAGGCAAAAATACCTACAGCAATAAATTAGTAAGTGAAATTCTGATATCAACCAATTTGTAAATTTCTCATGTTTCCTTTCTACTGACCTTCCACATACTGAGCTCAACAATCATAAGACAATCAACCGGAAACTCATTTTTGTGAGTTGTAGTGAATTGTAATGGTGTATATTTTTCAGACTGTTTTTAGTGCAACATTTATATATATCAAGGAACTATAGAGAAGAGCAAAAAAAGAAATATCTCTTAAAACTGATAACTTTTGTAAATCTTTATTTTTGGGGTATGAACTACACAGGAGCAACAGAAAAAATGCTCATAAATATATGACTGTAATACCTTATATACCAGTAATTTAAATAAAGAGTAAGAAATTTCTCACATGGCTTCCAAGGACATTTTATTCTTCTTATTTTACAGGTCATTGTTGATGTACAGGAGGACAGCCTATTATGAGAAGTTGAGCATTTTCCATGCTCTGTGTGTGTGTGTGTGTGTACGTGTGTATGCATGCTGATATGACCCTAAAATGGAAATACAGCTGCTGCCATGCACCTATAGGTGAGTTGGTCACATAGGCACTTGGAGTTAGATGGTCATGTAGACCCCTACACTCATTAGAAGATCAAAAAACAAGTTTCAGGAGTTGTAAACAGAAAGATTCACACCTCAGGAGACAAGGAAGCTAGAGGATTTACAGCCCGGATAAATTTTGGCCACAAGATGGATAAAACCTATTACCCCCCTCTGGAAGCTACCTACTTTGAGGAAACTTTTACAATGTTAATCTGGCCCCTTTGATATATAGCAATGAACCTTCACCCTGGGCTATAAAAGGACTATCAAAATTCTGGTTAAGTGTGTCTGGTTAGAATTTCTGCTGACACTATAGCACTCTGAATTCTGGTCCAGCTGCAACTTGTTCCATGTTCCCATCCCTTTATCTGGTCAAGTCCAACTCCACATCAGTCTTTCAGGAGCACTCCAGAAAGGTAATATCACCATTATAAAGCCTCATATCTATTCCATGATAACTTGCCTTATTCTTGAGTTTTTGTGAGTGAATGTTTGTATGCCCGATCTCTTAATAAACTTACAAATCAAGTTGAAGAAGCCTCATCTCTCTGAATCTGTGCCCTTAGCTCACTTCATATAAATTGGGTTTGCCTCCTGCAAAGTATTTGAGCTAATTAAAAATTCCCCAAATTTAAGTTCATTTTACAAGCCCTTGC
This sequence comes from Phrynosoma platyrhinos, assembly GCA_020142125.1. Taxonomy (NCBI): domain Eukaryota; kingdom Metazoa; phylum Chordata; class Lepidosauria; order Squamata; family Phrynosomatidae; genus Phrynosoma; species Phrynosoma platyrhinos. Next base: position 67,257,099 of record CM034703.1, on the reverse strand, counting down.
ATCTCAGAGGATCAGTTTCTCTACACATTTAAAGAGAGGTTACAAATAGTTAATTATAATGCAAATCATTTTTAAAAGCATTGGTTTAGTTCTTTTTTTAAGTTTTTATTATTAAATAAAGTAGACATACAAAATACAAAAGCATACAAATGAGATTTAAGTAAAAAAAAAAAATCCATTAGGCAGATACAGATAAATTCCTCCTAACTTCCTTGTTCGATCTCTTGCAAGTGCTACTATTTCTATTAGTTGCACCTTGCTACATTGAGATAAAATATGAGTTCTAAATTATAACTAATCTTTTTTATTATTATAATTTTATTCTGTTAGAATGATATATGGTTTATCCTATTGCTATTTCTTGTGTAAAATACATTAAAGTGAATCCTTTTCTTTTTTACAAGTTAAGTCCTGTGTTTATTCCAAAACTTTTATCTCTTGTATTTTTCCTTTTCCTGGGAAAGCATTGGTTTGGTTCTAAGAAACAGAGTTGTGATACCAGGGAAAGGCCTTTATTAGCTCCTTTCATTCACTGGCATTTCTAGTAGTTCATGTCATCAGCTGAGTGGGCAGAACATATTTTATTCATAATGGGCACAGTCCTTTCAAAAATTGAATAAAACTAGCTGTAATGTTCTTTATATAGAAAACAGAATTAGACTTCCAGGACACACATTTTCATTTGAAAAGACTGCTGCTTGTTCTGCTATGACATTTCTAATAACTATGATTTAAAGATAATGCTCTATCTTTAAGTCATTTAATTTGTTTGTCTGTAATACCATAATCTACTTTTCTGTGCACACAATTGATATAAGAGCTATAAAAATAAATAAGCAAAATCCCACCTCCAAATACCTCCATTATTAATTTCCCTGAAATATGGTGAACAGAAGCTTGGTCATGCTTTCTCTTTTCCCCTCTGCTTAACATCTGTTGCTGAAGAAAACTGGGAAATTAATAGGGGAAACTAATGTCTCTAATACAGCTGAACCATCAATTTAGGGGTTGGCTTCATTGTTCTTGTGTGATTGAATCAAGAAACAAGAACATTACATGGAGACCATATCATGCAAAAATATGTTCATAAAGTTCCTTTCAGATACTATATATTTATATTGCTGTTTTAAAATCAGATTTTTTAGAATGATACTATTATTGGAAGAGCTTGGTAAGAGCTGTAGATGGTCAGACAGATGGAAAAACTTTTTTCCTACACCCATCATTCTCAAAATGGTACCAGATATTCTGGTTTCTCTTTATGTGACATCTGTGCCTCTAAATATATTATCACAACGCCATGAAGCTTCACATATATTAAGACAGCCAGGACTAATTACCATAAAGGCCTAACTGGTGTATGCCAATGTTTTAGAAAAATTAACACCCCTCCCCTTCCCCAAAAGAGGAATGTCACTATTATCATTGCTAACTGTTCATGATCTGGTCTGGTACCTTGCAGTGACTGAGAGAAGGATATATCGGCTCAGCTAAATGAAACAGATTTGGTAGACCAATTTCAATTAGGCATTTAAAGATGAGTTCTGAGCAAATTGTAGCCTTATCAAATGCAGCTGAGTGAATTTGAAAGCAGTTGTAAATCCAGAGATCTAGAAACTGCCAACCAGGCAATTTGAAAATGATCATTGTTCAATATTCTCTTCTGTTGATGTGCAAAGAACAGTTTAAACAAGTAAGCCAGATCTCTCAAGCTGAGAGCTAAGAGAAAACAAAGAGGGAAAATGTTCCTTCCCAACACAAATAACTGAAGGCAAATTCTTTATTCAGTTGGTGGATGTATAGGTAAATTATGCAGTTGCCATTACATTTAATTATTTGTCTCATGGTTTTATTCTACTTTAAGTGTTGTAATATCAGAAATAGACATGATGAAAAGCAAAGAATAAGTGCAAAACCCACCAAGCTCTCATTTCAGTTCTCACAGGCATTGTAGAGAGTATGTTTTTTTAATAAAACAATTAGATGTCCCTAAGGATCTCTCAACCTAGTAAACTAGCAACCTATTCCATCCCTTTCACATTCAATGAAGCTGATGGATCAAGAAGTTCAGGGAAATGAAAGGAAATGGAGGAACTCACGTTGAGATCTCCAGTAGTGATGTATTTTTATTGACATCATCACATTCATATGGTGAAAGGGCTCAGAGATTTTCCAGAGACACACCATGAAAAGATTGACTTTGTTTTATTTCCAGCTGAGAAGCCAACTTGGATATTAAGGGTCATCTCTTACACTAGAGGTCTTGAAATTTAATAAAAAGGAGGCATGCAAGAGGTAAATAAAACAGTTACCAGGGCTATTATCTGTAGTTTTACCACTCACTAAAAAGTTTTATCATTCATTTGTCACTTTTTATATGCATATACTTTACCTCCTAGGTTTTTACAGGAACTCATTCACTGAAAACTCTTCTAGGAACCATTTTATTGAAAAGTGAAATCAAGAATTTAATCTTGTATGTGTTTGCTCAGAAGTAAGCTCCAATGTGTTCATAGGACCTCCCCTCAGGTTGTCCCTGCCCTCATAATTTTAGCCTATTGAAACTGGAAGAGAACATTTATTTATTTATTTATTTATTGCTGATGAAAGGCAAACAGGGAGAGGGCCAGCCTAGCCTCCCATAGAAGGGCATTCCAGATGGTGGGAGTAGCCACTGATAAGGCTCTCTCTTATGTCCTCACCAAGCGAGCCTGCAATGGTGGTAGGACTGAGAGAAAGCCTTCCCCTGAAGATCTTAGTGTCCTGGCAGGTTCACATGGGGAGATACAGTTCTTCAAATAATCTGGCATGACATGTATACAACCAAAAACAGATTATAATTACACATTTATAACCATCAAAATTAAAATCATCATTTTGATGCAGAAAATAATTACCATGGTTTGTCCAGGATTATGTTTTCAGATATCATAAAAGTGGTATGGTGGCATGGTAGAAGGGGTGGTTGACACATTCACTCACAACATCCCAACACAGACAATGGGTTTAAAAATAACATTTTGTATATTAAGTAAAGAAATCATATTATAGAAAGTGTACTCAAAGTGACAATACTATTCAAATTTTATTTTTATTGGGTTTTGATTTATTGTGTTTATTTTCTGACATGCATCTCTAGAACAAGATAAAATACAATATCTCATAGTATTACCATGATATAACAAATGTGAGATCACTATGATAAATATGATTCATTATTAATCTGAAATTGCACAGTGAATTATGTTAAAATAATCTGATATTTGTCTTCAGCCCTTAGTTTCATCAGTTTTCTGGTATGGCTCCTCATCCCTTAGATACACTGAGAGACAAATTTGAAAAAAAATATGGTTTGTTTTTTGTTTTGTTTTTTTGAGGAGGAAGGAGGAAATACTTTACCTGGGAACTACTTACAGTGGTCAAACTACAACTCTCTTTGTACCCTAAATTTCAAGAATGATTTTTTTGGGGGAAGGGGTACAGCAGAAGGGTTCTTGAAAGTTCTAAAAACCAGCATATAAAAGGAAAGTTTCAGCTTTGTTGCAGCCAAGGTAAACAAGTTATTATCATTATTTTGCATATTATTATTTTGATAAAGGTAAAGGCATTCCTTGTTGACAAGGTTGTCAAATCATGCATGATCATAGGGGGCAGTGCTCATCTGTTACTAATACGAAGAGCCAGCATTGTTAGAGACTTCTCTGTGATCATGTGGCCAGCATGACTGCACAGAACACTGTTTACCTTCACACCGAAATCGTACGTATTCATCTACTTGCATTTGCATGCTTTCGAACTGCTAGGCTGGCCTATTTTTTTTATGGCCTGTCAGAAATCAGCTGTAAGAGAGATCCATAAAGAGTAGGATACTACTGAAAAGGCCTTATGCCCATCAACCTAATTGTTCCTATATACAGGGACACAAGAGGCAATGCTGACTTTAGAGTGTAGGCAGATTAGTAAAAAGTATTAATTCAAGTACTTAGGGAATCAGTAAAAGACTGAGGTACATGAATGGGAAGTCCATTGTTAGGGTAAATGCTCTTTAGGGGAATTTAAAATTAGCTCAAATTACGAGAGGGGCATCCCTAACAATGCCCAGGGTCTTACCAAATGTATACAGGATGTTGGCTAATGGCTAGGAGGATGCTGAGACACCACAGATTCCAATTAGATATGAATCCCAAAATATTTATTAAACAATATGAATGTA
>CM034703.1:67214603-67234689 GCA_020142125.1 Phrynosoma platyrhinos | reverse complement strand
TTATTATTATTATTATTATTATTATTATTATTATTATTATCCTACTGTGTAATCAGTGGACTGGTGGCTTCCATGTCAGCTATTTGGGGGATTTCTTGTTGTTGTTTTATGTCAAGTTGATTTCAAAATTTAGCAACCCTATGAATGAGAGATCTCCAAGATCCCAGTTATGAACTGCCCTGCTTGGGTGTTCGAAACTCAGGGCTGTGGTTTCCTTTATTGAAACAATCTGCCAGTAGCATGGTCTCTCTCTTTTCCTACTGCTTTCCCTTTTACTCAGCATTATCATCTTTTCCAGTGACTCACTTTATTGCATGATATGTACAAAGTATGACAGCCTCAGTTTAGAAATATTTTGTGGAAAGTGTTCAGCATTTTGGATAGCTGCTCCTTCAAAGTTTGACCACTCACAGGAAAGCTAACAGATGTCAATGGTTGTCAAACCCATCCTTTTAAATAAACAAAATATTACAAAGGCACCATAGTCTCAAGATACCTCTGATTCATCTACTATTCAAAGGAGGGGAAGCACAAAACACTATTTCATATTTTGCCTAAGTGAAATCCTGTTACTGAGGTCTTTGAGAGTAATGATTATTTGAACCACTTGGAATTCATCATAGTAGTGCTTAACACTTAAGACCTGTTGACAGCAAAGAAATTAGTTTATATGGGGCATGATTTTTAAATGTGGTATTAATACTTTTTCAGCATATAACCCTGAGTCATTAATTCTCTGTGTGACTGGTCAATCAGATAATGAGAAACACTTCCTAAATGGCAGATAAAAGCTAATTTCTCACTACCAAAATGAAACATATAACTTTTCATGCCATTACTCTGACTGATAAGATTTAAATTGGGCAGAGGTGTATGTGAAATCTGTTTCTTAATAAGACATAAAGAAGAAGATCTCTAATTCTCAAGCAAAGTGATGGATATTTAATGGCACCTCATAGTGGTGGTGATGATGCTAATATGAATAACAATACCACTACTACTACTACTAGTAGTAATCTTAGGCTGAAATCCTACACCAAGTACACAGCCAAAATATTGAAGCTACATTTTAACTCCCATTCAACTTCTGAAACCATTTTAAAAGCCAGTCACCCATTGGAGACATGGAGGCTATTCTGCCACTGAGCAGGGTTCATCAGGATGATGTGATGAGGAGAGGGGATAATGTGAAAAGATGTAGCAGAATGAACTCTATGGGTGGATGCAACTTCATGTTCAGGAAGTTCTGCAGTCTGGCCATTGGCTAGTCCAATATTGACTTTTGTCTGTCTCTATTATACATATCATCAATACAGGTGAAGTATGTAAAAAAGCCATTCTGCAACTGGATATGTTTGATATTTTAGCCAGTAAAACTGGGGCAACATGGTCATTTTTTCTCCTTTTTTTTTCCTTCTGTCATTATAATAATAATCCTATAATCAATAAGCACAATAATCACTAATGGCTGCTAACTTCCATCACAGCGAGACAATGAATCCACTTTAGGGGCTGGTGTTCAGGAAGCTAGTATTATGGTATTCAACTAGCATTCAGGGACAAGTATGAGACAAATTGTTATTTTTGCACATTCACATTGATGTGGATCAATCGGGATTAAAAAAAGGCAAGTGTTCTTAATTGTCTTCATTTCCATGTACAAATCTGCAGCTATTCTTTCTACCTTGCCAAACATGTTCAGCCATGCAAATCCATGTGAATCTATGCAAAGTGGACAAATGGCTACAGTTCAATAATGTGTATCCTCCTGGATACTCACAAATGTTCCAGTAAAAACCACAAATCCTTTTTCAGCAGAGTGTATGGAAACCAAATTCCTCTGAATCTCATGTGGATGAATTACAGTCTATTCTATTTGGATGAAGACAATATTTTAATCATGTAGACAAGTCCTAGGTTTTACTCTGTAGTTGCCTAAGCCCTTGGATGGCCCCTTCAAATGTAGAGTAAAAACTGGAGCAAATTCACTGTCTTACTGACATGGAATGTCAGATTTCCATGTATGTGTTGGAGGGAGATGTGGGAACCTTCTCATAAGCTGATATAAAAACACAATGGAATGAGAATGTAAGTAGGAATGTAAGTATCCTGGCCCTGAATTTACCTGGAATTCCCCATTACCTGTATTCTCTCCACAATGTTAATGGCAGCTGCCTTCCTACATGATCCCATTTGTTGCCCAATAGTTCCACTGAAGTCACAATGAGGCATGTTATCAATGTTCTATGCCTTGTTCTGACCTCAAAGTGCCTCATGCTCGCAAGGCTAAGGGTGCCAGGGGCCCCACAGGGGCCCCTTAGGAAAGATAGCTGCCCCCCATCACTGCAGAGAGAATTGAAAACTCAGAGTAAAAAGTAAATTCAGAATAAGTGGGGGAAAGGCCAAATTGGGTGTGGACATTCACACTTGATTTGAGGTTGTGCCATGTAAATAGGAGGCTGTGAGCCTGGGAAAAATTTGAAGTACATAACCCATGTAGACAAAAGCTAAAACTGAAAGATTTTATCATCCCTTCTATTTTACTAGATGTTCTCAATATTCCTGGTAACAATGTGAAGAAGAAAACCTGTGAAGAATTTCAAACTCAAAGTCTCTATTTCAGACCTACTTTCATGCCTGGTACTGAGGTACAATTTGAACTAGAATTCAACTGAGGGTATGAAAGTGGGGTTTGGGGAAGGGATGGAGACTCAGAATGCAGAACTCAGGACATTTTGCTCTTCTAACAAGAAAAGGAAAAAGACCACAGGCTCCTTGAATTTATGGCTTGGATTTAGTGAATACATTCATGGGAGCCTGAAATTCTTTTACTCTGTGAAGCAAGACAAAATATTCATTATATAGAAACACTTTCAGATGCTTTTTGCCTCTTTTAACCTTGCATGTTAAACTCCTTTTTTTTCTTAAAGAAATATAATTTATTCATTATACACTTAAAGCAGAGTATAGGGCTTTATTCAAGGATCAGTAAATGAGTCTTTTATTATTAAAGATTCAAAGAATAGTGGAAGGCAGTTACAGACTCCTTCAGATATCTTCTCTTTAATGCCTAGGTCAAGAATTCTGTTTTTTGAATGGATACATTGTATAAGTAATTGTTAGACCTTTAGCTGCCAAAGTGAGATAGCATGTAACCATCCTAATATCCAAAGTATATGAGTTTCAGTCAAATAATTTGAGGAAAAGAAGGTACTGTAATAATTCAAATCAACCATCTGTTTCTCCTAATCAAGGTAGACTTTTATTGTTATTGTTGTCATTATTGTGTATGAATTCATTTTAATTCTATTTTTCACCCAAGTTGTGATCCCCACGTGAAACTCAGTCATCAAAATTCACAAAAAATCACAGCGAACAGTAATATAGAATAAAATATCTATATCAGAAACAAATATTCAGATATCAGACTTCTCATAGCACTGGTATTTTGAGATGCTGTTGCCAGTTGGTCAAAATACATATATATACATAGAAGTTTCCAAATTGTCTTCAAGACTAGCCCTATGTCAAGTGACAAGTAATTATGTAATACAGATTCTGAGTTTGTAATAAGTGTCCACTTTTCTCCACTACTATTGATCACCCACCAGTTTGTAATAAGTGTCCACTTTTCTCCACTACTATTGATCACCCACCAGAAGTCCTCATAAGGGGATGAAAAAAAAATCATATTGAAAAACAAGGATCTAAGCAACTAGCATGTGTAGATCAGCTGGCCTTATTCATTGGTCCTAATGATTACTGATGTTAATAATATAAGTGGGACATGCAACAGAAAGTTACCATTTGGAAAACATCCAAACATAATAATATATTGCAGTTGGATTAGAATCCTACTCTTACATTCTCTTTCTCTCTCTCTGTGAAAATAGAGAGAGAGAGAGAGAGAGAGAGAGAGAGAGAGACTAACAAACCATTGAACATACAGTTCTATGGAAGAACAAAATATTTAGTCTATAGATGCTTCCTTGGTCTGGTTCAAATACATCTTTGGTTTATTTTGATATCATGGAACCCATTTCATATACACATTATGAAGCCCTAGCTGATTATCTCTGGGTGGCTTGAAAGAATAATAAACTGTGCATTATACTCCTTCAGAATAAAGTGTTTCCTATCTTCATTTCATAGATGTGGAAACTGAACAACTAACAGGATGAATGGATTTGTTTCCATAGCAAATTATAAAAGAGGAAACTTAATGCCAAAGTTGATTTCAGATGACATCCTTTAATCACAAAAACCACCTTCAGTCCTCATGAGAGAGTATGAAAATGATTCTTGGTTGGAACAAAAGGTATACAGTCTGTTATGTAACATATGTGTCTATTTTATGTTTGATTTCATTTAAGGTAGGAGTGTGAGGTTACTCTACAAATAAAATGTTTCTTGAATGTTTACATCTGAATAATAGAACCCAGGAGATGCTGCTGATAGAGATGAGCTTAGACTCTTGAAATCACTAGCACTGCAATCCTAAATCAAAGATGTAAAGTATTAAGATTAGGTACATAACTCTCATGCTGGAAGAAGTATAGTAGAACTTCTCTTTTGGCTAAGATCTTCCAGCATTAAAAAAAGGGAGGAACTGAGAGATTTTATAGACTGCCAGAAATAATCCAGTTTGAGGCCTGGCTCAGTGCTAGGGAATCATGGGAATTGCATTTTTTATCTGAGACACTGAGGGGGGAAGCACACGAGTGCTTCCAGGATGCTGCCAGATGGAGCGCCGCGGGACCGCAGCCTCCGCACTGCAGCACTCCTGCGGCATCCCTGAAAGGAGCGCAAAATTGGCGCTCCTTTTAGAAGACAGGGAAAGTGCGCCCTAAAAGTGTAGGGTGCACTTTCCCTGCCTTTTCCGTCGTAGCGTGTGAGGACGCTGCGGCGGGAGGTTGCCTCTGGAGCACCGGCCGTGCGGAGGGCCGGCAGCTCTGAGGGCAACCTCGGGAAGAGGAAGGGGTGCCATGCGTGTGGCTGCCCCTCCTCTTCCAGGCCTCAGAGATGACTTTATTAGTCGTCTGCCGAGGCCCTCAGTCTTCTCTGTCAGAGAGCTCTGGTGCCACAATAAACTACATGCTGGATTATTTCTGGCAGTCTGTACAGACTCTAAATTAAACCAAAACCAGACCTTTCCCATCTAGTTTAAATATTTTGGTTGTATTCAACTTTTATTTATATTTTGCGATGTTGATCATATTCATATTGCAAAACACTTTTGGTATGTATTTAGGTATGTATAAACAAAGAAATAAAAATTATGGAAGCACAACCATAAGACAACCACAAAAAACCCAAAAGACCACAAAATCTAACATGAAACAATTTGAAGGATGCTGACAATGTTCTGAAGACATGCCCCTCCAAAAATACTTCTGCTTTGATATATAATTGAATTAGCATCTTAATGGATGGCAAGAATTCAGATAATTTACTGAGTTGGAAACATGCATTGAGGATGTCTTTTAAAAGCATCAGGTCCATTAGTGTTTTGAATCAAATGCAAATATATTTTGTTATAATTCATTAACCTCTTTTAATGTTAGGACAAAATTAAGCTCTAGTAAAATTATTTAATATTTGTTTGGAGCAGATGAATCCTCCAAGCAAAGGTCATGCAGAGTATACATGCAAAATGAAGGGGCTATTTTAAGATGTGCTTTATGTATTTAATCAAATGCTATAAGTACAATGGCCACATAAAATAAAGAAAATGCTAAGAGAGGAGTTTAACATTTCATTGAGGTGTCTAGCCGCTAAATAATTATTGGAGCCCTGGGATCAAACTCACAAACATGTGGCTGCAGTACCAGCATTTAACCACTGTGCCACTAGGGCTCACTAGTAAATTGGATGAGGCATAAATTGAATGAGTAAAAAATAGCCCCTTCTATGCCTTCAATTGTATCATTCTTTTAATGTTGTGAGCCACTCTTGGTTCCAGTTCTGAAAAAAGAATGGGATAATAATAATAATAATAATAATATAGCACCATAAATGTGTATAGTACTTTAGAGGCATCAAAACAACATGTAACCTGCCAATGGCACACAATCCAACGGTCATAAAATACAAAAGTCATAAAATTTAACAAGTTATGCAATTAAAATATAAATATGTAAAAACAGATGATACATATAATAAAATCTAAATTATAAACAATATTAAACTAGAGTACTGAATGCTTCCAAGAGGATTTTAAACTTCCCAACTCCAAGCTGTCTTAGATGAAACCGATTATCTAGATCCATTTCAAACTGGGTTTAGGACAGGATATGGAGTTGAGACTGCCATGGTTGTGCTGGCCGATGACCTCCACTTGGGTATTGACAGGGGCAGTGTGTCCTTGGACCTCTCAGCACCAGTTCACTCCATCCTCTTGGATCGCCTGAGAGGGTTAGGAATTGGAGGCACTGCTTTGCAGTGATTCTGCTCCTTCTTCTCAGGCAGATCCCAGAGGGGGAGTCTTAGGGACAGTTGCTCTACTAGAATAGAGCTTAATTGTGGCATCTCTCAGGGTGCCATCCTGTCCCCGATGCTATTCAACATCAATATGAAGCTGCTGGGAGAGATCATTCAGAGGCATGGAGCGTGGTGTCATCAGAATGTTGATAACACTCAGATATACTTCTCCATGACCTGGTAATCGGCTCTGACTTCAGATGGCGTCTCTCAATGATTGTCTTAAAGCAGTAATGGACTGGATGAGGAAAAACAGATTGAGACTGAATCCAGACAAAACGGAGGTACTAACAGTTACGGGCCTGAAACCAGGTCAGGGAATACAACTTCCAGTCCTGTACGGAGTCACACTCTCCTCCAAGGACTGTGTTCGCACTCTGGGGGTGCTCCTAGACCCGTCACTTCACATGACAAATCAAGTGAATGCAATGGTCAGGAGTGCTTGCTATCAGCTTCCGCTGATACTCCAGCTGCGCCCTTTCCTGGAAGGTAGGGATCTTGAGACTGTGGTACATGCATTGGTAACCTATCATCTGGATTCCTGCAATGCGCTCTACATGGGGCTACCTTTGTGCTTAACTCGAAACTGCAAATTAGTTCAAAACATGGCAGCCAGGTTGGTTTCTGGTACTTCCAGAAGGGAACACATAACACCTGTGTTAAAAACTCTCCACTGGCTGCCCATTAGTTTCCAGGCACAGTACAAGGTGTTGATTTTGACCTTTAAAGCCATACGTGGCTTGGGTCCAACTTATCTCTGGGACCACTTCCTTCCATATGATCCCTCTCGAGCACCCAGGTCCTCTGGGAAAAACCTGTTACAGCCGTTGAGAACTATGTTGATGATAACCTCCCAGAGGGCCTTCTCCGCCACCGCTCCCAGATTATGGAATGGCCTGCTGGATAAGATCTGTCTTATTATTACTCTAGATAGCTTTAAAAAAGCTGTCAAGACAGATGTCTTCCAGCAGGCCTTTCCAGAATGATTTTCCTGGCCTAAAGTTTTAACTAATTCCCCCCTTTTTTATGCTGCCACTGAATACCCAATCTGCCGCAAAACTGTATTGGATATATTCTTTTTTTTGTTATTGTTTTACTTTGTTTCTAAAATTGATTAGTTTAATATTTTTTTAAGGGTGGGTGGGTTAGGTTGTTGACATTGATGTTTTACTGCTGTGACGTTTTATGATTGTAAGCTGCCCCGATTGTGTTGCAGAGGGGTGGGATAGAAATAAATTTTATTATTATTATTATTCATCTAATCTGACACAAAAAGAAAAAAAGGGGGCACTAGAAACTGAGATACTGCAAAGAGAGTGTTGATATCCATAGTGAGTAGCAATTGGTCTTCTTGAAGTTAAAAAGTGAGGGTGATGTCCTTTGACTAGGCATTAATCAAATAAAGTAAGATATGTTGGAATATGGATGGGATATACAGTCAAAGTAGAAATGTAGAGATGTGTGTGTGAAATTTTTTTTATAGGAGCAGTGTCTAGGGTAAACAAAGAGGATTTGGCCAGCAGGTGGTTTAAAGCCAAAACAAGTTCACACAGTACAGAATAACAAAAGCTCTTTGAGCCTGAGAGCATTATATTTAAAGATACACATATGAGCTCATTTAGTTCTCATGAGAATCAGGTCACATGGGGAACGACACACAGTTAGAGGCTGGGCTAGAGGCTGGGTTACAGCAGATCATCCAATCATCATAAAGGTTAACACCCATAAGGTGGAGTATGGGATGGGCCAAGAGTTTTTTTGTTTTCTTTGTTTTATATACTTGCAATATGTTCTTTTGAACTAAAAGCTGCAACTGTTCTATTGCTAATGTTGTAATACTACAACAACATCTACAAGATGTGATCCTATTGTCTTTGCCATCAGCAAGATGGACTGTACATATTTCTTTTCTATTTTCTTTATGGAACAATAAAGCTTTGATTTGGATTTATAAATGTGTCTTCATGGAAACAGCTTTTCCAGGATGGCTGGTGAAAGAAGCTGGTTTCTAAATTCTGCTGCATTTCCAATCACATCAAACCACATTTGACAAGATAATCCCACTGAAACATTATTAGTAATTTAGCTGACCTCTCCCCCCCCAGCACCATCCATAATTTCATCCTGACTTCTGTATAGAAATGAATTATTATGTTAAAATGAAGGGGGGAATACCAGACCATTACTATTTTAAAGTTAGAAGCATAGAATCATAGAATCAGACAGTTGAAACAGACCACAAGGGTTATCCAGTCAAACTCTCTGCCATGTAGGAATACACAATCAAGGCACTCTCAACAGATGGTCATCCAGTCTCCCTTAAAAACCTCCAGAGAAAGATACTCCACCACTCCCCAAGGCAGCATGTTCCACTGTCCAATACTTCCTAATTTTAAGTGATATCTCTGTACCTTGGATCCACTGCCCCATGTCCTAGTCCCTGGAGCAGCCAAAAGCAAGCTTGCTCCACGTTCAGTATGTAATCCCTTTAAATATTTAAGCATGGCTTTCTTGTCAACTCTTAACATTCTCTTCTCCAGGTTAAATATACCCACCCAGATCCCTAGGTCACTCCTCAAAGGGCATGGTTTCCAGATCTTTCATCATTTTTGGTCGCTCTCCTCTGGACACACTCTAGCTTTCCATAACCTTGTTGAACTGTAATGCTCAGAACTAGACTTAATATTCTAGGTGAGGTTTGACCAAAGTAGAATAGAATGGAACTATTATTTCCCTTGATCTAGACACTGTATTGCTATTAGTGTAACATTTGGCCTATTATCTCCAGCACTTGATGAACACTTGCCTTCAAGAATGTGGTCTCCCTTCCCCACATAGCTCAATTTAAAACCCTCCAAGATCAAATCTTTCAAACTCTTAGCAAAAACCTTCCTGCTAACTGCTGTGAGGTGCAACCTATCCCTTGACAAAAGTCCACCTCCATGAAACTGCACACCATGGTCCAGGAAGCCAATTCATTCCCCTCTGTAGAGGCAGTTGTTCACCTCCACCATTTTTCTATCCCTTCTTGGGCAATTATGCATTACTAAGAATAATAGACCAAGAACTAGAAGAAATATGGCAGGGGCCGGCAACCTACAGCCCCCGGGCCGGTTTCGGCCCAGGGCCCCGCGCTTACCAGCCCAGGCTGACCCCTGCCGCTGCCGCCGCCACACGCCACCATTGCCGTGCATTTTGGCCACCGTGCAGCCGCGCGTGCATGACCGCCATTTTGATATCCAAAATGGTGACCGCGACGCGTTTGCGCATGTGCAGTACTCCTGCGCATGCGCAAACACATCGTGACTGCCATTTTGGAAATCAAAATGGCAGCTATGACATGTGCCAAGGTGGCTGCAGCCACGTGTGTTGCGGCGGCGGCTGCAGCACACATGGGAGGTTGCGCATGGCAGGGGTGTGTGTGCGCGTGCGTGCCACCATCCCCCTCGGCCCGGCAGAGGGGAGGACTTCGGAGGACCAGCCCCCGGCTCAAAAAGGTTGCCTACCCCTGAACTATGGTCTGAAGCCAGGGACATCATAAAAGAAGAATGCAGACAGACATTTCAATAAAAAAAAAGAAAGACAAAAAACCATGGATGACAGAAAAAAACACTATAAGCAATAAAGAAAAGAAGAAAAATAAAAGAGAGAAAGGAACAAACTAAGAATTATGAATGCAACAGTCCAGTGGCTTGTGTGGAAAGATAAAGAAAATTACTACAACAACCAATGCAGAGAAATGAAGACAACAACAAAAAGGGAAGAACAACAGATCTATTTGACAAGATCTGGGAAATCAAAGGAAAATTCAGACCAAGGACAACAACAACAACAACAACAACAACAACAACAATTTTTTATTTATAGCCTGCCCCCTCTGCACGGCAATCGGGCTGGGTTACAGCATTTTAAAACAAACAGAATTAAAACATTCCCTCATCCCACAATCCAACCCTCCCATCCCCTTAAAACAGAATTAAACATTAAGGAATTAAAATACAACAATACAATAAAAACAATAACCCAATAAAATAATGAATCAACAAGAGGAGGGACAAAATAAAAACTCATCCCCCCTCGAGGCGGGAGTTATTCCAGGAAGGCCTGCTGGAAGAGATCCGTCTTTACTGCCTTTTTCAAGGCAGCAAGAATGGTAATAAGATGGATCTCGTCCGGCAGTCCATTCCATAGCCTGGGAGCGGTCGCGGAGAAGGCCCTCTGGGAGGTCTGAGACAGTCTAGTTTTTATTGGCTGAAACAGATGCCTCCCAGAGGACTGAAGGGCACGGGGGGGGGATCATACGGGGAGAGGCGGTCCCTAAGATAAAATAGACCCAAGCCATGTAGGGCTTTAAAGGTCAAAACCAACACCTTGTACTGTGCCCGGAAACTAATCGGCAGCCAGTGGAGAGATTTAAGCACAGGTGTTATATGTTCACTCCTAGATGTTCCAGCTGCCATGTTTTGTACCAGTTGAAGTTTCCGGGTTAGGCACAAGGGTAGCCCCATGTAGAGAGCATTGCAGTAATCCAGACGTGAAGTTACCAGAGCATGTACCACAGTTTCCAAATCCCTTATATCCAGATAAGGGTGCAGTTGGCGTATCAGCTGAAGCTGATAGCAGGCACTCCTGACTGCCACATTCACCTGACTAGTTATGTGAAGTGACGAGTCAAGGAGTACCCCCAAGTTGCGAACACAGTCCTTAAAGGAGAGTGTGACTCCATCCAGGACTGGAGACTGTATTCCCTGATCTGGTTTCAGGCCAGTGACTGTGAGTACCTCCGTTTTGTCTAGATTCAATTTCAATCTGTTTTTCCTCATCCAATCCATTACCGCTCTGAGATAGTCATTAAGAGGAGAGGTGCCATCTGAAGTCTGAGTCGATGATCTAGTCATCGAGAGATATATCTGGGTGTCGTCAGCGTACTGAAGACACCGCGCTTCATGCCTCCGAATGATCTCACCCAGCGGCTTCATGTAGATATTGAATAACATCGGGGACATAATTCAAGACCAGAAAGGAATAAAAAGATGTTGGATGCAATACGCAGAAGAATTATACAGAAGAGACAACAAAATGATGGACACATGGAATGAAGAGCCATATGAAGATGAACCCCAAATTCTAAAAAGTGAGATGGAAACTGCAATAAGAGAAATAGCAAAAAAACAAATCACCAGGAAGAGATGATATTCCAGTTGCACTGTTGCAATCCACATTGACAGAGTCAACTCTAGTGCTAACCAACATATGTCAACAGATACGGAAAACAAAACAACGGTCAACAGATTGGAAATGATCAATATACATCTCTATCCACGAAAAGGGAGACACAAGAAATTGCAGCAACTATAGAACCATAGCACTGACCACCCATGCAAGCAAAATCATGCTCAAAATTCTGCAACATGAACTCCAACCATACATGGAGAGAGAAATCCAAGAATTTTTCAGGAAAGGAAGAGGCACTATGGACCACATTTCAAATATATAATATCTAATGAAGCACACCAGGGAATTCCAAAAGAAAATCACCATGTGCTTTACAGACTATAGCAAAGCCTTTGATTGCATAGATTATGAAAAGCTGTGGAATGCCATTAAAGACATGGGAGTTCCAACACATCTGATAGTCCTGATGAGGAATTTGTACTCCGAACAAGAGGCTACTGTCAGAACAGAACACGGAGAAACAGAATGGTTCCCAATTGGCAAAGGAGAAAGACAAGACAGCATCCTTTCACCCTATCTGTTCAACCTGTATGCAGAACATATTATAAGAAAAACAGACTTGGACATAGAAAAAGGAGGGATGGAAATAGGAGGAAGGAATATCTAAGATATGCAGATGACACCATAATACTAGCAGAAAACCTCACAGACCTGGAACACCTACTAAGAAAGAACAAATAAGAAAGTGCAAAGGCAGGCTTAATTCTGAACATAAAGACCCTCTGCAGACCAGGGCGTTTGGGACGCCCTGGTCCGGAGCGCCGCGGGGCTATGGCAGCCCCACCGCGGCGCTCCTAGAGCGGCCCTGAAAGGAGCGCCAAAAAGGCACTCCTTTCATAAGTCGCAAAAAGGGCGCCCTAAAAGCGGCGGGCGCCCTTTTTGCGACTCATCCTCCACAGCGCGTCCGGACGCTGTGGAGGGAGGTCGCCCTGAACGTGTCCGGCGTGCGGTGACCCGGAAGCGTTCAGGGCGACCTCAGGAAGAGGAAGGGCCGCCGCGCGTGCGGTGGCCCCTCCTCTTCCAGGCCTCGGAGACGGCTCAATTGAGCCGTCTGCCGAGGCAGCATGAAAACAAAAATAATGACCACTGAGGACCTTCACAAATTCAGCCTAGACAATGAAGAAATAGAAATAGTAAAAGAATTCCCATAACTGGGATCGAACATTGATAGAAATGGGGACTGCAGTCAGGAAATCAGAAGAAGACTAAAAATGAAAGAACTAGAAAAGATTCTAAAATGCAAAGATGTACAATTCAGAACAAAAGTAAGACTCATACAAGCCATTGTATTTCCTATTAGCATGTATGGATGTGAGAGCTGGACAGTTAAGAAAGATGATAGAAAGAAAATCAATTCATTTGAGATGTGCTGGAGAAGAGTGCTGAGGATCTCATAGACAGCTAAACAAGTAGGTCCGAGCAGATCAAGCTGGAAACCTCATTGGAAGCCAGGTTGACCTAAGTGAGGCTGTCATACTTTGGACACATCATGAGAAGTGAGGACTCTTTGGAAAAAAACAGTAATGCTGGGAAAGGTGGAGGGAAGTAGAAAGAGAGGAAGGCCACAAGCCAGATGGATAGACTCTATTAAGGAGGTCATGGGTATGAGGTTGCAGGAATTAAGCAGAACAGTGGAGGACAGAAGGTTTTGGAGATGTCTCATCCATAGAGTCACCCTGAATTGAGATCAACTTGAGGGCAGTTAATAACAACAACTAATCTTGGGTTATGCCCTTCCTCTGGAAGGACAGACAAAATAATTGTCTGTGCATCCAGACACTTCAGCTTCTGACTCATAATCCCTTGTGCTATTCTGAAGATAGTGCCTTGCAATATTATTGGTTCCCATATGGACCAAAAGGAAAGGATAATGGTTGGTGGGAATGACAAGTCTTGTCAGCCTCTCCATTGCATGAGAAATGTTTTCCCCAGCAAGACAGCACATGTCTTGAAATATTTTGTCTGGTCCACCCACTACTGATTCTGTATGCCTCAACATGGGGTCCCTTACCACCACCACATGCCTCCACCTATGTGCTGAATCTTCCAAAATATCATGCACATTTTCTGATGAATGACACTGCTGCTCTTCTTGCTTCCCCTTGTCATTACTGATAAGGGAGAGAACTTCAAATCAATTCTGTGGCTCCAAACTAATGATCCTGGTCATTCTACATCTACACGTCACATTCCTCCAACTGTCTGCCTCCTGTGTAAGGGAATTTATCTCCTCCCCAGAGACATCTACCATGTCTTCATCAACTAGGACATTCTGCTCCGCTTTCTCCATGAAATCCTAATATGCTGCAGTGTGGATAAACAGGCCTCAGGTTGCTGGACCTTCTCTTCCAACAGGGCAACCAACCTGCATTTGTTACAGCTTTAGCTACCCATGTCCTCTGGCAAGAACAGAAACATACCACAGTTGTTACAGGCTCTCTCACTATCCATATTCAGTAGTCTTAATTGAATATGTGAGAGAATGGCTGAATATGTGGAATGTGTGGAGGACGAATGGGTTCCTGGAGTGATAAGGCCCTGAAAGAACCAAAGAAAATGGTTGCAGTGCAAAGGATTGCTGAAGAAGGAACTTGGATGGTAAGGCGGGGAATGAGAGAAACTTGAATGCTAAGGTGAAGATGCTGACCAAGCCTAACCAGGACAATGCAATATGTCAAACATGAATGAAATATGCTGATACGGCCGAGAAAGGTTCTGCACAAACAGAATGTACTTGGAACTGCCTATAGAATGATGAACTGAATTGTTTTGAAACCACGGTAACCAGCAAAACATGTTTATCTCAAGAAAGAAGATGAAAAAGGTATAAAAGAAGGTACTTTTCCAGTTTATCTTGTGGGTCCTGATCCATGGCAAGGGGCCATCCAACCTTCATGGATGCCTGATCAATGTTCAGTGGAGGATCGTGTTTGTGAATATGATGTGTGAATGTTGTGAGTGAATGAAAAGAGCTCTTGATACTTAAGGTGTTTGTTATATTGATCTCTTGATATTTGAAATGATTGTTCTATTTGTTTTGTCTTAATAAATGTTACATGCATAGTGACTTAAAATCAAATTTGGTCAAATTTGGTAGGTGAGACTATGGGCCGAAACAGATGGCCAAGAAAGAAGAACCTCAGGCTACTCTAGTCCCAACTGGGCTGGAACTGCAGCGACCACATGGCCTAATCACGAAGTGGGTTGCCACTGTGGTCCCAAATTTTTGGGCCAGATTTTGCTGCCTCATCACAGCTTTGGCATGGCTCCTGGCTGCTTTGGGGGGGGGGGGTCATGTATAATCTAAACCCCACACTCCCAAAGCAGCTGGAAGTCACTCTATTTGATCAGTCTGTTTTGGGCCTATGTCAGTTCTCATATTTCAGTATTTAATGACTATATTTTAGAGGTTTAGGATCTACAGAAACTATTTGCTAAAAGGAGATCCAATGCAGGAGATGGAAAGTGTCCCACAATTTACAATATAATAGTGAAATCTTGTTTTTAGTGAAGCAATTATGAAAGAGATGAGCATGTCTCTTGGAATCACTACATGTAAAAATATGATATATCTCGAAAACTTCAAAATAATGATGAGAGGTTAAGAAAAGAGGAGGAATTTACCATTAATAACACAGAAGCACTAAAAAGGCATCTTGTCTGTCAGAAAGTAAAACATATTTAGAAGGTTAAAACAACACATTGAACTCATCTTTAGAAAAGACAATCCTCCAAGTGCTAAAGGAAATCTGTTTGCCATAGCACATGATTTTTCTCATTTTCATATCTTGCATGTAGCATGCATTTTGGAATTCATTATTGAATGATATGCTTAGTTTGCAAGTCTGAGTGCTGACCCATATATTTCTGAGGAGACTGCATTAGCAAATGTAACACACATTCCCATTCATATCTAGTTAGACCCTTCATCTTTCCTGCTCCAGTCTGATTTTTTGATAATATTTTTATAAGTATGTCCTGCAACTAGAGCACATTTTTGTCAGTGCCTATTCACAGGCTGTGAAATTCAATATTGAAGGAGTGTAGGCTGACCCTCTTCCTGCTTTCGTTCTACTCATTGGAAAATACAATACCCCACCCCACCGGTAGGCCTCTGGTAATGAAGCTACATTGCCGTAGAAGGGAATCTTAATCAGATAGGCACTGGGTTTGTTTTCCTTTATTGATGTGTTTTTAATTGCATTTAAATCTGTTTTGTGTTTTAATTAATCTGTGTTTAATGTTAAGTGTTTATTTGTTTTCTGTTTATTATTGTTAGCTTGAGTACTATTTGTTGGGGGAAGGGAGCAATATAAATCTTGGGAATAAATAATGACCTAATTCTTTTTATTATTTTTTCAAATAATCTCTCTCTCTCTCTCTCTCTCTCTCTCTCACACACACACACACACACACACATTCAGAAATATTCCTTTCAATTTGCATATCATCTGTAAGGGGGGTGGAGTGTTTATCACCTCTCAACCCATCAGGGTTCTCAAGGAAATGAATTACATGCAGACAAACAAACAAACAGATAAAATATGCCTTAAAAGCAAATTAAAACCATTTTAGAACTATTTTTTAAACACACACACTAGCCCCAAAGCCAATTTTGGCTTAAATGATCAAAAGCAATGAAGTGGTTGCCTGCTAGCAGCTCAGGAAACTGGATCCAAACCTTGGTTAGGAGGGAGTCCCATAACAAAAGTGTTATTTCAATACATGCCTAGGGTAGCCTGTCATGCATCAGCAACTCTCTGTTGAGGATTTCAAATTCTGGATAGGCTTATACAAAGGGAAGCATCCTTTTATATATTTTTCCCCAATCTATTTAGGGCTTTGTAGATCAAAACCAGCACCCTGAATTTTTTTCTGAAGCAAATTGGAAACTAATGCAGTTGATACAAGAATGTCAATATGTGGAAACAACCTAGCCACATACCAGGCAACAATTTAACCCCCACATTTTGAACTAGCAGTAGCTTCTGAACATTTTTCAAGGGCAGTAGTTTAATTTATTGTTGTTATTATGTGCCTTCAAATTGTCTTGTGGAAATCATAGGCTAGATTTATTCAGAGGAGGTTTGTCATTGCCTTCCTATTAAACCAAGATGGTATGACTTGCCCAAGATCACCCAGTAGGTTTTCAAGGCTGAGTGGGGATTTGCACTCTGGGAAGCATCATAACTGGTACAGCAGCTGAAACTGAGTAGAGGCATTCCTAGCCAGAGCAATCACTTGGCCTTGCAGGAACAATGTTGGGCCCAAGACCAGCCCAGTGCTGAAAACCTGTATTTCACTAGGAATACAATCCCATTCAGAACAAGTTGTAATCCCAATTTCAGAATGATTTTCTTGCTGACTGATAGAACTTGCCAAACACTCCTCTGTCAGCTCTAATCAGCCAGAATAGATATTGGTCTAACAAATAATTGGTTGGACTCATTTCTTCAAGTAAGGGCCTTTGTGGACTTCTAGAAGTAGTGCAAATTGAGTCCACTTTAACTGCCCTGGCTCAGTGCTAGGGAATCATGGGAATTGTATCTTTTTCTGAGACATTGAGCATTCTCTGTCAGAGAGCTCTGGTGCCACAATAAACTACAGTTCCCATAATTCCCTAGCACTGAGTCAGAGCAGTTAAAGTGGACTCAATTTGCACTATTACTGGCAGTCTGCAAAGGCCCTAAGTTTGCTACTTTATTAGACAGAATGAATACGAAAGTATTCGTCAGAACTAGACAACTGCACATCTCAGTTAGGTCCCCGGAATGCACCATCAATATGAAGTCCAAATCAGAATGGATGCAAGCAAATTTCTTCACCAAATGTTTTACAGATTCATCACAGCTGGTTTCTACTGGATCTTCCTGAGTACTTTGAGGTCTAAAATGTAATGATCCCTGAATTAATTTAAACAACTGTGTTAGATGAGACTGTGCTGATTATTATTATTATTATTATTATTATTATTATGATGATGATGATGCAAGGAAAGCAGCAAATAACAGCTTCTTCACTACCACCATGGAATCAACTCTAAAGTGGGCCCTACACTTCTGGATTTGTCACGAGTCTTCCTCTTCTGACACTATAGTCATCTACCCAATAACTTCATTGCCTTTTACTCCTCTTAGTACCAAAGAGCTCCTACCTTATATTCTTGTGAATGTCACTTAGTTGTTATCTTGCCAGTCACCCAGGTCATTTCCCCATTTCATATATCTTCCTAGGTGTTAGCCAGATTGCTAGCTCTAGCAGCTGGAAACTCTCACAGGACATTCAGGATAAGTCTTAATAAGTCAGTCAGTTGGGAGGTTGGGGGAAGACCCACATGAAAGATCTAGACCTACACCAACTAAAAACATTATCAAACATTTAAAAAGTAGGAAAGAAAGATCAGTCAAATACAATTATTAAACTAATTATTCAGTAATGAATAATGTGCTCATATTAGGGACACATGCTGTGCACACATAACTACTGATTTCTGTATTAAAATGTCAAATTAATATTTGGTGTACAGTCGGTTTCTGTTGGGTAGAAAGCTGCACATTAAGATCCAGACTAGAGTCACTGACACAGATTGCAGGTGGTCATTAATCGTTACAAATTTGTTCCGATTTAAAGCATTTATCTTGATGTTTGAAAAAGATCTTCCTTTTATGGAAGAGATGACAAACAACTTTGCCTGTATCATAATGACTACAGAAAATCAATATTGTGGCTACACTTAGAATACTGCATATCATTCCAGTAATCACACATCAGAAAGGATGTTGTAGAGTTAGAAGGAGTGCAGCAAACCAAAATTGTTTAGGGCTCAAAACACTTTCCCTATGAGCTAAAGCTAGAAGTGATAGCTTCTTTTTGGTCTAGGGAAAAGGTGATGAAGGGAAAGGAAGGGTATGAAGCTAGGAAAGCCTGATTAGCAATAGCCAATCACAGCCTTTGAAATGCTATGAAGGAGGACCTATAGGAGAAGGGATATAACATAAGACGTTTATCTTTAAAAAAAAAAAAGATGGGAGAGGGATGAAACATGCAAGGGAGTCAGAAAAAGTGTGAGGACTATTTAGGAAGAGAATGGACAAGATCCCGAATAAGGTTTGGGAAGCTGAGAATATGGAAGGAGTCCAAGAATAAGTGCTGCATGGTTTGAAGCAGAAGCATTACTGTGTACTGTGCATATAGAACTGGCATAAGGCTATTTCTTATTTGTTATAGAATCTTTACTGTTTTTGTTTTCTCCACTTCCTGTCAGGATGTTCTGTTTAAATAATTAACAAATAAAACTTGTCATGCTTTACACAGCCACCTCAGATTACCTTGAGGCCCAAGTACCAGATCCTGGGAGGGATCTTGAGGGCAGAAGAGCAAGGTGGTTAATAGGAGCCCAAAGTCTGGAACTGTGGTACTGACCTAGATCCATCATGAAGGATATATTGTTAATCTGTATGTCATGATAGTAAACTTTGGGTCATCCAATGAATGTAATTGGCAGGATATTCAGGAGAGACAAAAGGAAATCTTGTATGAAATGTTTAATTAATTTATGGCATAATCATACTGATGTCTCAGAAGATACTCCCACATATTGGTCTTGGGTGACTTCAACATCCCACTCGAGACCAGGTTGCCAAATCTAACTGGCTCTGCTCAGGAGTTCATGAAAACCATGACAAACATGGGCCTATCCCAATTGGTTAGCGGGCCCACTCATTGTGCCGGTCATACACTTGATGCGATCTTCAGTACGGAGCAGGAATATCCATGGGCGGAGGTTATTAGTACCTCTGCATTGTCATGGACAGATCATTTTTCTGGTCAAGATGGGACTCAGAGCCACTGTCTACCCCACTGGGGGTGGTGGACCCATTAGAATGGTCCATCCTGGAAGGCTGATGGAACCAATTGGATTCCAGATAGCTGAGGGTTTAATGGTTGGAAACGCCAGTGATTCTGTTGAAGCTTTGTCAATACTTGGAACATTGATCTTACCAAGGTTATTGACACAATCGTTCCCAAGTGTCCTTTCCAGCCCACTCCTAACCGTAAGCCTGGTATTCAGAGGAGCTTAGGAAGATGAAGCGGGCTGGACAACGACTAGAGCGCGAATGGCTGAAGACTTGACTCTTATCCGACAGAACTCGCTGTAGGAAACATCTTGATTCCTATCGGGAGGCAATATGTGCAACGCAGAGATCCTTCTCTTCTGCACATATTGCGTCTGCAGAGTTTTGTCCAGCAGAGCTGTTTAGGTTGGTGGGGGAACTGACGCAGGTTCCTCTTGCACAGAACCCTCTACTTAACCCAACAATGACCTGCTGTGACACGTTTAACATCCACTTTGCAGATAAAATCTCTCGGA
>CM034703.1:67192694-67207744 GCA_020142125.1 Phrynosoma platyrhinos | reverse complement strand
TTATTATTATTATTATATAGGCATAAGGTGGACATAAGACCTAGGTATGCCACCAACAGGATGCCAGTTTAGAAATGTTAATAATCTCTCAAAATTAGGGAAATCACTATCTTATTTTGGTTTTAGAATCTTTGTAAAGTTACTGTCATGTATCCAGAGCACAGCTAAAAATAAATAAGGAAGGGCACAATTGCAGTTTTAGCCTTCATTCAGTTTTAGGAGCAGCTTATTAAACAGTGATCATCAAGATATTTGTTTTGGAGGATCTGAGGCATGTATAGTATCTTGCAGAGCTCTTTTATCCAGCTGTCTAACAGCAATAATCATGGCATCTTATTGTTCAAATTTGGCATCAAATGTATCTTATTCCATTTGTAGATGGGCCTGTAAAGAAGGGGGGGGGCAAAATGGACTGAGATCTCGGTGTTAAACCTTACCAGTATCTTGAACCTTTTAGCACTTAAAATCTTTGTGAATCTCTATTGTTTCAGATGTGTATCTGAAAAGTTAATGCTGGTCTTCAGCTAGAGAATTATGAGTCAATGTTCCTAAAATGGCTTTCTGCAGACTACAACATCATAATTTATGGTCTGAGAATGCCATAACATATTTCTGTATCACTGTCAGAAAAGAAATGAAGTATACTCTTCTTTCTACAAATTCCAGAATGGAACCAGTTAAAAGAAGTGTAAGTCTTTTTGTGTTACTTAGCTGAAGAAAGATATTTCTAAAAAAGAAAGAAAGAAAGAAGCCCTGTTTCTTTACATTTATTTCTCACAAAAACAACAACTGGAGGAAACATCGTGTATTTTTTTTCTGAGACATTGAGCCTTCTCTGCCAGAGAGCTCTGGTGCCACAATAAAATAATTTCCCATGATTCCCTAACCCTAAACCTTAAAGTGGACTCAATTTGCACTATTTCTAGCAGTCTGCAAAAGCCCATGGTCTCTGTAGGATGTATAACTGCAATGCAACAACTTAAGGGGAAGGGAAGAATTTTGTAATTTTTTTTAGTAAGTCCAACAATGCACAATATAGATGCACATTTTATACAAGTTAATTTTACTGAACAGTCTAGAATCTAGTCAAATTGGCTATAAATCAATTGCAGAAAATAACAGGTAATAAATTGCAGAGGGCAGGGATCCGCAATTATTTATGCACCTTGTAATTATGCTGTTACTTACCATTTGCTGGAAAATGAATGTAGTATGTGGTACATAAGGTTTCAACAATGCCAAGTATTTAGAGTTTTTTTATTTACTTACTTACACACTTCGTGTTTTTTAAAACCACCTGCTAACTGAAGTTCTCTGGGTGTTGTGCAATCTGTAGAATATTTTAAAATGCAACCATACAATAAAACAATAAAACCATTACCAAAGAAGCAGCACATAAATCCAAGATGAAACCAGCATCAGATAATGAAGTATTTCAGCATAAAAAAACTAAATTAAAACCAGTAGTAAGATATAAAAGCAAAGTTGTAAAAGCATTTAAATGGCTCTAAAAATACTTGGGAAAATAAAAAAGGTCTTCACTCAGCACCAAAGGATGCCATCATATGGGCGCCAAGTGGACCACTCCAGGAACAGCTTTCCACAATCAGGGGCCATAAGACATTTGCCATGTTTAATTTGGAAATATCACATAGAGGAAAGCCTGTAATGGTAACCTGGGTAGGAAAGTATAGGAGGAGAGGCATCTTCAGATTATTTGGGCTGAGCAGATGGGCTAGGAGAGCGTGGGCTGAACTTGTGCTAACCTGGCCTGGTGTTCACTTGGGTTGGTCTCTAGGTGGGTGTGGGGACTGGCAGGTGTTTACACACCTATCCTCATGCTGACACTGGACCTGCTACCAGTGCACATGCTTTACCTTGCCGCATCATTGCCTGTACTCAGAAATCTTCCATTGCCATGGCTGATGTGGAAATGAGGCACCTGGTTGCACCCACATGGCCAGACATCATGTTTACATATCAGACATGGTGATGGGAGGGGGGGGGCTTCTGCATATGAGCAATGGTGTGGCAAGGTAAGGCACATGAGGAGGCATATAAACAGCCAGGGGTGTGAAGTTTCCAGGAAACTCTGTGGCAAACCAGGGGCCAAATTATCTCAGGGTAATGGCTGTTTACCCTGGGATTGAGCTGGATCTACTAGATCCATGTCTAGTCAACCAGGATTGGGCCTGATCCTGTCCCTGTGGTTTTAGCTTGCATTGTCTCAACTAGATGACACAAAGCCCAGGGGGCAACTTCCCAAGCTGTTTAGAGGTTTAAAGTTTTATGTCCATTTGGGGCTTTAAAGCTTAAAAACAGGATTATGAATTGGGCTTGAAAAACAATCAGTAGCCATTGCAGATCTCAAAGTATTGCCACATGATCATATTGACTGACTTCAATTACTTGTCTAGCTGCTCTGTTTTGTACTGATTTGATTTTGTATTGGGTGACACCAAACCAGTATTAAGCTCTTATACATGCAATCATGTGCATGTTTGTATTAAGCAATGCTGTCATCTTTCACTATAGGTTCCATCTATTGTTGTCTAAATCAGTGCTTCTTAGGTTACCTAATGTGTGGGACTGGTGATTATTTTTTTCAATGTGCCAGGGACCAGCACCATATTTGTGCCAATTAACTTTAACTTTTTTTTCCTGGAAGTGCATAATGGGCTGACAACCAATGGCTTAGGATCTGGCACCAGCCCAGGGATCACCACTCAAGTTGATGTGATGTACACAGACTTTTCCTCCCCGCACACCACAACTTAATTGTACTCCTTCATGTCTTTCGCAGCTGACTAGAACAGACTATGCAGAAAGCTACAGAAAGCCCAGTAAAACTGGTGTGTTTATTCCAGTGGTGAATAAAATTAGATAGAAACCATTGATATGACTGGCTTTAAAATTGCAGTGTACAAAATCCAGTGCAAAATAGTTTTCATGAATATGCTTAAGTTGATAATTATCAGGCTTCAGGGGCTTCACTTTTGCAAAATATATATCCAAATAGCACTCAGCCTGTAACAACATACTTCCTTCCATTGTAAAGGCCTTTTTCAGGAATAGCCAATATGAACAGCTGTTTCATTCTGCTTTATTGTGAAAAGAGTGTCAAAAATATTAGGCAGGAATTCAGAAAAATATATATGTCTCTTTTAAGAACCAGATAGATAAGGACAAAAAGTTTTCATTTTCAAAGCTTGAGAGTCACTAACACTGTTGAGCAATGTGGAGTGAATGTGAAGGAAATATATTAGTCTGGCTAGCACACAAGAGCTTATTGCAAAGGAAACAGTGTTTGGCAGGAAGTATTTCTTTCTTATTTTTGTCAATTCGAACAGCTGTCATTGTTGGCTTGTCATTGTAGGCAAACAGACACCATTCAAATTAATGTGGCTGCTGATTGCTTAAACATGTTACAATAAAATGTTACTGTGAAAGACTCATAAAAGTATGTCACTTTTTAGCCTTGAATATTTTCTGATGATGATGATGATGATGGGGTTGTAAAGCAGGTTAGAAGATATGAATACATTTGTGTCTCAGAATATCACATTTATTTCATATCCTTTGACCATATCTTCAGCCAGCATTTATTGAATGTCATGTATATTTCCTTTTGAAAGAATTCATGTTACTTCCACCAAATGAACACCTTTTTAATATGTATAACATAGACTTATAAGGTTTAAGCCCAACATAAACATTAAGTTTTCTCTCTCTCTCTCTCTCTCTTTTTTTTTTTTTTTTTTTTTGTGGATGTTGGAATTCTCTCTATCAACCTAATGCAATGACCAATATTTCTTCCCATATTAATCTTTTCACTGTTGTAGCCCCACTCCATGGATATTCAGTGACCAGTGAAGAGTTGGAGGCATTGGGAAATCAGCCACCTATGTTTCTATAGCCAGACACAGAAAAATGACATCATTTACTGATCTCCAGGAGTCATCCAGAGGTGTCAGTGAGTGATACCAGCTGTTGTAGGTCCCAAATTGGAAGAAAGGCAGAATATAATAAATAGTGAGTTTTAGAGAGAACAAGAGGGGAAATATGATATAATTTCACCTGCAGAATATTTCTCCATGATGCAGAATCTTGGACATATTTTTCATCTTATGGAGAATTAAAAGAACATACAACTTTTTCCAGTGACCATTTCTTGTAGTGGACAAAGAGCATAATGCAGGTAAAATTAAATACTTTTAAGTCCCAACAACTGCAGCCCTAGCAGTGAGCTTGGGGTGAGGTGTGACAATAGGCTTCACAGATCAAGCATGGTTGAAAAACAAAGGCCACAGCTCTTCTATCACAGCTGAAGAGGTTTGGCCTAGTATGGGGCTAGGATCCAGATATCAGATCACCTGCCTGCCAGCCAATGGCAATCTCACCACTACAACTCATTTTGTGGAGGCGTCTTAGGATAACCATGGGATTTCACATGGGCAAATGACACTGAGTGGATCCCCCAGACACTTGAGAATGAGGCAGGTATGATAGTTGAACTGAGCACATCTCTGAACACTTCAGCCTAAGATCCCTTAAAGGGGTTTGCTGAACTCAGTTAGGGATGTACATCCTAAACTATTTTGTCCTTACATATGAAACCAATAATTAAGGTAGCTTTCTCCCTGCAACATTTCTACAGAGTATTCTCCATTTTCAAAAGTCCCAAAGTGTGGAGAAACTATGCTACAAAGAAAATATGTGAGTTTTGTAAAAAACAAAAACAAAAAAAACCCCTTCCATTTTCTGTGTAGCATTTGCACAGGAAATCCATTTTTTCATATAGAAAATAGGGTGGGTTTTTGTTTTTTGGTTGTTTTTTTTTTTTTGCAAAATAAGAAAAACAACAACAACAACACATTTTATCACAAAGATTTTTTTTAAAACCACAAATTCTTGCTAGTGTTTTAGTCTTCTTGACAGGATTTTCCCAAATTTTGGGAAGCCCATTTTTGACCAGAAAACAAATAAACACATCCCTTTTCAATACAGATGGCCATGCATGTCCATTTTGTCCAAAACTGCATCTGGACCCATGCCAGATCCAGAACTGCCTAAAGCTGTGAGAAGAAAAAGCAGAGTGAACACAGAAAGATAACCCTACTATTCATGATAAAACTTTTTTTGCAACAAAACTAAGGTATGGAGAAGGATGCAGGGGCATGCCAGGACGTAGCCCCATACTGAAGGCCCCAGACAGATCAGATAGAGAAACCCTTTGCCAGTATCTGTCCAAATGAGCCCATACCCCAGGCTTGTCAATTTCTCATTTGTCTGATTTGGCCAGCTGGTTACTTTTAGGAAAGCTCACAAAAATGTATAGCCTCCTAGGAAAGAAACAGCTGGCACAAAATGGAGCCTTGCTGTATCTCTTCAACCCTTCACAATGGGTCTGCAGGGAGGGAGAAGGAGTAATGTTTTTAATGGCAATGGGCATTCTTCCACTTTCCATCTTCCTCATTTTATTCATGGAACTGAAAAAAATTCAGATGGAGCAGGTATTATCAAATTTCCCCATGTACAAAAATACTCAGTTTTCTTTTTTAAAAAGGAAACTGTATGTTTGAAACAGAGAAAACTGTGTGTATTGTGCTGGAATTGTACAGGAATAGAAGGATCATGTTTGCAACATTTCCATTTCTTTTTTTGAAAAACCCCTCATCTTGCAGCTTATAAAAATTCCTATGACAATTTCATGGGTCATTACATCAGCCCAGTTCAAGCCAACTATTAGGATTCCCATGACCAGCATAACAGAAAGATACATGCACATATTTTCCTGGCACAATTGAGGAGTTGGCAGGTGTCTGCATTTGCTCTTCATTTTTCTGCAGCAATTGTCTCTCTTTCACTATTAATCATGATACATGTTTACTTTTCTTTTTTGTGCTTTGAGGTTCAAGTGGGAATTACGGTAGTCTAATTAGGTTGATGCAAGGGTGACAATATCCATGGGGTGGGGAAGTAACTCTGGCAAGAATAACTTTTACCACTTCTCATAGAAGTCAAACCTTGGCTCTTAATTTTTAAATTTAAAAAATCCTGAATGTGGATTTGGTCAACTGGATTACAAGTTCTAAAGTTCTTCAAGTATCACCAGTAACTATGCTGTTTGAGAGATTCTGGGAGGTATCATCCAAAAAGGAACGTTCTGAAGCTCTGTGAATTTCAGGCTTCTATTAAGAAATGCACTGACTTTATGACAATGAAGATATGTAACTGTTAACCATCCACTTTCTTCAAAGGTGATAAATTCATAGAAATGAGTTTCTGATCAAGGATTCTGCATTCTGCTTCTGCAGGTGTAGTGGTTTGAGCACTGAACTATGATTCTGGAGACCAGGGCTCTCTGGCAAAGAATTCTAATTTCCCCTAAACTGTACATTGTAATGTTCCATAGGCAGGAACCATAGCAGTTTAAATGGAATCATTGACCTATAACTGTGCAGTATGAAAGGACTCTGGGATGCAGAACTGAGCAGCAGGCTTGAAAGCAAATGTATCATTTACAATGTCCCAGATGGCCTTGTGCAAGGGCCTGGTCAATGATAAACACAAAGTCATTTAATTTTGCAAATGTAAAATTTCAGTAAACTTAAAAAATAGAAACTTTGGGGGGAAACTTTCCCAATTTTTCAGGCACTTCTTGGGTATTTTGTCCCTTTGCCCCAGTCACTTGCCATACATAATTTGTTAGCGTGGTTATGCAGCGTGTGATGATCCACATCAACATGCAGCACCAGGACCACAATCTTCTCAGATGCAGGCAGTAGCATATCAGCTGGAGAAGCACCTCTCCCCTTCCAGACAGAGTAAAGAGACTCCACAGGCAGACGTCTCTCAGATGAGGCTTTAATCTTGGTTCCTCTATGTACAAGGCTGATATTGTTTGAAATATTTACATACTGCTATTAAATTTATATAAATAACATGTACATTTTGAAATAAACTGGTACATAATTAGCTTAGCTGTTCCAGATAAATTGTAGACTTGGCAATTTGGCCATCCCTACTGACTATATTAGGAGGTGTGGAGGAAATGGCTAGATTAATTCCATCACCTAGCTCAACATTGCCAAAACTGCCTGCAGAAGGCAACTTGCAACTTTGTGCTAGTAGTTAATTGCCATGTTTAATGCAATTTATAACACTGATAAAAGCTATGCAAAGTATTCACAATCGAAGCAAAAGGGGAAAAGTTAGCTATGGGCATAATTTTTGTGAGTTTTTTTGGGCTGTGTGGCTATGTTCTAGAAGAGTTTCTTTCTGACGTTTCGCCTAAGCACCCCTTTCCTGGTGGTTTACAGTACAACACTGTATATATCTGATGCTTCATACTGACTTTTTTTTTGGCTCTACAGGTAATCCTTGATGATTAAATGGAGTTGTGTCTCTTGGATTTGGAAAACATTAGAAATGAACAGAGACATTCCCATTTTTGGATCATTTCCTGTCCAATGCAGTGAGAGCGAAGAGTGTCATCTGGCACTAATTTTGCCAGATTCAGAGTTAGAGACCACCTTTCTAACAGCTGGATGCTCCAAGTGGCATCTTCACTGGTACAGAAAATGCAGTCTCCCCCCCCACCCATCCTAATGATGACAAGAGTTCATCTCATGAGGGTGATGTAGGGGGGTTGCAGACTGCCAGAAATAGTGCAAATTGAGTCTACTTTTAGGGTTAGGGTTAGTGCTAGGGAATCATGGGAATTGTTTTTTTTCTGAGACATTGAGCCTTCTCTGTCAGAGAGCTCTGGTGCCACAATAAAATACAGTTCCCATGATTCCCTAACCCTAACCCTAACCCTAAAAGTGGATTCAATTTGCACTATTTCTGGCAGTCTGCAACCCCCCGTAGTTTGTCTGCTGTTATCTAACTGAATGTTCAGGCACAATGGAAATACTGTGGTCTATAATTTCCTGAATGGATTGTAGCCAATCCATGATACAGGTTGATTGCACAATTTTTTGTGTTTTCAAAATCAGATGAGAATGCTCATTTGACTACATGTCAATTTCAGAAGCTAAAGGGAATATCAAGACAATGTTGATAACTTGCCTACAATGGTGGAATTCTCTGTTCTTGGAGGCATGCCAAGGACCTAGGCCAAGCATGTGCTGGAAATGATGCAAATCCTTTTTTATTTAAGTTGAAATGTTATAGTTGGGCCTAAACCAGTTTTCAATTCTTTCTTTTTTTTAAAAAAAAGAATTTAGCCTGTTTTAGCCTGTTTTAATTCATGTTTTGTTTTCCCTCTAGTGTATCCCTTTTGAAGATAGATGTTAAATATGTAATGAATCATAGACATTGTTGCCCTTACAGTAAGGCCAGATTTAAATGGCTGTGTCCACACATACTTTGAGTGACCAGGCACTGCTTTCCTAGTCTTTTCCATGTGTGGCTGTGGTATGTTTGAGAGGAAAAGATGTTGGTTGGGTGAAGAAAACTCATTTGCATTCTCTCCTCCACATGGTTGCATTGGATGCATACATATTGTAGTAGCAAGGGAAGCAGCTGTCATGCTCGGTAGCAAGGAACTGAAGAACCAAGAAAATGTTTTAAAGTGTAAATTCACTATAGCTTTATTCCAGAATCAAGGCACTTCACCACAGCAATCCTTTTAGAAACATCTCTGAGTATTTCCCACCAAACCAGCACTTTAAAGCCCTCTGACCAAACCCCTTTCCCCCCCCCCCCAGTGGTCCAGTTGTCCATATCACATCATCTATGTGGCTGCAAGGTTATAATGAGGAACAAGGGAGTATCCTTCATGAGGGAAACAAGGAGGGAAATTAATTGCAGACTCTATGCTGAAAAAAAATTTGTACGTGAGAATGGCACACAAAAGAAGTATATCAATTTGGCAAAAGGTGTTAAGGAGATCCAAACATTGACTTATTTATTTATTAGTTATGTATTTTGTGTATTTCTACTCCACTCTTCAGCCACAAAGGCTCTCAGAACATCTTACAAATTGTTAATTTGGCAGTCCCCTGCCCTTGGGCTTACAGTCTAAATAAGGGTGCATCTACACTATAGAGATAATGCAGTTTGGCACCACTTTAAGTGATGTAGCTCCTTCCTTGTAGTTTTGGAAGGTCTTTAGCCTTCTTTGCCAGAGTGCTGGTGTCTCACAAAACTACAAATCCCAGGACTCTGTAGGATGGAGCCATGGCAGTTGAAATGGTGTCTAACTGCATTACCTTTACAGTGTAGACATACTTCAACACATGACACACAAGTAAAAGAGAATGGTAGTGGGGAAGGGGGTTGAGTGCAGTTGATACTGTTAATTCTCTTCCTCTGTGGCCACAGCAGTGACAAGTGAAATGGATGGAGGATATTTCATCTGTTTCATGATGGAGCTGAGCCTGCCTCTTCTTCTGGCAGTTAGGATGGAGGGCCTTCTGCATCAGGACCTTGGCATGATAGAGCTGTGTCTACTTCTTCTTAAACACAGTAAAACTCTCCCAGGAATATAATGGCTCCTTCTGTCTAAAAGAAACTTTTAATTCAGCACAACTGTTGACTGAAAGTGAAAGAAGAGTATCTTCACTGATTCCTCTTTAATTCTATTATACTTTATTCAGGCACACCTTAGTTAACAAGTCTCTGATGAAGAAGCTCCTTTTTACGAAGTACGTATTTTTATGTCAGCCCATCCCATCCCATTCCTAGTGGCATCACTAAGGTTGGTGTCATCCAGTGTGTGTGTGTGTGGGGGGGGGGTCGGGGGTGTGTTAAACTGCCTTAACCTCTGCCCAGCCTGGCCAGACACTACTGCAGCCACTCCCTGGCCTTCTGAGTCTGACACCAAACTTGAGAGGCAGCCCCCCTCCAAAGGCCTTCTGAGTCTGGTGCTGTGGCAACCAGGTGTACCACCTGATAAGGTGACACCCCCTCTGCAGTGTCACCCAGTGAGGTCCACACCCCTTGCACTAGGATATAATGCCACTGCCTATTCCCCCTTTCTTGTCTTCTGTCTAACTAGAAGGTGTTCTTTGCAGCACTTAGTGTTGGGTTGCAGTAACATGTCTACAGTAAACAAGGCAATAAAGCTTGTTCTGGGAAAGTAGATTTTACTGTAGATGATCCTATTGCTGTGTTTGCTTACATACAACAGGCAACTTAAATAGCTGCCTTCAGAATCACTTATTGAGCATGTGTGAAAAGCAAAGCAGAAAGAAAAGGGGAAAACAGATTAAGGGCTGATGCAGACTGGCCTATAGGGTCAGCCTAGGGGTGGAGTTGGAGTGGGGCAACTGCATGCCAGCTGCCCTGACTTCACCCTGACACTGTATGCCTAACTGCATAGCGCATGGCATCAGGGTGCACCGTTGGCGGTGTGCACACACGCTACACCAAAGGGGCACAAAAGATCCATGGCTGCGGCTCTAATGGCTCTTTTGGGAGTGGCAAAAGCCAGATTGGGGCAGTGTCCTGTGGTTGCTGCAGCCCTAATCCAGTGCTCCCAGGGGTGGCACAAAGCCGCCCCTTAGAGGCCATCTGCATCAGCCCTAAGTTTCCTCATCAACTTCCATGCCAGGTTGAAAAAGCATAGACCTTTAATTTTCACCACCAAAATGGAAATCATAAGAAAGATGGAGGCTTTGTTGAAAGAAAGAAAAATAATTATAATTCTGGAATGCATTTTGGAAGAAACTTTCAAGTGTCCCTAGAAAATTCAAAATGTTTTAGTTTACCTATGGGCCTTTACAGACTGCCAGAAATAATGCAGCTTGAGTCCACTTTAACTGCCCTGGCTCTGTGCTAGAGAATCATGGGAATTGTATTTTTTTCTGAGACACTGAGCCTTCTCTGTCAGAGAACTCTGGTGCCACCAGAAACTACAGTTCCCATGATTCCCTAGCACTGAGCCAGTGCAGTTAAAGTGGACTCAAGCTGCATTATTTCTGGCAGTCTGTAAAGGCCCATATGCAAGCCTTATCTGATCTGACTTGATTGTTCCATTTCACATCCTGACAGGGTAAATTTTTTTTGGGGGGGGGGAATTTGCTAAAACATTGAAATACCCTTTTTTCTAGTGGTGTAAGAACATATCCCTAATCTTTCCATGTTATTTGTGCCTCTGGTACCAACATTTCTGTTAAAGAAGTAAATCCCAGGAACACATCTGCTTCATTAACTGAGGGATACCTGTACAACACAAAGATACAGGCCAAAGAGAGAATAGACTGTCTGAAACAGTGATTCTGCATTAGGGTTAGTGTCAGTGCAAATTACCTCTCTTTTCCTACTTATTTTCCACCAAAAGAAACATTTTGAAAGTAAGTGGAACTCTGCTCAAAAATACTTCCCTCAGCAAAATATAAAGTCTGGATCCAACCCAACTCTTGGACCAGCTGGTGAATAGTTTAAAGAAAACTGAATGACTATGTGGATGAGGCCCCAAATATGTGGGTATATATGACAGGAGAGAGAGATCAAGAATGGGGCAGGAACTGTGATTCGAAAGAGACAGTACTCAGTTTTAAATATAAACAGACAGCCTTTAATCCTATCAGTCTGGGTTGCTTCCTCCTGATGCCCTGGGACTAAACCAAGAAGCATGGTGAACACTTTATTGTCAGCAAGATGAGTAATTGTTGTTCATATTTGCTTCCATTATGGGACTGACACTTCTGTTCCCACATTGTTACATGTGGCATATTCACATGAAGTAGTCCTGTAGCCAAAGAATGAAACCTTGAGAACCAAAGCATACGATAATAAGAACAACAGGAAAGCAAATACAGAGATTTGATCTTTGGCTGGTTTCAGCTGAGGAACATGTCATGGCAAAAAGAACCTATGGAAAAGAACTTTTGATATTCTTGTCAGGGGATGGAAGCATTCTCTAGTTATCACATGATAGTGTATGTGTGCAGGACAGTTCCAGACTGAAAGTACAGAAGAAACATAACACAGAATAGTTGTAACAGCTTGAAAGGCAAGGTATAGTTCCATTATGATACAGGAGGGAAATCAGTAAGGAAATTAAAATGCTGATGGGTTTTCTGTAATGCTGGAAGAAAAAAGAATGTGTGTGTGTGATACATTTGTATGGAAAATAATTTGGAGTATCCTTCCAAGGCTCCAATTTTCTATTTGTGGGGGAAAGGAATGCAAATGAGAAACAAGTAGACAAGAATAAATACCAAATGGAAAAGCCATTAATGAATAAGTAGAATAAAATTTTGAATGCAGATTTTGACTTCTCAATCTGAATTTGGGAATGCAAATCTTGTATATTAAAAGTATGAGGTGAACTGAATGTTGCTCAGGTGTGAATGATACGAGTACAACCACTGCTGATGCCATCCCCCATTTTTTAATAAATTGGGTCTCAGTGATATTACAAATGACAGGTTTAATGGTTCAGTGATATTTTTCTATCAGCTGCCTCAAACTGATCTCTCCACAAGAGGTAAAGATTACCAGAATGCTTGACCAAATCTAAGCCATTATGATTTTTAAATCTAGCATGTGGTGTCATTGTGTGGAAGATACTGTTTTATGTCTAGGATCTGCTTCCTGAGGGACAGAAGGTCTCTGCTCATAGAAAGTGCCTCTGATCAATTTTCAGGGATTCTTCCCATAACATCATTCATTGTTATTCCTCCACCCAATGATCTGATTATTTTTTTAAAAAGCCAGAGGGATTGCTATGGGGTAGAAGGGCAGGAGAATCTGTTTCAGACAGTCCGGTTACTTGCACTTAAATATGGACCATTGTTGACTAAGGGCCTCTACAGATGGTGCTTTGCACCGTCTTGGAGGCAAGGAAGGGGAGGAGCAGCCATACACCCTTTCTCGAGGGCATCATCGGAGTGCCCACCATTGCCGACAGCAAGCACTCTGATTACATCCCCCCCGTCGCAGCATCCAGACATGCTGCAATGGAAGAGACGTGGAAGAGGTGCGCATTGCCAATTCTGGTGCCTTTTCTGTGCCTTAAGGAAGGAGCACTATTTTAGCTCTCCTTCCTGGGCTGGCAGAAGAGTGGATTGGGGCCGAGGCATGGATTGGAGGCCCATGTACTACCAAAGAACTGTCATTTCAAAAAGTCAATTACTAACACAGATCACATGTGAACTGTGCTAGAAACTAAAATTTGTCTGACAGGTGGTGGGTATCTCATAGCTGGAACTGGCTGTATTGTCTGGATGTAGCCTAAGATTGTTTTGACATTTCTTTGGGTAAGTTTGTATTTAAAAACAAAATGTGTAGCTTTAAGAAAAACTCTTTGATAGCACTATTATATCAGTCTCGAATGATAATGCTTTCCTGAAATCAAAACTGTTATGCTGCCATTTTTCTCATGTCTGTGCTTGCTTCAAAATTACAGTTCCCATCATACTGCACTATTCATACTCTGTCTGTGACCAAAATGGCTACTGTTGTTCTGTATAAAGCTGGGCCTGATTTCCCTGCTGCTGTTGTGACATGATTGTGTAACGGAAGCATGGTGATTGTAAAACTCACCAAACCAAAACGATTGGTTCCAAAGGATCACTTTATGGTTGTTTGGCAAATGTATGAAAACAAAGCAATGTTTTACAAGCAATTACTATAAAATTTTTAAAGTTTTAGTTCATTCTCTATGTTACTGCCTAAGGCCCTATGCAGTATGAAGAACAAAGTTCAGATTACATTCCGCTTCCGCAGAGCTGTAAATTATTGCAAATATGGAAAGCTGTAAATATGGAAAGTATATGTCAATTGTCAAATACTGAAGAAAAAGCAAGATTTTATGGGGTGGGTTTGGAAATAAGAAATGTCATTTCTTTGGTAGTTTTCTTTCACATTTACCCACTTTTTCTCTGTATTGCAATGTGCTTGAACAGAATCAGTTAAGTAAAAAAGAATAAACCCATTGCCTGCCCTCCTTCCTTCCTTCCTTCCTTCCTTCCTTCCTTCCTTCCTTCCTTCCTTCCTATCCCATTCATTCCCTAGTATCATATTAAACAATACTTGTTTCTTTCACACTATTAAAAAACATGTCATTCCCTTTTTAAAAATTACCCAGGTAGTTTAAGGGAAGATGCAGACTAGCACAAAGGGCCAGTCTGGAGGTGGAGTTGGGGTGAGGCAGCCACACGTCGACCACCCTGACTTCACCCTGATGCCATTCTGATGCTACATGCCCATCCGCATGGCACGCAGCATCAGGATGCCCTCTTGGTGCAGCGTGTGCACACACTGTACCAAAAGGGTGCCACAGCAGCTGAAAGGGTGACCTTTTGCCACCCTCCCCAAAGAGTGGCAAAAAGGAGGACTGGGGCTGCAGCATGTGGTTGCCGCAGCCCTGATCCGTCACTCCAAATGGGCTATCTATATTGGCCTAAGATGCTTGCAGCACTTGTAAGACACCTTGAATTTCAAAATTGCTAAATTTCTAGATGGAAATTTGGGTCCAGGTTTCAGATTATTGCTACTCTTGGGTATGTTTTGAATTCAGACACAAGGGCCCTGAGCAGATGGGCAAGGATAGCAAAAGCTGAGTTACCCAGGACTGGTTTGCTTTTTCTTACCTGGTGATCCTTCTGAGAAACCATCCAGTCATCCAGTCTGATGCAGAAATGGGGCACCTGGCTGCATATAGCCAGCCATCCCATTTCTGCATCAGTAGAGGCAACTGGGGGGCATCTCAGATGGATCTCTGGGCATAACAGGAAAGAAGCTCTTTTCCCTGGGATGAGATCAGATCCTTTTGATTCACATCTGAACTGGTGGGATTGAGTCTGATTCCACAATGGGGTTGGACCTGCGTCATCTAAACTAGATGATGCAATGCCAGAAGGAAGCTGAATCATTTGGCTGAAGCAGACAACCCCAAGGTGAAGCTACCTAATTTGGTTCCAGTTGGCATGCTTTCCTTTCTACATTTATTTCAATATCTCACAGTATATTGACTTCCCTGAGAAATTAACTGTACTCTTATTATTTATTTAGTTATTAAAATATTTATATCCTACCCTATAAATCACAAAATTCCAGCATTTGGCTTATTGCATCGGCACAAAGGACTCGTA
>CM034703.1:67157521-67174375 GCA_020142125.1 Phrynosoma platyrhinos | reverse complement strand
TTTTTAATGTGCTGTTGTATTATGTATGTACATTTTCTTTTTTATTATTATTATGTTTATTGAATATTAGATTGTTTTGTTTATCTGTTTGATGTTTCTTTGTTTTGTTTTTGTATCTTTTGTGTATGTATATGTATGTATATTTTCAATGTTAAAATATTTCATAAATAAAATAAATAAAAAAAGAAATGCCACCTCCAAAAAGGAGCCGCTTTTTTCTGCTCCTTTAGTGAAGATGCGCACCTTTGCATGTTTCTTGTATGCAGCGACACTGATGCACCAGAAAACTGACGTATAAATGCACTATCACACATGTGGCAGAAATTGACCCGGCAATCCAGAGCATGTGCCCTGCAACGCAAGCTTCAATTTAAAGCACCCTATGCTTTCACATGTGGATGCACTGGCGCAGGTGCACTTGAATATTAGAACCCTAACCCTAACCCTAATTGTAACCCTAACCCTAATTGTAACCCTACACATGCATCCTAGCAACTGTCCTCTGTTATGACAATAAATGCATTCTGCTGCATGTGCGCTTGTTGTCAGCATGCACAGCAGTTTGCATGAAAGAGGCTTTTGTGACCTCATCTGTGCAGATGTGCATAAGACCTGCACACCACTTCCTGGCATGATTTCAAGGGAGCTCCTGGAGAAACATTTGTCTGTGTGTCCTGTTGACCATCTCCCTGTCATGACCACCAGCTGCACGTATCAAGTCTGTCTACACAAATGTCCCTTGCATGTACCTCTCCTCCCCTCCCCTGATCTATGTGGGACATATTTTGTGGAGGAAGATGGAGTGTCTTTTCAGTTGACAAACCCCTTTCTTCACCCCAAGGGTGGCATAATCAAACAGTGGTACCTGTCTACTGAAACCACTCCTTGAGGGGAAGCGGAAGTCAATGAATCCTTGCATGATATGTGGGTATATGACAGGTCCTGTGCAGGTGCACAGGATGCTGAACTTCTGTCATGTTTGTACTGGCAAAATAACAAACTGTATACCACCCTATAACAGGTCCTGTGCATGTGCACAGGGATGCTGAACTTCAGACAACTTTCTATACAGAGAGTGACAGACTGTATACCACCCTATAACAGGTCCTGTGCAGGTGCATGCATTTGAGAGAGAATGAAAAAAAATTAAAGCAGCCACTGCTGACCCATGTGGTTGCTCTATCTCCCTTTGCGGCATCCTTGGGGCTGGTGGTGCAGTTGCTGGGGCTTCAATACAGTCTCGGGAAAGCTGCATTGACTCCCCCCAGTGCGGTTGCTCCGTCCCCATTTAGGGCAACCTTAGGGCAGGCAGCTTAGGGAAAAGGCAACTTCAGGTCACCTTTTCCTGCCTGTCTGCATAGCCCCTAAATCAATAAGATTTGCCTACATGCAGACTCACAATCCAACTGATTCAAACTGTTCTACTTTATTTTTGAATGCTTTGCTTTTGCAATTCTGGAATATATATAATGAATCAGTATATATATATTGAATCAAGTATATATAATGTGATATCTTGGGGATGGAACCCAAGTCTAATCATGAGTGTGGTGGAGTCTCCCTCTTTGAAATTTTTTAAACTAAGGCTTGATGGCCATCTGTTGGGGGGGGGTGTTTTGATTGTGAGTTCTTGCATGGCAGGGGGTTGGACTGGATGGCCCTTGATGTCTCTCCCAATTGCATGATTTTATAATTCTGTGGTTCTATGAAATGCATTCACTTTTCATATATACCTCATGAGATATAACATGATGTAGTGGCTTGAGCATTGGACTATGAATCTGGAGACAAGGGTTCAATTCTCCCACTCAGCCATGAAAACTCACTGAC
Source organism: Phrynosoma platyrhinos (assembly GCA_020142125.1). Classification (NCBI taxonomy): domain Eukaryota; kingdom Metazoa; phylum Chordata; class Lepidosauria; order Squamata; family Phrynosomatidae; genus Phrynosoma; species Phrynosoma platyrhinos. Next base: position 67,172,545 of record CM034703.1, on the reverse strand, counting down.
CTTGGGCAAATCACACACTCTCAGCTCCAGAAAACCCAGTGATGGGGTTGCCTTAGGGTCATCATAAGATGGAAATAACTTGAAGGCACACAACAACAACAACAATACACCTCATACACATAGTGTAAAGGTAATTTTATACACAATATTTTCAATAATTGTATGCATGAAACAAAGGGGGAGAGCAGACGGGCGGTCGTGAGCCGCCCTGAGAAGCGGAGTATTAAGGCCGCTGCTGACACATGCAGCAGCCCCAATACACCCGTCTGCCAGCCCTAGAAGGAGTGCTAAAATGCCGCTCCTACCAGATCTAGCAGAAGGGGTGCTGGAAGAGGTGCCATGCACCTCTTCCACACTCCTTCTGGCTCAGCCTGTGCAGAGGATGTGCCGGAAGGACATCATTGGAGTGCTCACTGTGTGCAACGGCGCGCACTCTGATGATGTCCTCAGGAAGGGGTTGGGGGCGTCCGGTGTCCAGCTGCCGCTCCTCTTCCCTGGCTCAAAGACGGCATTTTGCGCCATCTGCAGAGCCCCAAAGTTTGTGTACACTGAACCAAAAAGCCAAGGTTTCACTATCACAACCACCCATGTGGACAATTTTGGATTTTGGACTATTTCAGATTTTGGAATTCCCAATAAAGTACACTCTGTATTACAGAATCCTATGCTGTTGATCAATCTGAACACATGAAATTTAAGACTGTTATGGGATTGAGAGTGTACCTAGAAGCACAATTTCCCCAAATTTGTGATAACAGTGTGTTATAAAGCATGTCCTCCAGTATTTAACAAATGAAAACTGGGACACAAGTGGCCAAACAATATCAGAGTGTTATCCAGATGGAAACAGTTATAAATGAGGAAGAACAGAGAAGCTAGGAGAGGCTGCATGCAGCAGTTTGCTTTTGCCTGGAAAAAAAGAAGGTGGGAAGGACAAGATACTGCTCTTTCCTCTGCTCCCCCCATGCTGAGTTAATTGAATGTAAACTACTTTTGTATTTTGACTCAGTTTGCTCTAATTGAAGTAAATTGATGATAAATTAAGCAGAAGCGGAAGAAGCAGAAGAGAGAGAAACTGGAACATTTTAAAAGCAGCTGTTTAGGAATTCTGTTAAAGCAGTCTTTCTCATTGAAAGAAAACTTTTAAGCATTTTCACTGAACCAGTTTAAAATTTCACAGTAGACAGAGCTAAACACAAGAAACTCTTTACAGATGTCCCTGTAATGCCCTACCACTCATTTAGACCTTCTGTTAGAATGAGAGTGATGCTGATCTCTAGAGCAGACCATGTGACAAGATCAATTTTACTAAGAAAGAGAAAGACAATTTTAAAATAAAAAATGATTCAAACATAGCAGCTGATCAGCACTGTGGATACCAGAAAAAAGATGTAAAACTAGATAAATCGGTGAGTTTTTGGAGATACCTCCCTCACAAGATAAAAGGAGCATTTTACATGGAAAAAATGGTTCACAGAAAAAAATAACAATCTCAGCCCTACAAATAGGGCATTTTGAAAATCTGAGATCACTTTCTGGTCGATAAGCCACTTACACACATTTAATATACATTTATCTTTGATTTTTTCCTATCACACCCATCACCTAGCAGCATCTGATTGACTGACATTCCCCATTTATAGTTAGGCCAAACAATCAAGTAGCATAAGCTCACAAATGTTTTTCCTTCAACAGTTTTTTGTGTATGATGTTTTCAATGTTATTACTTACATGTGAAAAAGAGATCTCTATAGAAATCCAATGAAATGTTTCATAGAGTGGATGACCTGCTAAGGTTAGCTAGTTGCAAGAGCTTTTGCTGCAAGCTGTCAATGATCCTTTTTCTGTGCATCAACTTGTGGCAGCTGTGATTGAAAGCTTAAAGCCTGAGTGTTTGGTTTTTTTTTTTTTCATATATACTAAATCTTAAACAGGGCCAAACTGTCTGCCTGAAAATCAAATATTGTATTTTTTTCTCCCTGCCCCTGCCCCTGCCCCCACCCCCATTTTCCTTAAAGCAGAGGAAAACAACAGCTTCTATGCCAGTCTCTCTCTCTCTCTCTCTCTCTCTCTCTCTCTCTCTCTCTCTCTCTCTGTTTCTCTATGCTCTTCAGTTTTAAAATTTTGGACATTGTTGCCATCTGTCTAGTACATTCTGCTTATAATTCCTTGAGACATTCTTATGGAATTTCAAAGAAAGGAAGCATTAGGTGATGTTGGTTTAATTACCTTTCCACATACCAATGACTCAGATTTAGGATTTGTGTTGATAAAATGCCAACTGTGTGAAGACCAAGCAGGCTTCATGTCCCCTCCTTTCAATGCATAGGAGGGTAAAGTGAACCTTTTCTCCATGTTAAGAAGAAGGGAGCATATGACTTCTGTAATCTATGACAGACACCTACTCAAGTCTAAATGGATACAGGATGACCTGAACATTATTTGTGATCTCCTACACAAGTATAAATAAAACAAAGTGGGTGGAAAGAAAAGTTCACTGCTACAGCATTTGAAAAATGACCACCATAAGGTGTACATTACATGTATTGCTCTTCCTAGATATGAAAAATGTTTTTCCCTATATAGAAAAGAACATATTTGCTATAGTGATAGGATTCTGGTATAGAGAACTGCAATTATTTTTCATGAAATATTTTGCACTAAGGCTGTATTTACCATGACTGGAACATATGTGTGTCTCCAATATCAATTGACAGACTTGTGAAATAGATTCCTTACTGTGAATACAGTAACAGATTGAAAAGGTACTGGTGTCATGGTAGAGTTTTATGTAACATAATGATGGTGGATTGTTATTACTTTGCAGACTATTAGACATCCCATTTCCCACCTTCAGAGGGATCAAGAACAGAACTTGATTTAGCTAAGCACTGTGTACAAATGTCTTGTAACTAAGCCCTCCGCATCGGAAATAAAAGATAGGCTACAGTGGTTGGTAAATTAGGTCCTGGAGAGCCAGAGTGGTGGAGTGGTTTGAGTGTTGGACTATGATTCTGGGAGACCAGGGTTTAAATCTCATTCAGCCATGGAAACCCACTGGGTGACCTTGTGCAAGTCACACACTCTCAGTCCCATAATAGGTTCACCCTAGGGTATTCATAAGTTGGAAAAGATTTGAAGGTAAACAACAACAACAACAAATTAGGACCATAACTTTTTTAAAAAAATAGCTAATCCGATCTTGCAGTCAGGCTTTCCTTAGTGTGCAATATTGAAAAGAGACAAGGATCATGCCCTTTACAACCTCTTATGCTTAGATGATATTCTACCACCCATACCTGGCTATACACATTCTTTGGATGCTTACAGAGTGATAATAAATGCTTGAGTATAAAACATATATACACAACTACAGGAGTGAGATGCAATATAATAGGATCCAGAGGAATGCAAATCATGACCTTTCTCCCAAATTTTCAAAGGGCTGTGAACAGGTATCTTTCAGATCTTTACAACAGTCAGTCAGTGTTGATGTGTGAAGCACTAAATCTGCTTACCAACGTTCCCTGATGGAGAAAATTCCTTTTGTTACAGTAGTGAACACTCTTATTATTTTAATTAATTATATAGTGTGTCATGAAGCCATTATCTTTGTTCATACCTTTCTTAATGGATTGGAATTCATAAATATAATTCAGTTCAGCTGTTTCTTTTTCTAGTCTTCTTTTGTAATTTCCTTTTTCAAGGGCCTCAATCTTTAAACCCTGTACTGTAGGTCTAAGAAGGTTGAAATGTTCTGCAACTGGTTTTTGGGTATTGTAATTTTTAATATCAGTTTTATTCTCTTGCATAGAGACTGCTCTCTTTGTCCAATGTAGAGTGTAAAGGGCCATTGCTGGCATAGGATGGCATATATCACATTGCAGGCCAGAGAAATACATCTACCCCTGATGCTGTGAGTGGTGTTATTAACCCCTGTAATATTGCTCCCAGAGTAAATATGAGGGCAGAGTTGGCATTTGGATTTGTGTCAGGATCTTGTCCCTGTATTACCATCCATATTATGTGTCCTGTTGTGAGTGACTAGCTTTTTGAGATTTGGAGGCTGTCTGTAGGCCAATAAATGCCTGCCTCTAATAGCTTATTGAGACCACTGGGGACTGTAGCTGAACACTAAGGGCACTCTATCATTTTTTGTATTTGGCCTATCTTGTAGTAGGTTGTTCCTGGGTACTAATTTTGCCTTGGCCCGAAGCAGATTGGCCAAAACCAACAGCTTCCAGCTGCTTTGGGGGCATAGTGTGCAGATGACAGATACCTCTGATGTGTCCAGAAGCTGGTCTGAGGATGCCTAAGGCAGCCCAAAGTCACCAACAAAAGGAGTGTAAAAATCCACTCCTTGCCAGCAGCCCATTTGGGACTGGAGCAGTGACCCGCTTTAACAGTGGGCCATCCAGTTGCTGCAGTCCCCAACTGATTGTGGCCCAATTGTGGGCAGTGTGCCAGAGGCTGCTCCTTCATGCCTGTCTGCTTGTTGATTTGTTTTTCCACCTCCTTAGATGGATATTGTATCTTGAAAAGTGCCTGTTGTAAATCCAAGAGTTTTGAATCTCTGTCTTGTGGATCTAGTAGTTGCAGTTGTATTAGAGGGTTTGGTTATAAACAATACATTTTGCAATGCATTCTGAGTGGAAAGTGTATGTAAGTATGTGTAGTGATTGTAATTCCAAAGTGCCCTGCTTACAACTTTATTTTCTTTTATTCACTTCAGTGAGGCACCGGAGCCTTGGAATTATACAGAAAAAGGGAGAAAACAAACAAACAAAAAATCTTAAAGCTATACTGGAAGAGAATGCAATCGGGGCAGCAGCCCCAGTTGCATGATTGACTAATTAGTGTAATGATGGCTGCAAAGCAGCATGTTGCTGTTTTATTTTCCTAGTGTGACATGCTGCAAGAACAGGACTGGTGTGGTAACATCCTATATCTAACGTGACATGGTAACAACTATGAGTCAATATTACAAAGTGGGAAAGAACTGGAGAAGCATATGATATCTATTCAGAAAACTCATTGAGCCTACAAATGCTAGGTTGATATCAAATTCATTGAAAATTTGTCTACTGCCCATGAAAAGGTGAACTGTACTGCTATGAAAGCTTCCCATTAGGATGGCATTATAGGAAGTTTGGCCTAGATACAAAGGCCATCTCTAAGATGTAATGAAATTTTAAGTTTCAGAAAGCTACTAGGTTCCACTACTACAAAATTAGTAAGCCACTATGTATTTTCTCATTCATGCTTTGGTTTGGAATAATTATTATGGCACTGTATTATAAAAGAGCATCAAAAGTAATGAAAAACTAGAGATGAACTTTTTAAAAAGTTAGTGATGAGTCCTTCAGGATCACTGTATCAGCCAGAAGAACCTCAGGAGTGCTAGAACAGTAATTTATAGCTTTTCATCAACAGTGGATTGAACACCCACACTTGGCATGGAAAACATGGTGCAAAACAACAGCAGATGATGGATTATGATGATGGTAAATAACAAAGATAATGGGTATTGATTTTTTCTTCTTTCTCTCTTCTTTCCTCTTCTTGGAGGGTTTGTGTGCTATATATTATTGTTGTGGAAACAGTAATACAACCAGCTGGCATTACCAGGTATTCCCTTATTGTGAAATAAAATTATATCTATTACAAGTGCTTGCTTTATAATGTTTATGTTTATAATGCTTTATCCAGAATGACTATTATTATAATTCTGACAAAATTCTCAAAATAAGATAATTTTTCCATAACCTGAAAGCTAAATTATATTTTGTTTTGATAGGATATCTCTGGCATGTGCAGCTGTTTGAACTTTTCCTCTATGTTTGTGTTCCTCTATATTGAGGATAATATAGATTAAAGGTGATCCATTAATAAATCTAGGGTCCATCCAGTCCATCAACACCTACTTCCACACATGGATTGAGACCATCTACAGCTTCCCCAGTATCAGATGAAAAGGAAAAATAAGAGTATTATGTCTTCTACATGCTGGTAACTACACAGCTAAAATTTCTGGGTCAATCTCTTACCATAGGTTTTGTGTAAATGCTAAAAAGTATTATATGTAGATGTTAATATCATATAGCCATTAACTACGTCTAATGGACAGTTACATGTATTTTATCCATTCATCTGCTCTCTTCACATTTTTAAATTTTGTAAATTTGGACATGCATGCTCTGTCTCATGAAAAGAAAAATGTCCAGAATGCAACATGTTTCTCTATAACTGCTCTGTTTCCATTAGTCAAAAAATGTACAAGGTATCCACTCTTTGCCAGGAAAAATGTATAATTTATATTTTCTGGCAATTTTCTTGTTCACTTTACATGAGCAGAGAGAACTGAGAATACACATGGTTGGGTGTTCTTTTTAAACAAAGAATACATAAAACTGGCTGGAGATAGAAGATAGGCTCCTGCCTATACCTACCATTCATGTTTTCTGTCTAGTGCAGAAATCTCCTATGTAACTATTTCCTTGATAGCTACAAAATGGGAAAAATGAGAAAAAATGGTCAGTCCATTGCAGGGCTGGCCCAAGACAATTGGTTGCCTGAAATGAAGAACAAGAAGATAGCCTCACCCATATTCCATCTATAAAAACCTGAAATTGACAATAGAATCTTGCTTTAATACTAGTGGGCCACCATCCTCCACTGCATCTGAGGAGTGGTCAGCCTGTTTGCTTAGCTGGTTCAGGACACTGAAAGGATGGTGATGATCAGTCCATCATAAGGCCACTTACAATTTCCTTTGTAAAAGGTTTTGTAGCTTTGGGAGTCCCTGAACCCATCCCCAGCCTTCCATATTTTATTTTTGGTGTGCTCCTGAAACAGAAAAGGATATTTAGGAGCATTGAGGAGTGACATCTTGGAAAGACATTCAACAACTGGCAATTGATGGCTTCCATGTCAGTGCTGCAGTGAATCCATTATTGGGTTTAGCTCTAACTTTAGAGGAGTTGTTCAAGATTCCTTCAAATATGTTTGGTGTCTTGGCTAACTCCTTTAAAGTTTACATTATAACCTGGAGTGGATTCAAGGCCCCACTGACATGGAGGTTGCCAACCATCACTCCCTGTGGTTTGTAAACCATGCTTTGCCCACTTCACAGAAGGCCATAGAGACCAACAGTTGGAGGGCTGTGCAGAAGCTGATGGAAGTCAGCCAGAGAAAGTGGCAGCAAAATGGGCAATTGGGCCAGCATTTACCTCATGCCAAGAATAGTTTCCACACTCAAACTATTCATAGGGAAATCTGGGCACAGCCTTAGTATTTGATCTTTTCTATGTCAAAGCAATAGCTGATTTTAATATTTGATTTTGAGGTATCACATATGTTGATTTTTTTAAAAAAAAACTGCTATGAAATAATACCTTTTGGTCACTAATAGAAAGTTGGGTTGTTTGGGTGGGTTTTTAGTTGTTCTTTTGTTCTGTTTGGTTTTAATCTTTCTAAAATCATGCTGTAGATCCAATTGTTGCAAGGTTTTTCTTGATTTAATTCAAATCAAGTTGCTTACTTTTGCTCCTCCTCAAACTTAAACACATGTGCAAAACTTTTCTACACAAATAGTTAGTAGCATACAGATTATTAATTCCATTCACATTACACTTTTGACTACTTCAGCTGTAGTATTACTATGAAATCCATTCTCAGTGGGACTATTTCTTTTGTTTCAAACCTCTGAGAATCTTTCAGTTATCACTGCTTTGTTTTCAGTCAGCAGTTCTTAAAATACTACTGTTTCTTTCTCTAATATGCAATGTCTTTTCCAGACACTAATGGACAAGATGTTTAGCGTGAGTGATAGTGATGGGTGAAGTTTAATATGGTGTCTTTTTTAAATACAGCTTCTGGAGAGATATGTATGGCTTATCTGTTGAATTTTAGGGCAAGCATAAAAACTTTTTTCCTGTCAGCTATTTTATTATTGTAGGGTTCATTTTATAAACTCATACAACTGCCATTCTGTCTTCTTATCAATGTTATAGTTTGTTGTTTAGCAATTTATAACAATGCTTGTATGCCACCAAATGTTTTGCTATCTGGGGCGAAAAGCAAGATAATGTCTTGTCTCCACTTCCAAATATAGAGCAAACAGTATATTCTGAAGATAGCAGGCCAGTTTAAGGGATGCAAAACAGGATGAGCAAAAAAGATTGGTTGGAAGACTCAGAAGAAATGGCTAAGAACTGGCCACAAGAGACTGTTTCCTTATTTTGTTTACTGCAGAGTTGGGCATGCTTTTAGGTCCAGTATACAAATTCCAATTTGCAGAAGGCTTTGGAGCTTGCATCCCAGCAGTGGGTAGAGCTAAGGGCATAGAGAGGAACAAAGCAAAGTGGAAGAGAAAATCTTGTCATTTTGTCCAAGTGTAATAGTATTCTGGCATGCAAAACTTTCCTATTATGTAAGCCAGAGCTCCTGAGCAACCTTACAGGGCCACAACCTAGAACTCATTTCAATAGAAAACATTCTCAAGCTTTGATTAGCTTTTTATCTCCAATCAGAACAAAGAGTAGAAAAGGGTACTTGGATCAGAAGGGGAATTTTGTGGACCAGATTGGCTTTGTGGCCCAGTTTCCTCTCCCCAGGGATAGAGATAGCAACTCTAGTTGGAATCTGCTCTGCCTGGCTTTTCCTCCACAATGGGATGAAAATTCTTCTTGCCAACAGTGAGAGTTTTCTTTCTACTGAGAATAGCAGATGTAGAGAAGTGTGAATTCTGATGAGGCCTCTGCAGGGGCTGGGAGTTTGCTGTCCTCCAGATGATTGTTGAGCTATTTTCTGTCACTCCTGGAGATTAAACTGGTTCATCTGAGCCAGGGGTAGGCAACCTTTCCCCTTTAAGGGCTGAGGGACTTCAGCTCCCAGAATCCCAGGAGCTATTGGCCAACATGGGACTATTGGCCAACATGCCTGAGGCTTCTGGGAGCTGAAGTCCCTTGGCCCTTAAAGGGGAAAGGTTGCCTACCTCTGATCTGAGCTGTCTTAAAATTTAAAATGGGTGGCATCCTCATTTTATCACAAGCATTTTGCCACTGAAATCACCGCCCAAATTCAGCCTGAGTCCACCCCCGCTCCCAGGGCTGTTCAGCGCAGCTTTTTTTTTTTTAAGTTGAGAGTTTTCCTGCTTAAGGAAATGGCTTTCAGAGTGACCCTGGGAGCGGCAATGGATCCGGGCTGCACCCGGGTGGCAATTCCGGTGGCTAAATCTTTCTGATAAAATCAGGATACTGCCTGTTTTAAATTTTAAGCTGGCTCAGCCAACCTGGTTTGATTAGTGATGCAATAGTCTCTCTAGGCAGCATAGTCAATGGTGAGGGAGGATAGTAGGTACAGTCCAACAGAAATTGGAGGTCCAACCTTTTCCCAGTCCTGGCTTAAAGCCTCACTCTCTCCAGGACCAATTAGAATCCTCCTTGGCTGATTTCTTTTATTGTTTGTAACAAGCAAATGTCTCAGGATATTTGACAATGTCAGCTGTAGCCTGGCTACAGGAGCCCTGGTGGCACAGTGGTTAAATGCCTGTACTGCAGCCACTCACTCATAGACCACAAAGTTGCGAGTTCAATACTAGACAGGGCTCAGGCTTGACTCAGGCCTGCATCCTTCCAGCTGTTGGGGGGCAATGAGCTTACAGTTGTAAACCACATAGACATTGCATAGCACAGTATAAAGAAGTATATAAATGAAGCTGCTTTGCTTTGCTTTGCTATTTTTTTTAAAAAAAAACACCAGCAGTTTTTGTTGTTGTTGTCTTTGAGTCTTTTCAAATCATTTCTGACTTATGGCAACACTAAGGCAAATTTATCATGGGTTTTCTTTACAAGACTTTTTCAGAGTGGATTTGTCTTTGCCTTCCTCTGAAACTGAGAGAGCATGATTTGCCTAAGGCAGTGCTTCTCCATTATTTTCTGTCACGCCCCCCCAGGAAGAAGAAAACATTTCGCGCCCCCCCCCCCCCGGGGGGGCATGCCCCACTATTTGAGAAGCACTGGCCTAAGGTCATCTGTAGCAGAGGTATACCCCAGATGAAGATGAAAGAGACCGAATTAATCCAAGCAAGCACTCCTTTATTTTCTGGCCAGGGCAGCAGCATGCCAAATAGCACTCAAAGAGCCACCACACTCAGCTATTGTTCTCCAGAGTTTTTAAGAAAATTACTTATCGCAGGTTCAAACTGATTGGTTACAAGCATCTACTGTGTCAGCATCTGATTGGCTGCATGCACTGTCCACGAGCTGATCATGCAGCTCCTGATTGACTATATACTACAGATCATGCACCAACTTCCTAATTCCTTATATGGTGTTGCTTTCAAACTAAGCAAAAATAAGTAGGTAAAAGACAAGGGAAGTATGTGAAATGTGAAGGACCCTTCTTGAAGCATCTCCAACTTCTTCTGTCTGAGCAAATTGAACTGAGCAAGCAGAAATACAAAAGCCAAAAAGCAATAGTTAATGATTACTATACTATTTCTCCTCTCAATCCAGTGGGTTTCCATGGCTGAGCAGATATTCAAACCCTGGTCTATAGAGTCATAGTCCAATGTTCAAACCACTATATCACACTGGCTCTCTAATTTATCTTTACATAGGATAAAAGTCTTCTCTGTTTTGAATATATGTGTTCTTTTTAATAAAGGACTCAGTATGCCTTGAAAACTTTGAAAAATGACTTTTTGTAGATGTTTTCCAAAACCAAAAATTAATCTGATATAATAAAAAAATCAATCAAGTAGTCATATAATAAAACACAAGTCAGTGCATAGAGAAATGAAAGATTTGGGCAACTGGTTTTAGCTACCATGGAATCCATTTGTAGAAGACATTTATGGGATGCAGATGGTGAAAAGCGCTATCTTCAATCCCAGGAAGGAGAAGGGCAGCCAGATGCCGGGTGCCCCAACCTTTTCCTGAGGATGTCATTGGAGCACCCGTCATTGAGCTGGAAGAGACACCGAAGAGGTGCACACCACCTCTTGTGGTGCCCTTTCCATGCCTTGCGGAAGGAGCGCTATTTTAGCGTTCCTTCCAGTGCCAGAAAAAGAGTGGATCAGGGCTGAGGTGGGGGGCAGCCTCAGCCCCAATCCATGGCTTCTCAGGGAGGCCCATGGTCACCCGTCTGCAGAGGCCATTATCAATTTTATATTGTGTGCAAGTGTAGGAAGCATCACACAAACAAAAAACAAGCTAGCAGTTAAAATAATAAATGAAATAAAAATAAAATGGCATTGTTATTTCCATGTGCTTATTTTGTTATTACATTTTCATTCTCCCTTTCCTTCAAGAAGGTCATTATGACATCTATTTTTTCCTTCCTGATTTTTCTTACAAGATTGCGAAGTATATCAGGTTGAGCAATAGGTGGCCAAAAAAGGTTTTGATATTGTGACTATTGCACAATGCTCCTTCTCAAATACACATGACTAAGATCAAATTACAATCTTAAAGATGGTGGAGGATCGTTACCTGAATCTCCAATCCTGGAGTACCAGTTTAAAATTGTTCTGAAGTACCTCTCCAAAATAAAGCATTGTAATTGCTTATAATTAATGCTACCTTCTTTTATATATATGTACTTCCATCTACTCTCATGAATCTATAATAGTAAAGCCTTTGAGTATATGCATTTTCCTCTACTGTTATAAAAGAAATAAACAAATTTTAGAAGCATCTACGAGAAAGCATTATGCTACTGAGTTTGTTGTTTCTTTATAGTGTTTTTTTGCCCACACTAAAAGTCACTGCAATTTTTAAGGTTTGCTAAATAATGCACTGGAGGAATGCACATACTGAATGAACAGATTTTGTTTTCACTGTTAATTCATTCATAAAATTAAAAGTAGAGTGCAGCCATTTGGTTTGATATGTTTCAGTGAGTTCCCATGCTTTCATGGATGTCTCTCTCTTTTTGTTGTTCTTACGAATCTGCCTGCTGCTAGAACTTTAAAGCAATTCCTGTCCTGTGACAGAAGGATTAAGATGTGAACATATGCTCTTACAAAGACACCCTCTTTACTATCTCAAAGCTCAGAACACTGTGTTGCTCCTTGAGCTCACTAAAGCCAATTGATTCTTTTTGAAGTACAGTGACATCTGTTGGAGAGGGCAGAGCAGGTAAACTGCAGGCTCAGCTTCAGGGTTTCACCCTGTGACATGTTTCAAAGCATGACAGCTGTTTCCTACTCTTCTATACTGTTTATTAATGTGGCAGTGGAAATATTTTGGATGGGCAGATTTGTATATATTGACAAAGGGGAAAAAATACACGTATCCACAGTTCTGAGTGCTAGCTGAGATTTTTTCCCCCCTTGAGGGAATGGAATAAGAAGCATTTAACAGGGATCTAATTTCATGCTTCCTTTTGCAACATAAAGCCTTCTACCAAATGATGTAGAGCAAGTGACTGAAGCAACTCAGCCAATAGAATCTGGAAAGGCAATTTCTCCCTTCACCCCCACTCAACAGGACTTTCTTATTTTCTCCCCCCACCCTTGCACCTTGCGTATACCAGCATTGCTCTTAATGATTTCCAGAGCAGATATTGTGGGTTTCTGTGGCCTATATGGTGAGGAAGGATCATAACCTCCTGGTCCAATGGATGGTGCTGCTTTTCTTAGTGGATCTGGTCCAGAATATCACATACAAAGTCTTCTTTTTCATGTCATTAGTGCACAAAAGATCATTATAATACATGAGATCACTAAATGTACAATATAAAAACACATCAAACAGAAAGTAGAAACTAGGTGGGCAGAATCAGACAAATAATACAATTCAAATGTATTACAGTTTTATCCTTGTTTTATATTAATAAATACTACTGTTGCCTGGAGCACAACTATTATGAGTTTCTGAGCTGGACACACCTTCAGGCCTAAGGGGCACCTATGAGTCCTGAAGACTGCAAGTTTCCTAGGATACCTTGTGTAATATAGGGCTGGCCCAAGCCTTTTTATTGCCTGAAGCAAAGGACAAGATGGCATCCCTCTGCATGCTGTGCCCAGAGACAGACTGAATTAGACACTGAAACTGGCAATTCCATCAAAACTGGTGATGGACTAAGAAACTCAAATACAACAGGCTAGTTAAGGAAGTGCTAGACAGTCCATGTGATAAATATAGCTCTGTTCTTCAAGAATGGAATATGGTGATAGGACTCAGAATATTTGGAGGGATGCCACTGATGTTATTAGTATCTAGTGCCTGAACCAGCTGGTCTACTGTGCCTCATGTCAGGGCTGGCCCCATGTACCACATACTAGATTTTTGGTTTATTATTTTCATGCTTGCTTCATTCATGTTTTTTACTTGTCTAGTATACTGCTATTCTATCACATTATTCTATCACATTTCTGCAAAACTGCAAACTTCTATGTGTGTATAAAAATATATTTCAGCATGGAGCTTGTCCTGGCATACCAAACACTGGAGACAGCCTAAATTTCAAGTTGCTTTGAATATCACCAGCCATATCTGTTCTGATGATGCCTTACATTTATTTCCCCCTCCATCTCTAGTTCCAGTCTTCACATTTTTAATGAACCTCTCAAGTAGTATTTATTTATTTCTATTTTTCATTTATTTGGAGGAAAAAAACCTATACTTTTTTATTTTAAAAGTCTCAGAGTAATTTACTAACGTTTTTTAAAAGTCTAATAAAATGCATACCCCTGGTGAAGTGGGCTACAATCTTTCAATGCTTGTCATACAATCATAGAATCATAGAGTTGGAAGAGACCACAAGGGTCATCCAGGTGATCCCCTGCCATGCAGGAACTCAAAACCAAAGCATACCTGACAGATGGCCATCCAGCCTCTGTTTAAAGACCTCCAAAGAAGAAGGCTCCACCACACACCGATGAGAGTGTGTTCCACTGTCGAACAGCTCTTACTGTCACGAAGTTCCTCTTAATGTTGAGGTAGAATCTCTTTTCATCCTTTGTTCCAGGTCCTATTCTCTGGAGCACCAGAAAACAAGCTAGCTCCCTCCTCAATATGACATCCCTTCAAATATTTAAAGAGGGCTATCATATCCCCTCTTAACCATCTCTTCTCCAGGCTAAACATACCCAGTTCCTTAAGTCTTTCCTCATATGGCATGGATTCCAGACCCTTCACCATTTTAGTCACCCTCCTCAGGACACACTTCAGTTTTTCAACATCCTTTTTGAATCGTGGTGCCCATAACAGGACACAGTATTCCAGGTGGGGCTTGACCAAAGCAGAATACAGTGGTACTATTACTTTCCTTGATCTAGATACTATATTTCTATTGATGCAGTCTAAAATTGCATTGGCCTTTTTAAAAAAAAATATTTTATTAGTTTATAAATATACATAAAATATAACTTATTTATAACAAATATTTATCTAATACTTGTACACATTTCTATACACTTCTCCTTAGTTCTTTGAAAGTAAGTACACATTTTTCACCCCTTGAAATGTATCCTTTCTATATTTCTTATCTTATTAATTGCACCTTTACTTATAACACTCTTTACTTATAACAGCCAAATAACATTTCTTTACACAATTATTTTTCTATATATCTGATTTGTTTATAACTTTTTTACTTTGCCCATTTATTCCCATCTTGACTTTAAATATTTTTCTATAGGAGTCCATTCTTCCTCCGTCAATTCTGGATCTTTTCCACTTAGTAGTCTTGTTAATCTATCCATCTCTTTCATTTCAATTAATTTTGAAAGCCAATCATCAATTGTTGGGATCTCTTCTAATTTCCAAAATTGCATTGGCCTTTTTAGCTGCTGCATCACACTGTTGATTCATGTTCATCTTGTGGTCTACCAGGACTCCTGGATCCCTTTCACACATAGTCTCATTCAGCCAGGTGTCCTCATCTTATATCTATGCATTTCATATTTTTCTTTGCCCTAACTGCAGTACCTTACATTTTTCCATGTTGAAATTAATTTTGTTAGCTTTGTTAGCTTTCAAATCTATTAAGGCAAATGTTCATCCTGTCCTCTGG
>CM034703.1:67097206-67109623 GCA_020142125.1 Phrynosoma platyrhinos | reverse complement strand
GCGCGCTTGCAAAAAGCATGGGATGAGTCCTTCCTGAATCTTCATTTATGAAGAAAAGCCAGAGAGACTACGAGGTCAGGAAATTCACAATTGAGAATATGCAAACTATTAGAAATGCCTATAACTGTGTTAATTTACTGGTGGATTAAAATCTATTAACTGAGTAGATCTCCATGTCACCCTGCAGATCCCATACCCAATTAAAATCTTTCTACAGGATTGGTAGACTCTCCAAAGTTGATTTGGAAGATGTGAAAGAGGCACAGGATGAGGGGAAGAACAAATAGGTGTAGCAGGTCAGCTTGCACAATGTTTGGAGCAGTCCAGAGTTTTAGTATCACTGATGTAACCTTCCAATGCATACAATGGGAAAGTGCAGACCAGAGCTGGTTTGGATGTTTCTAGGGTCATGCAGCAAAACAAACAACAACACCAACAAACAAACAAACAAACAAAAAAACCAAAAACCAGAGTATTTACTTTTTATTATATTTTATTATTTTATTTTTTGCCCCCAAATTCCCCAAGTGATCTATGGGAATTGAATCATATTTTTAATAAGACCTCTCCTGGGTCTAAGGGCTGATGCAAACTGGCACAAAGCATCTAGCCTTCCAAGGTTCCCTGAGGGGACAATGTGGTCCCTAACCCCTGAGGGCAGCATACCTAATACCACCATAAATACATAGATGATGAATCTATTAGAGTAGCAGTTGTTAGACTTGAAGTTGCCTTTTTAACAAAATAGTTCAGCCATTGCAGCACATATACAGGTGAAATGAAACAGGTAAATCCACAACTGACATTTGTATTTCCAGATAACTATTCTTAGTGTATGGCTACTTACTGTATTATGCCATCAGTGTGAAGGAACACATTTGATTATTAATTATGACGTTCAGATAATGGCTTTTTCTTGTTAAAAACCAATCTGAATTTCATGCAAAATCCTAGAACCTGAGAAACAGTTATATTTTATGGTTGATAGAATTCTGCCACTTCGGGTTTTATCTGCTTCTGGAAATTTCTTAGGACGCATTGATTTTGGATGCAATGTTATTAAGAACAGTTGATTTGCAAAGGCATAGTGAACACGGTAGATATTTGCAAACCTACAAAACAAAATTGCAGCTACATAAATCTTATATAAATATTTATGATCCTTATTACAGGATTTGTCCTAGTTAGCCATGGAATGGTCTAACAAAAACTGATTAAAAACAGTAAAGGCAGTAGGCAGGATATTATTACTGCTATAAAGTAAGATTGGTAATGCATACCAGGATTACCTTAAACATATGAGATAAATAGACATAAACGTATGAGATAAATTAAAAAAAATCTTGATCATGTTATATTCATGGATTAATTTCTAGAGTGGCTTATCAAGATATTGTTGAAGATCTGTTAAGAATATATTATACTGTATTCAATTATGAGATTTTGTGGTGAAACATCAACTGACTGAACTACTGTAAAATTATGGAATGCACACCAGCTCCTTAGTAACTCAGGGTTTGA
This sequence comes from Phrynosoma platyrhinos, assembly GCA_020142125.1. NCBI lineage: Eukaryota > Metazoa > Chordata > Lepidosauria > Squamata > Phrynosomatidae > Phrynosoma > Phrynosoma platyrhinos. The sequence goes on along the minus strand of CM034703.1, from coordinate 67,108,102 downwards.
AGCTACCAACAAAAGGACAGTGTAACTTATGTGAGGAAAATATATAATGTTCAAATGATAGTAAAACTTCAAAAAGCACCCAGGGACATGAAAAATATTTGAAGAGCTGCCATGTCATATATGAGCTGAAGTGCAAACTGATTTTAGTGAAGGAATTTTTTTTGAGAATAAGTTCCAAAACATAGGTTTTAAATAATTTTAATTTAAGACAACTCACTCATCCCTGCTATTCTATGAATAAGACTCAGTGAGCAAAAAGAGCCTTATTTTCTATTAGACATGTTTAAGATTGGACTGTAAATTGCATTAAACAGGGTGGAGTCTAAGAATATTGTTGTGGTTACAGTTCTATACCTCACAACAGCCAGCAATATACATGTCCCTGAGGAATATTTGTTTGTAGTGTGGGCTGGTGCAGGAGATGGAAGAATAGAAAGCAGTCATAACATTGGTTTTAACTGTCAGCTCTTCTCTTTGATTGTCTTTAAACTAAACCCATAACTGTATAGTGTCACAAGGTTATTTAGAAATGACTAGTGTGTAACAGCAAGAAAAATAATAAAAAATAATGGTAGGTTAAAGATGCCTATGAAGAAAAAGAAGAAGGAAGGAGCAAAATATGCAGTCCTCTGGGGAAGTGATATTAAAGCGGAGAACTGTCCTACAATGCTTTACAGAGCTTCTAGTATTTCAATAATGGTTCCCTTGGGTGTGCCTTTGGCACAATATTTCAATGTTTCAAATGCCTTGTCTAATCCACTCACTTTGTCTATCACATCTTGTCTAACCCACTAATCCAAATACAGACAACTTATTTCAGAAGAGACTTTAGTTCAGTATTACCAGTTTATTGTCATTAGGAAAAAAAAATTTTGCCTTCTTGTAACAAATCTATGACTGCTTAAGACTTCACAGTTGTGATTTCTTGGCTTTCCCAAGGCAACAGTGATATCAGGAAAAAAAAAATACTTCTTCACAGATACATCCATAACACAGTTAAGTTAAGATACCTGTGTATTTAAACAGCGAAAGAGAAAGCCTGAAGTTTTATTTGGAAATAAACAACAGCAACAGCCAATCAATGTTTTAGACCCAGCTTTTCTTATAGTTGGTTTTAATGGATTTTAGATAGGTGCTGCAGTGCTGTGTTTTCACAAATTTAAAACATCAGATTTTGAATATTTAAGCTTCCCAATTTATTATTTGAAGTGGCTGCAAAAGGAAATACAGTTGCATGTTTATATGTCTAGGGAGATAATATATTTTGGCAAGTTATGATGAAGTAAATATTCCCTTGTAGTTTCATGGCTACTGAAGGAGAGGGGTGGATTGAGGGATATTGAAGGTCAGAGCTAGAGTTGTGCCTGAAACTACTTCAAAAAGCTTGACTCTTCTCATTCAGTTATACAAAAATTGAAGAGAAATTCATTTTGAAAATTTCAAAGAAAGAAAATTTTGGAGAACTTCTAACATGAAAACCTTCAGTATTCTCATACTTGGCTTATTTATGATCTAGCTGAATAGGGTATGTGAATGTCCTACCTTGCTTTATACAATAAGATTTTTAGTATCCAGTTGCCTCTCCAGCTTCCTATGCTGGAGAAGAGATCAGAAGGTAAATCTTCCCATAGGACTTTTTCAGATAGGGAAGTATGGGCTGCCCTGAAGAATGGGAAATAATTGTCTAGGGGACTGTCTGTATGGGCCAGGGGTAGGCAACCTTTCCCCTTTACGGGCCGAGGGACTTCAGCTCCCAGAAGCCTCAGCCATGTTGGCGAATAGTCCCATGTTGGCCCATAGTTCCTGGGATTCTGGGAGCTGAAGTCCTTCGGCCCTTAAAGGGGAAAGGTTGCCTACCCCTGGTATGGGCCAAAAGGTGCATGCCTCCCCTCCCCTCCCCTCCCCGCTAGCTGCAATGGTGTTCCCTGCCACTGAGACATTGTTAGAGAATTTTTCCTTCTCCTTCTGGAAAAAAATGGTGAAATGTTTCCCCCAAAATTTTCTGGGTGTGGAATTTTAAGGACCATTTGAACACAGTTGGAGAAATAACCCTTCACATGTATTCATATCTTGAAAAAGCGATGAGCCCCACTCATACCCAAGCTTTATTTGTGATTGAAAACTGCAGCAGAGTTCAGGAACCAGCTTGCTTCACCAGCCATCCTGGAAATGCTGTCTCCATGAAGACACATTTTGTAAATCCAAATCAAAGCTTCATGGTTGCATAAAGAAATATATACAATCCATCTTGCCAATGACAAAAGACCATAGGATCACATCTTGTAGATGTTGTTGTAGTATTACAGCATTAGCATTAGAATAGTTACAGTTTTTGTTCAGAAGACATACAGCAAGTATATACAGCAAAGTGAACAAAGAAACTTTTGGCCCTTCCCATACTCCACCTCCTGGGTGTTAACCTTTATGATGATTGGATGATCTGCTGTAACCCAGCCTCTAGCCCAGCCTCTAGCTGTGTATCATTCCCCATGTGACCTGATTCTCATGAGAACTAAATGAGCTCATATGTTTATCTGTTAATATCCTGTCAAAGTGTTTTTGTTATTCTGTACTATGTGAACTTTGGCTTTAAACCCCCTGCTGGCTGAGTCCTCTTTGTTTACCCCAGACACTGCTCCCATCAGAATTTTTTCCCCACACACATCTCTACATTTCTAATTTGACTGTATATCCCATCCATATTCCAACATGTCTGTATGGGCCAAAAGGTGCATGCCTCCCCTCTCCTCCCCCTTAGCTGCAATGGTGTTCCCTGCACCTGAGACACTGTTAGAGAATTTCTCCTTCTCCTCCTGGCAAAAAATGCTGAAATGTTTCCCCCAAAATTTTCTGGGTGGAGAATTTTAAGGACCATTTGAACACAGTTGTAGAAATAACCCTTCACATGTATTGATATCTTGAGAAAGTGATGAGCCCACTCATACCCAAGCTTTATTATTTTCTCATGATGTATTTTCTTTCCCTTGAGCACAATCTTTTTTGACTTTCTTTATTTTTTGAGTATTTGATAGCACTCCCTGAGAGGAAATGTCAGAAGGGGGGATAGGAAAGATTTTTTTTTTTTTATTGAAGTGGAATGAAAAATAATGAACAATATCTTTTTATATTTAAAATATACTCTGGAGGGATGTATCTTGTGTTGAGAGGGGGAAAAGAAGGGGGAACCATACAAGGGTGATTAATTTACATGTACAGCTGCCTCTGAGGCTGACAGTCATCCACTTGACAGGAAAGAGCAGCCTGATCTACCAAAGATGAATATTTCATGGGGGAGGGAAATCCCTGGCTTTTACTGACAAATAAGGGAAATTGGATGGTGACAGGCCTGCCACTGGCCAGCTGCTGTCAGAGCAAAAGAATTGCTTTGAGTGACAATCATTTCCAGAGGACATAAATGGGAAATACACAACTCCAAAGATTTTCTATCTCCAGATTTTATGCTATTTCACTTCTTTACTGTTCATCTCAGGGTACTACACATGCTTCCTTGATGAAGAGGAGTCTGAGGTATATATAGAATAATAGAATCATAGAATCATAGAGTTGGAAGAGACCACAAGGGCTATCCAGTCCAACCCCCTGCCATGCAGTGAGTTTAGCAACCAAAAATACAAAAATTATGACCAAACTTCCTGTGCACTACAAAAGGATTTCATTTATGTCTGCATATATACTTTCTACTAGGACATCAGCACCCCAGGCATTTCCCTATCTTACAGAGTCAGTCTGGCTTATCTCAAAGAGTAGAACTTCATCAAGGGCCTGATCTGACTCTCACTATTTGGACTTTGACTTGGTCTTTTGTTTTGTTTTTTAGTGTCTTCTTTTCAGGACATATTTTTAGAACTCATTTTCCTATCACATGTTATCTATTTCCCCTTACCTTAAGTTGCCTTATACCTATAGTTTGATCCTAGCAAAATAGGCAACACTTCCTTATGCAAATTACTGTATAAGACTGGCTTTTTTAAAAAGACAATTAGCATTATGCCAACTGATATTATACATATTTTGGCTGGAATCCTGCTTGTGGATGCCTTTCTGAGAGCCAACAATTAGGTAACAAAACTGGAATTTTGAGAATGTGAGTTGAATTGATCTGGGAAGAGCCAGTGAAGAGACTGTATAATTCCTTAACAACATGCAAATCCTACCTTCACTTTGCTCCCATAAAGGAGGCAGCATGAAATGGCACAATAAATGTAGGTTACCCTGCACAATAGAGAAATGATGTTACAATCTAATTGTCCATGTGTCCTGTTGACTATGGGGGGATGTAGATGGCAAAAAGCACTGTCTTCAAGCCCAGGATGGGGAGGGGCAGCCGGATGCCAGGTGCCCAACCCCTTCCTGAAGATGTCATCGGAGTGCCCGCCATTGCACATGGTGGGTGCTCCCAGGACGGCCTTCTAGCTCAGCATCCGGACACACTGAGCTGGAAGGAGTGTGGAAGAGGTACCTGGCACCTCTTCTGGCACCCCTTTTGGCTCCTCTGAAAGGAGCGCTATTTTAGCTTTCCTTTTCAGAGGTGCCATAAGGGTGGATCGGGGCCAAGGCGTGGGGCAGCCTCGGTCCCAATCTGCAGCTTTTCGGGGCGGCCCACAGCCACCTGTCTGTAGAGGTCCTATGTCCCTTGCATGACAAGCAACTGCATGTATCAAGTCTGTCCACACACACCTCCCTTGCATGTACCTCTCCCCTCCCCCCAATCTGTGTGGGACATGTTTTGTGGAGAATGATGGAGTGTCTTTTCAGGTGACAAACCTGTTCCTTCGCCCCAAGGGTGGTACAATCAGACAGTGGCATCTGTCTTCTGCACCCACTCCTTGGGGGAAGCAGAGATCAGCGAATCCTTGCATGATATGTCGGTGTATGACAGATCCTGTGCAGGTGCACAGGGATGCCGAACTTCAGTTGTCTTTGGACACAGTGACAGACTGTATACCACCCTATAAAAAGTCCTGTGCAGGTGCACAGGAATATTTTCCTGCACAGATGTGCAGGTGTGGAGAGATGTTCCTGTGCATGTGTGCATGGATTTGAGAACAAAAAAAAATTAAAGCAGCAACTGCTGGCCCATCCGGTTGCTCCGTCTCCCTTTGCAGCATCCTTGGCACTGTTGGTGTGGTTGCTGGGGCTTCGATACAGCCTCGGAAAAGCTGCATTGACTCCCTCCAGTGCAGTTGCTTGGTCCCCATTTAGGGCATCCTCAGGGCAAGCAGTGCAGTTGCTGAAGCATAGGAAAAAGGCAACTTCAGGTCACCTTTTCCAACCCGTCTGCACAGCCCCTAAGTTGGAATAATTGTTGTTGTTGTGTGCCCTCAAGTCATTTCCAACTTATGGCAACCCTAAAGAGAATGAGGTTTTCTTAGCAAGATTTATTCAGAGGGGGTTTGATATTCATAGAATCATAAATTTGGAAGAGACCACAAGGACCATCCAGTCCAATTCCCTGCCATGCAGGAACTCTCAATCAAAGCATACCCAACAGATGGTCATCCAGCCTCTGTTTAAAGACCTCCAAAGAAGGAGACTCCACTGCTCTCCAAGGGAGTGTTCCACTGTCAAACAGCTCTTGCTGTCAGGAAGTGCCTCCTAATGTTGAGGTGTAATCTCTCTCTCTCTCTCTTTTTTTTTTTTTTTTTTTTTTTTTTTTTTTTTTTTGTAGCTTGCATCCATTGCTCCAGGTCCTATTCTCTGGAGCAGCAGAAAACAAGCCTTCTCCCTCCTCAATATGACACCCTTCAAATACTTAAACAGGTCTATCATATCACCTCTTAACCATCTCTTATCCAGGCTAAACATGCCCAGTGGCCTAAGTCATTCTTCATAGGACATGGTTTTCAGATCCTTCACTATTTTAGTCACCCTCCTTTGGACATGTTCTAGTTTCTCAACATCCTTTTTGAATTGTGGTGCCCAGAACTGGGCACAGTATTCCAGGTGGGGCCTGACTAGAGCAGTATACAGTGGCACTATTACCTCCCTTGATCTTGACACTATACTCTTATTGATGCAGCCTAAAATTGCATTGGCCTTTTTAGCTGCCGCATCACACTGCTGACTCATGTTCAACCTGTGGTCTATTAGGACTCCTAGATCCCTTTCATATGTAGTTGTGTTCAGCCTGGTGTCCGCCACCCTATATCTATATATTTCATTACTCTGAGGCTGAGAGCATGTGACTTGCCCTAGGTTTCAGTGGGTTTCATGGCCAAGCTGGGAGTCATACCCTGGTCTCCAAAGTTATAGTCCAACACTTAAAATCCATTCCACGCTGGCTCCTAAGCTGGATTTACATATGTTGGAATGTATTAGAGGGACTCATGGGAGAAATATTTTTCAGTGAAGGCTGGAGAAAATGGGATATCATCCTACCTTGGATGTTAAGTAAGAAAGATTATACAGTTGCCCTACATTTTCTCAGGGACCCAATGCAAAAATGGAAAATTACCAATATTCAAGTCCCATTGGCTTGAATGGTGGTGTGCACCTCTGGGGGTGTGGCCCATTTTGCCTCTCTCTTTTTGCCACCCATGAATGGGCAAGGGATGCAGACTCCTAGTCCATGAAAATGGAGAGACAACTATATTTCCTATTATATATATTTAAAATAATTCTCAATTTACTTACTAAGCAAAGTATTAGATTAGGTTACCTGTAGTACCACTTCCAAATCTGATTCTATGTAACTGTGTTGATAGCAAATCTTAACTGATGTGGAATATCATGGGAAAGGCTTCTCTCTTGACCTGCATTACAATTTATGCAGAAAACTCTTTGCAAACACATACTGATGAATCTGTATGCATCAGAGGCACAGAACTCTTCCCTCCCACAAGCACATTCAGGATGGGTGAGTGAATGCCTAAAAGGGATTGATGGGACGAAAGAGGCATTTTGTGGTATACATAGGAAAAGGGCAAGAAAATAATTGAGCAATACAGTTGCATACAACAATGTTGAAAAGAAATATCTTGGAGATTATCATTTCCTTGTGTGTTATCCATAATTATATATTCAGGCTTAAGGAACAGTACTTAATTGCTTTAAAACATCTGCATCCAATTTAACTTAAACCTCAGGGGAAGGGTACAATTTTCTTCACTGTAAAGCAGAGCTAACAAACGTGTTTTCAATTCTAGTCTGGCTTATCTTCAGCTACTTGGAGGCTGCCCTTTGAATCCTTTTGTAAAAGGGCCACCACCAGTCTGAAATTGGCAAAAGATACCCTCTCTGAAAAGCTAAGGTTTTGGTCAGCACAGAAGATACTGATTATTTCAGTTTTATAACTGGTCAGTTCTGACAGTAATTTGCTTTTCATAATTTTTCTTAACAAATTAGCTCTACAGAATGTAACTGTGACTTCAGTTATGACAGTATCTAGATATGCAAATAGGTTGCCATGAGTCGAGATTGACTTGAGGGCAGTTAACAACAACAACAAAAGGGCTTTGGATGGAAATGATGTTTGCTTCTTTTCATTTTACAGGTACAAATAGAGATCCTCAGTGCTTGGGAGATCTCACTGAGAAAAACAGAGCAACTGCAATATTCTTTTCATGATGACTATTCATTTTAATGTTTTTAAAAATATTTATTACATTATTATGTTTTTATGTGTATTCATCTGGAACAACACACATGGATTTTCTGACACTCCCCCCCCTTTTGCACTTTTGTGCATTGTTATTATTATATTTACTGTGCATTTTGGGATTTAATTTTTGTGGAAAGCAAAACAAAAACCAAGTAAACAATGAAAATGAACAATTCCTCAAATGTCCTGAAATCAAATCTTGCAGAAGTTGGCCATTTTCTCAGTAGAGTGTATTGATGCATCAGGGACACATCAGACACAAGGAAATGTTTACATATTCTTTACATCTTTGTCCAAACTTAAATTATTTGCATCAAAATTGGATGAAATGTGCATGCATGCATATCTTATAATGGTGGTGGTGGGGAAGCTTGCAAAATTGTATTGAAAATATTTGTGGAAGGGTTGCTAGAAAATATGGTCAAGATCCTATCCTGGAATATGCAGCTATAGAGATGTAGCTATATTGCCCAAGGCCACTTTTAAACTTTGCCTTTTTAGTGCAGTCCTCTCCCCAACACAGCCATTTCCATGCTGCTGGAGTACAGGGAGATCGGCAAAGATATGCCCAGCTATCTTCATGTAGCTGGATGCATAGCAACAACCATCTGCAGGGAGGTCTTGCCTCTCTGCTAATCTCCCTCACTCTCCAGCAACTTGGAAATGGTCATGTTGGAGGAGCTGTGATGCAAATGTAGATTTGTGGGGAAAATGTTGATGACTATATGCACAATAATTATAAAACTATATGTAAGGGTCATTCCCACTTACATTTACACCAGTTAGTGAATCGTGTTGATATCGGGTGGCTGAATCAATCGAGAGCAATGCTTACTTCCAACTATAGAAGCAAATTATGCCATTATTCCATGTAGTTCCCACTTACGTACAGGCTCCTTCCCTCCTCAATACAGTGGCATCTCAATGGCTGAGGGATGCTGAGGGATGTGATCAGTGAGCTCTGGAATCTCCCAGGAGGGAAAGGGAAGGAAGCCTGCATCTCCTGCCTCCCCCAGCAAGGGCTGCAACTTTCTGCTCCACTCCCAGGGGCCCTCCTACCCACCATGGGCTCCATGTAGAGGCTGCCACCTCTGGCCTTTTCCCCCACATCTCATGCCAGACCTGACGGAGGCCCTCTGACATACCCCCTCCATTCTCGGGTAGTGAACAGCAATGCAGCACATCCCAGAGGGCTTCGAATGCCCAATATATTTCCACCGACCAGAGGCAAGGGGGAAGAGGAGAGGAAAGAGGGAGGGGAGGGAGGAGAAAGAGGAGGATGGAGGGAGAAAGCCAACAGAACGTGATCCCCCCCAGCACTCTTTCCCCCCTCTAATCCTGTGGGAGAAGGTGCAGCTGGGCTTTGGGAGGATGGCGAGAAAGAAGGAAGGGTGGGCGGGCGGGCGGGCCCTGGAGAATGGTAATGCAGCTGAGGAAATGCAAATACATCTGAGAAATTGCAAATTCTGAAGAAATGCAAATACAGTCGCCCCTCCTTTTTCACGAGGGATCCATTCCGGACCCACCCCCCATGAAAAAGGGAGAACACAAATATTCAAGCCCTATTGGCTTAAATGGAGGTGTGTGCCTGTGGGGTGTACACCATTTTCTGTCCTTCTGTTTGTCCCTCGCAGATAAGCAAGAGTTGTGGACTTCGAATCCACAAAAATGGAGGGACAACTGTATATCTGAGGAAGTAGACTTTAGTCTATGACAGCTCATGCTGCCAAGTTCTTTCTTTCAGTTAGTCTCAAAGATGTTACAGTCGCTCTGCATACTTATTCTACAGACCAACACAGTTTATATCTTTGAATTGTAAAACCGAATTATGATGTAAAACAAACTTAAGAGATTGTAATCACTGAACAGTATGCAGCTTATCATTCTTTTATCCTCACATCTGGACTGCATGTGACATGATTTCTTTTTTGTTACTTAATGGATTTGGTAATTTATTTATTTATTGTGGAATTAAAAGGAGAAAAAACAAAAAGAAATAACTTTTATTTTTGTGCATTAATGTGGCTAGTGTAGAGTAGTTTGCTGGGGTACTAGATGTCTTACTAGGGCTCCACTCCATTATTGCATGAATCTTACTAACTTAACATGAAACTGGTGGTGTAATAATATGCATGTATTCATAGTTCACACTAGAAAATGGACAGCAGTGCAACAGTATTGTATTACCTTGAACATCAAGCCATGCAGACCTTTATGTTGTTTTATTCTCCACTCCAACTTAAGGCTTCAAAATTAGGAAATTATACACATTTTAAAATTCAGCAGGAAACCAAATCTGCTGCTAGTGTATGAATTTTCTAGTCAGCTGTCAAAAAAAGAAATTGGTGGTAGATGTGTATTATTCTACATGCATTTCAATCTCAATCATACTAGCCATCCATGAAGAGGTAGGAAATTGCTTTCTGAGGGCAAAATCAACTTCCCACTTCATGTATTTTAGTTTCTGGATCACGATTGAGAAGCCTGCCATCGGTATGTTTCCAAATGTCCTTACTCATATGATGAATTACTGTCTCTAAATATGTAGACTGTATGAAAAATATTGTGTGGGAGGTCATCTAACAAACATTTACAAGAAACAAATTGTCTTTCAAGGAACCTAAAGCCAAATTAAATACAATATAGAGATGTTTATAGATTTATGTGGCAGTTGCAAAGTCTTGGGACTGCCACCCATTTAAGCATAGAAGGCAATTACATTGTTACAGAAACTGAACATTAACCTTCAAACACTAAAACAAATGTAGTGGAAAGCATTTTAATCTGCCTATTTTATTTTTTTCATCTCTACACAACAGTATGAAGGTATTTAATCGTACTGCTCAAGAAAAGGTTAGGAAACTAATAAATATCAGGACTCAAGTTATTGGTTAATTAACATCACATAAACAGGCACTGATACCTAAGCAACCTTGTTTAATATGGCTCTTATGAGAAAATGGGACAAATACTTTTGAATACAAGCTGTAACTTCAAGGGTCATTAATGCTTTTCTGTGAGGAAAGGAAAGACATTATACACACAGGTAGGCAAATGACAGCCTCGGTGTCTGTTAGAGATATGGATCCCATTACTTCATTTCTTATTTGGAAAATTCTTACCATATTTTCTTCAGAAAGGGTAGCCCTTGAGCACTCTGTGTCAAGTGATAGGTGTAAGTATTTTTGTTGTTAACTGCTCTTGAGTCAATCTGTACCCATGATGACCCTTTCCCAGCATTATTGTCTTTTCTGATGAGTCTTCTCTTCTCATGA
>CM034703.1:67073226-67086506 GCA_020142125.1 Phrynosoma platyrhinos | reverse complement strand
CTAAGACTGAGTGCCTGACACTGCTTAGCTACCAAGACCAGATAGGATCTGGATATCCACTTTTAACTAGATAACAGTATGTACTGGGCTATTGTGGAAGAGAGTTGATGAAAGGACTAAAAGACACAAAACAATAAATACAGTCATCCCTTTTAATTTGCAGGGGATCCACCACACGAATCCCCAATATTGTGGTCCCATTGATTTCAATGGCTGCACACATGCCATAGGCACATACACCATTTTGTTCCTTCCCTTCTCACCATCCATGAAGAGCAAGACCACGGACCTCAAGTCCACAAACAGGGAGGGATGCCCGTACTTAAAATTTATTTAATACATTATTTAATTAATACAGTTTTAAAATTAAAAAAGGATGGTCCATGAGCACTTGGCTAATTGAAAAAGTGGCCTCAAGCACTGTTGCAGTTACCATCTTGGTTTACAGAAAACATTTGGGGGGAGATGTGTTGGCCATATAGCAAAGTCAACCAAAAATCCATCAGTGATACTTGTATTGGCCAACCAAAATGTACAATATACCTGTGGCAAGCTTTCAAAGCTCCATGGGCTTCTTCATCAGGCAAGATGTTACAAACCAAACAGGAGAAAAACAATTGGAGATGTTAGTCAGATGTCTACATGTTTATAATTTAAGATAATTGGTTTACAATTTAAGATACCACATTCCCGACAAGGCAGAAGTGATTTCTAAAGCAATGATTTTGTGTCAGGCTGCAGTTATAAAAAGGAAAAATTTAATTATTTTTGTGCTCTTGCTAACAAACAGAAGAAACAAAAATCAATGTTAAAATGTTAATAATTTTTATTATGTTTCTGTTTTATTGAATTGTACTTAAGCATGAAAGCAGATGTGCCTTGATTAGGCTTATAAATATAGAAATGTATTGATTACTTAAATGAAACTGCTCAAAATGCTCACTGGGCTAGACAGATATGTCTCTTGAAAGATGGAAGGCCTGGCTGCTCCCTTGCCATGAACACAAAAGGCTTCTCTTGCTGACATCTCAATTAAGACCAGGTAAATATTGATTAGTTTATGAACTCATAGTGATATTTCATTGATGAACATTTACAGAAATTGACAGAATGATAATTTTATTGCAGTGCACAGGCATAAACTGGAGGGGGGGAACACATTGAGAAGTGGGGGGAAAGGACAAACTTCATTTGCATTGAAACCCTAGCAATTTCTACAAGGTCAGATGTTTGCAAACTCTTGTGCTAACTTAGCTTCCCATTGCCTCTGTTTCTTGACTCCACATTGTTTACATATTTACTCATTCATTTTAGAATCTTTTAACTTCTCCTTTAATGAGATGTGAACCTACATCCCTACCATATCTTCTAAATCTTAAAATCCTACGTCTTTGCCCTTTACTTCATGGTTCCTCCTCTGAAAAATTACTGGATGATGACTTTGCATTGCAATTCCCTTGGCAGTATTAACTGCATAGAATCATTTACAGAGAATGCTTCTGCCATAATTCTTTGTTTTCCCATGGAAAATTGAGTAATTTCTTTCTTTCTTAAGAATACTACGAGGAATGCTTGTAATAAAATGTAGTATTAGCAAAACTGCACTCTAAAGCACTTGTGTAAGATTTCCATAAAATTCAATAGTAGCCACATAGTCATTCTAAGCTGGAATTTGACATTCAATCCCTTAGGAAATATAACAGGAAAAGCAGATGCTGTAGCACTATATTATATTGCTTGAAAGTTGTGCTCAAAGTTGCATAAAGCTGTTTCTTCATTTTATAGCAAAGAGATGGTGCTGAGCAGATTTTTGGCAATATTTTTGAACAGTACTGAAAAATATGTGCAGATGTGCAATGCCTTCTGCTTATACCATGCATGTTTATTACAAATAGCTTCTTATACTACGCACACATACAATGCCAAAAAATGTTTCCCCTCTATGTCATCAGCCCAGATTAAAGGACTGAGATGTAGCCTGCTCTGAATGAACTGTTCCCCCAATATGTGGGTGTATAAATTAAAATGCCTATGGATGTCTAAACCCCTTTTCAGGTAAACCAGGAGGCTCAGCGTTCTCTATGCATACTGTAGCTCTCATAACTAATGTAGAATTTATTGTAATGAGAATTTTACAATATGCATGTAGTCCTTATGGTTGCAAGATTAAACCAGAAACTTGAACTACATTTCTGTTACTCAGATTGACTACCTTTGTCCCTGTACATATGCAGAAGAAGTAGAAATACTAAATTACCAAGCCAATGTACACTTTAAAAAGTTAGGTAGCACTTTGTGATAAAACTTGAATTATTTGAATTATTATATAAAGTGTCCACAGTCCTAGTTGCTGGAGTTGGAATCAAATTGCATATAATATTTGCTGATAATATAGATTGGCTTTGATAATCACTATCTCTTTCAATGTGGCCAGTGAAGAAGTTGACATTGTGGAGACAATCTGTCTTCAAATCTATCCCTTGCAGAGCATGGCAATGTATTTCTTGTACTTTGGTCTAGGTTGTTCTTGTGGAAGCAGAGAACTATAAGTCTATGATGGTTCTATATGATGATCCATGAAGATTTCAGCATAAAACTAAGATGCATAAATCTAGCATGCAATAGCATAAATCCTTATGTAACAATCAAAAACCAAATATGGTTTTTCTGGTATAGGTTTATGTGGCACATGTCCAAAACTACTGTTTCAAAGTTCCTTCAGACTAAGGACAAGTTCACATATATATGAACATTATTTCATGTCTGTAACACCGATCAGATATCAGAGCTGAGATTTCACTTTACATACAGAATTTGCATGGAATTAGTCTAAATATTGAGTCACTCCATGGCTTTTGCAGTTTATGGTAGAACTACACAATTTTTCCAATTTGATAGGAGGGTAATTGCCATGGCTCCATCCTATGGGATCCTGGGATTTATAGCTTGATGAGGTACTTGTAATTCTATACTAGAGCTATCTAGTCTATTTCTCTGAATGACAGCATTAGACCTGTCCAGCAGAGAAATAAAAACTACAAGCTGCAGGATGATGCCATAGAGGTTAAAATGTTATCAAACTGCTGTAAATGGGGTAGTACAAAATCATTCTCAGGCCTGAATGCTATTGTTAGTCCCATGTAGGGTAGGCCCATTTAATTAATTGATGAATGGTGAGTCAACATTTGTGCAAATTTAATTGATTCAGCAGGTCCATTCAAGTTGGAACCTGTAGTATGATTCAGGCCTCAGTATCCTTATCCAAATATGAATGGCAGATGTGTTGTTCATTTGAGAGGGCTAATGCTCTGTGGTAGATCACATGTTTTGGATGCACAAGGTCTCAAGTTCAATCGCTGGCATCTACAGCTGAAATGATAAACTATCATATTATAAGAAATAAGCTCCAGAGAGTTTGTTTTGATAGTCAAATAACCTGGCCTGGTATAGCATGGTTTTCTATATGTTTTTAGTCCTGTTTAGCACTACATGTGTTACTAGACTGTCACTATAAACTAGTGTTTAGAATGAGAGTGCCGTTATTAAAAGCCAGGAGAAGGACAGTAAGAATATTAGGAAACTGACAGGAAACTTATTGAATGTTACATTTATTATTTGTTTGCACTGTAACATGAATCTATACATTTGCCCCAATCTTTCAAATAATGAATTGATGAAAGTTTTGCCTCATACTTCACATCTGAATTCCTTAGTAAAGGAAATGTATTTGTTATACAGATCCATACTGATCATAATTGCCTCTCTTCCATACAATGATTCTGTTACAGAATCATTCATGGGAGTTTAGCTCAAGGTAAAAAGTAAAAAAAAAAAAAAATGACATTCCAAGCCATGCCAAATGGAGATCCTGGCCCTTCTGTCTCAGTGGGTTATCCTCCAGCACTAAATCATTCAAGAAATTGCAGTTTCCTGCACTGTTCCTGTCACATACTGTACAGGGAATTGAACACTCTGAAAAAAATCAATAACAAGGCAAGTTCAAAACAGATGTAATAAAGGTTTCTCAAAAAAGGATGGAGGAGAAAGAAATGTATTCCATTTGGATTCTTCTTTCACAATTTGTAACCCGCAGATCTCTCCCACAATGGGCCTGCATCTTACAAAGGAAGATTGAGCAAGAACTACTAGTGCACCTACCTGCCAATAAAATATGGGCAAATTCCATGGAACAGTTACAACTGTGCGTATAGAACCAGTGGTTTTAGGAAAGAGTTTATTACGCTTTGAGTTCTTTCATGCATGGATTTTTAGTTGAGCAAAAAAATTATTCTACAACTGCTTGGTTTCTTTTTCTATTCATATATTGTCTGTCCCATCCATTTGTTCCTTTATCTCCCACTGTTTTACCTATACACTGAACTGTCTGGCAGTAATCCATTCCTCACTGAGTGAGAACCAAACTTGTCCTAATGAGATTTCCATCTACATGAAGAAAAAGAAGCTCAGAAGTATTTTTTTCTCCCAGAAAAGGAAACTGAAGGTGGTGGATTTAGCAGCACCTGCAGAGAATTGTGGATTTATGAGCAATGGCTGTTTCAGTTCTAGTAAATTGGTGGGAATTTTCCATTTTGGCTCCTCTGAATCTGTCTGTCTAGGGTAATATCAAAGCCTTATGAATGTGAGCCTCTGCCTCTGAATTGTCACCTTGACACAGTGTCAGAAAGCAGACTTAAGTTCCAGCTCAAGGTCGCTGGATGATACGTATCAAATCTGTGTTGCCAAAACCATACAACTTTCCAGAGCACTTTTCCTACAACAAAAATTTTTCTCTATGAATATCCTTTACATTGGTCTTGATCTGACAGCATTCTTCACTGTTCTATCAAAACTATTTTTAACTATTTCTTACAATGGCTTTTGTCTGGTGACTTAATTATACTTTCATATAAAGTTTGGTGTCCAAGTCAGCATTTTTAATTAACACAACTGACCTTTCAGATAGTTCCCTCAAAATTCAGAATGTCTGCTAATTATCTGAAAGGTTATCAGGAACTTTTGAATAATGAATCTGGCACTTTACCTGCTTTAGATGTTTAAATGCTGCAAAAATGTACTGTTAACTAGCATGAAGCCAAAACACTGAGGTAAAGATATAGTTTACTCAATGGCTAGTCTACAAATCATCAAAGCACATTTTAAAATACCAGTGGAATACTTATTAGAATTGAGTAGATGGGATATTCATTATTCATGTATGATAATTAGTAGCATTTCTAAATACCAGTAAGAGTCAGTTTACATATACATGTATTTAATACTCTTGTCACTAAATAAACTTGTATAGTGAGTACACAATCATCATAACTTCAAAAGACACTTTGACTGCTATCATCTTCAGTAGTTTTGTGATTGTAAAATGGATTTATGTTCTTGTCACTAATCATGAATATGAGACCAAAAAACCACTAACTTATCAGACTAGTAGCACCCCAGGCAAATATTTTCTGCATTTAGATAAACAGTTGCAGCAGGACCCCCAAGGGGTCTCTCTAGGTGCCTGTTCATGAAAAGAAGAGTTCTGCAGATGTCATTTTACAGTGCTGCAATCTGCAATGCCACAGACACCCTTCAATTGGAATGCTTCTTGGCTGACAAGAGGCATGACACTGTCAGTCATAAGTGTGATGAGGGAGCATCATCACTGTAGTTGTGCCTGAAGATGCAGGATTTTGGACTTCATTTTTAGGATTGTTCTATGCTCGCCTTAATCCTGTGAGTGGCACATGTAGATTTTAATGGAAGAATCTTTCTCAGGCACTAATTGCAATGTCAAGAAAGAATCTTTCTCAGGCACTAATTGCAATGTTAAATAGCTAGGAGACAGTGAACACTTAGGGTCTTATGACTTTGTGAAAGTAAGATGAGAGGCAGTGAGATAGAAGCCCCTTTCTGCTTACCTTTCCACATATCCACAAATAGTTATCCTGCAGTGGCTCAAGTGGTTAAGACACTGACTCTGTAGATTGTAAGATTGCCAGGTTGGCAGTTCGAGGCCTGGGTGCTGCATGATGGGGTGAGCTCCTGTCACTAGTCTCAGCTTCTGCCAACCTAGCAATTCGAAAGCATGCAAATGCAGGTAGATAAATAGGCACCACTTTGGTGGGAAGGTAAACAGTGTTCTGTGCAATCATGCTGGCAACATGATCACAGAGTAGTCTCTGACAATGCTGGCTCTTTGGCTTAGTAACAGAGATGAGCACTGCCCCCACAGTCAGAAACGACTTAACAACCTTGTCAACAGGGAATACCTTTACCTTTACCTATAGTGCTAAGCACAACTTAGGGGGGTTGCAGACTGCCAGAAAAAGTGCAAATAGAGTCCACTTTTAGGGTTAGGGTTAGTGCTAGGTAATCATGGGAATTGGTTTTTTTTCTGAGACATTGAGCCTTCTCTGTCAGAGAGCTCTGGTGCCACAATAAAATACAGTTCCCATGATTTCCTAACCCTAACCCTAACCCTAACCCTAACCCTAAAAGTGGACTCAATTTGCACTATTTCTGGCAGTCTGCAACCCCCTTTAGTTTTATTGAATAATAGCAAAGAAGGGAAATCACCATTCATGGAATAGCATTTTTTTTCTTTCTCTTTCACACACACACACACACACGTATTATGTAACCTGGACCTTGAGGAATTTTACTTAGCCCAATTAATTCAACTGGGTTACTTCAGCCCAGGATCTTCCCAGCTTTTACAGAACGGGGGAACAGTCAATTAGCAGAGGCAAAATTCTTCAAATGTTTGTACTTTTATTAAAGAAAAAAACAACATACACTTGCAAACACACAAACACACACACACACACATAAGCTGTGAGACAGGAAAGGGTTCAGTAACAGGATAATTACAAAAAAAAACATGGTTGTTCCTTTAAAAATGCAATCTCATGGCAGAGTGTAGGACTCAGCAGGAGGCAGTGTATGTCAGGAACTCAGGGAGACATGGAGATCCCCTGCAATCCAAACCAAACAAATAAATGTGAGGCCCTTATATAGGGCAAAAATAGCTTGAAGCAAAGGTACATAGAGACCTACATGAAAGAGATGGCAATGTCAGAGGTGAGAATGGGTTGTAAAGTGGGATTCCAGCTTTGGTGCAAAACCATCTCGGTTGTAAATTACCTTAGCATTCCTGTCTCTAGAAGCATGAATTCCCTTCCTCCATATAGCTCCCAAATCTCCCTTTTGATCTCTGCTTGCCCTACATATGTGGTCAGTTTTCCTTTTAACAGTCCACTTAGGGCAGGGGTTGGCAACCTACGGCCCATGGGCTGGTTCCGGCCCAGGTCCCTGCACTTACCAGCCCAGGCAGACCCTTGCCGCTGCCGCTGCTGCGCACAACTGCCGCCATGCATTTTGGCCGCCATTTTGGAAATCAAAATGGCGGCCGCAGCATGCGCGGAGGCGGAGGTGGTTGTGTGTGCCACAGCGGCAATGGCAACGGTGGCGACAGCACATGGAGGGGCACGTGCGGCGGTGGTGTGTGTGTGCGTACGTGTGAGTGCACACGCCGCCATTCCCCCCCCTCAGCCCAGTAGAGGGGAGGACTTCGGAGGACCGGCCCCCGGCTCAAAAAGGTTGCCTACCCCTGACTTAGGGCCATGGCAAGGAAAGTATATACAGACACCAAAAATTGGAAAGTATATACAGACACCAAAAATTTAGCATGGCTAAAATTCCCCCCTCAAGAAAAAAACAGTCTAAGAAGAGTGATGACAAGGATTAAGATAGTTTTCGAATTACCTTTGCCAAGAAATTTTTGGGGTGTGAATTTGGGGAATCTAGCCTGGGGCTTCAGGAATTATCCACATGAGTGAAACCCATTTGTTGGACTTGGAATGTCAGCAAACAGTAGAAAAATCTATAATGGGGCTATCATACACACATTCACACCATAACAATAAAACAGTAAAACTGTGAACACATCAGTGAGTACATATGAATATATATATCACAAATGAGTCTTTTCTAGAGAGTTTAGTTGTGGCTGGCCTCAATAGACCAGTATAAATTTGATGAACCAAGTCCACATGAGGTAGTTAAGAAAAAATTTCAGAATGGACAAAGCAAATTTGTGGGAATGGCAACTTGGTACACTGTCAGTTGGACTGAAACCATCAATCAGTCTTTTTTCCTCCCAGTGAGTAACTTGGAAATGTTTTTATGTAAAAGATGCACAACCAACAATGGATCTGGCAATATAGTAGACTGCAAATGTATGACACAAGACATTTGACATTCAAAGCAATATACCATGACAGACGTAGCAAATAAACATGTGAGATGTGGGCATTCAATAGAACTCAATTATCATGCAACAGAATTTTAAAAATTGTGGCAATTCAACATAAATGCATACATAAAAACATTCCAGTAAAATTACACAAGCAATATGAGGATGCTGGCAACAGCAATGTCCGTGGAGGAATGCAGGAATGATGCTATTTTTACTATGTACAGAGTTCATGGAAATGGCAGAGAGGATGTATATGTTGTATATGTGGTTATGAATGCATCACTGACTTGTAAAATAGCGAGTCTGTGACTGAACAGAAATGTGCTTACACACTGCAACCTTTGGGTGGTGGAAGCAATGTTCATGAGGTGGCAGTGTGGAGCAAAACAATACTGCAACAGATATATAATCTAGGAGCAGGTAGTTTCAAGGAACAACTTGGCTGTGAATGCAGTGTAAACAATGAGTTTCTGGAAACAGCTGTGGACCAGACCATCATGGAAAGGCCAACAGATGCCATCTCATAGAATCATAGAATCATAGAGTTGGAAGAGACCACAAGGTCCATCCAGTCCAACCCCCTGCCATGCAGGAACTCAAAATCAAACCGTCCCTGACAGCCTCTGTTTAAAGACCTCCAAAGAAGGAGACTTCACCACATTCTGAGGGAGTGTGTTCCACTGTCGAACAGCTCTCACTGTCATGAAGTGCCTCCTAATGTTGAGGTAAATCTCTTTTCCTGTAGCTTGCATCTGTTGTTCCGGGTCCTGTTCTCTGGAGCAGCAGAAAACAAGCTAACGCCCCCTCTTAGTTGTCTCTTCTCCAGGCTAAACATACCCAGTTCCCTAAGTTGTTCCTCATAGGGCATGGTTTCCAGACCCTTCACCATTTTAGTCGCCCTCCTCTGGACATGCTCCAGTTTTTCAATATCTTTTTTGAATTGTGGTGCCCAGTACTGGACACAGTATTCCAAGTGAGGCCTGACCAAAGCAGAATACAGTGGAACTATTACTTCCCTTTGTCTAGATACTATACTTCTATTAATGTGGTCTAAAATTGCATTGGCCTTTTTAGCTGCAAGCATCACACTGTTGACTCATGTTCAACTTGTGGTCCACTAGGACTCCTAGATCCCTTTGACACGTAGTCTTGTTAAGCCAGGTGTCCCCCATCTTATATCTATGTATTTCATTTTTTTGTCCCAAGTGCAATACCTTACATTTCTCTGTGTTGAAATTCATTTTGTTAGCTTTGGCTCAGATTTCAAAATGAATTTCAGCACATTCTGGTAGCAGGAATACGAGTCTAGAACTTGTGAGATATCTGGATGAGCAGGAACAAGGAACTGGACCTTGTCATCTGAGGAAAACAGGACCATGGAGGACATTTCTGGAGGACATCTGGCATGGCACTGGAACATGAAGGACATCTGGACCTGGATCAGCATGAAGGACATTTCTGAAGGACACTGGCTGCATCACTTCTAGGGAACATCCAGGCTTTGGTATCTCAGGTCTGGAGCAGATGAAGACAAAATGTGTAGGACACTAGAGGTCATCTGGAGGGTATTCAGATGCCATCAACCTCCCTGGATAAAAACAAACTCCTATCTATCCATTTATTAAAAACTTGCCAATCAAAAATTCTGAACTAACTAAAAATACTTTCAAAAAGAACATCAAAAGGCAGGAAAGAAAATCTTCTTCTGTCTTAAGCCAAATATATATGTATATAAAACAAAATCCCTATCTAATCTAGAAAAATTCCTTTTAACTGTTAAAAGGAAAACTGAAAATAACAAACTGGAGCAGCTCTCCCCCCCACCCCCACCCCAAGAACTTTTAAATAACTTATTTTAAAAATGCAGCTCAGCCTCTTTTTATTTCAAATGTTACCAATTTTGGTTAAAGACAACTTTTTAAAAAAATGGCATAGAGGTATGAATAACTTTATTTGGCAGAAGAAGAGACCAAGAATTAGACTCAAATTATTACAAGATGTGAAAGAAAGAGGAGGACTAGGAATACCCAATTTAAAGCTCTACTTCGAAACGTGTTGTCTTACATGGCTTAAAGATTGGATAACTCTAGAACCGGAGAAACTATTAGAACTCCCCACAAGAAGCAATCCAACGAAAAGAAATGAGGCCAGAGCCAAATTGGATAACTTATGCTAAATTATTAAAGAAGGATGAAACAGGTAAATATAAGGTCAAAACACAAGAGGAACTAAGGGGGGAAGCAGAAGAGGGCGTCCGGGACGCCCTGAGACGGTGCACTGCGGGACCGCGGCATCCGCACCGAGGCACACCGTCGGCGCCTCTGAAAGGAGCACTAAATCAGTGCTCCTTTCAGAAGTCAGTGAAAGTGCACCCTAAAAGTGCAGGGTGCACTTTCCCTGACTTTTCCATCGCAGCGTGTGCGGACGCTGCGGCGGGAGGTTGCCCTCAGAGCGCCGGCCGTGTGGAGGGCCGGCAGCTCCAAGGGCAACCTCGGGAGGAGGAAGGGGCACCGATCGTGCGGCTGCCCCTCCTCTTCCTTGCCTCGGAGATGAGTCTATTAGTCATCTGCCGAGGCCCTAAATAAGGAGGGGTTCTCATTGGTTCAGGTATAGACAAATTGTTGAGTGCTACAAAATGGATATAAAAACACAGGGAGTTAATGTAAAACTGAATGAATTTGATAAAATTTGGTTGTGTGATAGTAAAAAATGGATTGGAAACTTTTACAAACTTTTATTGAAATAAGACTTAGAAGAAGAATTAATAAAGAAAATATGATTCAGTGGGCAAAATTTTTTGGATATCCTATAGAATTAGAAAAATGGGAATCAGTATGGAATAGGAGAATAAAATATACGTTGTCACAAAATCTGAAAGAAAATTTCTATAAAACTTATTTTCATTGGTATCTAACTCCGATGATGATTTCAAAAATATACAAAACAAAAAACAGTCTGTGTTGGAAATGTGGGAAGGAACCAGGTACATTATAACACTGTCTTTGGACATGCAAATTAGTCAAAAATTATTTGATAAAAGTAAATGAGATTATTAATTCTATGCTACACAGTAAAATACAGGCACATCCGGAGATATTTTTATTAAACATGTGGAATAAGGAATTAGATAGAGAAGCTGGAAAGATCCTATTTTATTTAATTACCACTGCAAGGATCACATTAGTACAAAAATGAAAAATAAAAAAAATATTCCTAGCATAAAGGATTGCTTACTCAAATTCTATGATGCAATTGAAATGGATTTACTTACACAATACCTAAGAGGCAACACTATTGAAAATGAAAATAGTGAATGGACACCAATATTGAAATATTTTAAAGAACAGTGGGGAAACATAGCCATAATTAGTTACTTATGATACACAAAGAAAAATAAAAGGAAATGGAGAAAAACAAAAATTTGGAAAAGCAAGAATTTGAACAAAAGAAATGAATTAAAAAAGGAATGACATAAAGAAACAAAAAGTAAAAATAGGATAGTATAAAGTTAATAAATCTAAAAAATAATAAAGAGTAGGAAGAAGGACTTTAAACACAAATGGTTCAAAAAACCAGAATGAAAGTAATGTAATAAAATAGCTAATAAACAACTAACACTGTCAGTAGGAAGGTATAAAAGTACTATAGTATTAAAGTAGAAATTGAAAAGAAGGTCACTAATATTATCAGATAATCCAGCTATGACAAGAAGGAAGTCAGAATGAAGGTCGTTAAGGAGGAGTGGGTAAATGATTGGTGTGAGTTAGGTGTGAAGAAGGGATAAGGAAGTTGCAGAGGGGGAGAGAATGTAGTAAAGAATAATGATTGGAAAGAAGAAGAATGAAAGTGAGTGAGGAGATGGTTGGAAAGAAAGGAGATGGTAGTGACGTGGGAAAAGGAAAGAATGAAGGAGGAGTAAGAAAGGAATAAGAAAGATAAGGAAAGGGATTTAAGGATGAATGAAAAGGGAAGGTTTTGAGGAGAAAGGTAGAAAGAGAAAGGAAGATATTATAATGGATTAGAAAGAATTATAACATTGAATCTATTAGAATAACAAGTAATAGATGTAATAAGATAATCAAGGTACTCCTCTACAACTTGAAATGTTCGAAAGGTATGTCTGGATATATTTGGTATATAATTTATGATGGTGAAACTAATGCAACTTTTTAATAACAAATTATAATTATGTACAACAAGAAGTGAAATGTATGTTTTGAATGTGGGTTTTTTTAAGTTTTAATTAATAATTTTTTTCTTTAAAAAATGCAGCTCAGGCTGTCTCTAACCATTGGACTTGCTGATCAGCAAAAAAACAAAAAAAAAAAAAAAAAAACCCAAAACAAAATAACCAACATCATTAGTGTTGAGAAACAGGACCACTAGGCTTGCTTATTCACTTTAGCATTAAACTTTTAAAAAATGAAATTAAAACAGACTGGAGCACAAAAATTAATTGACCAATGAAAAATAATAACAACAACATATATTTCTTCTTTCCTTTTCCTCCCACATTGAAAGCATGGAGGCACAGAATGACAACAAAAAAGAATTTGGGACTGTCTTAAAACACCATGAAAAATAAATTTTAAAAAATCAGTGCTGAAACTAGGGTGCTGGTTAGAAAAGATGAAGATTGGGACACACCAATAATAATAATAATAATAATAATAATAATAATAATAATAATAATAATAATAATAATAATAATATTCCTCCCTCCTCATGTATTGGAAGCATGGCTGTAAAAAAAAAAAAAAAAAAAAGGGAGGGGAATGTGAGGTTCTTTTCAAAAGCAAAAATAAAACAAAAAGGAAAATAACATTTTGAGTTCATGACAACACACACACTCACAGTCGAGCGAACAAAGGAGCCATCAAACAAAAGTTTTAATAACACAGCCAATCTAATTCAAATTAACCCAAATTGTTAGCATTTTATGCTCCCCCCCAAAAAAAATGATGTGAAGTCATAAGCTTTCATGGCTGGCATCCATAGTTTTTTTTGTGGGTTTTTCAGGCTG
>CM034703.1:67057484-67073135 GCA_020142125.1 Phrynosoma platyrhinos | reverse complement strand
GGGCAGACCCGGCCCTTGGGGATAGGTTGCTGACCCCTGTTTTACTATAACACAATAACACACACACAAAAAAAAAAAACAAAAAAACCCAGGGCTATTGGGTCAAAGAGAGTCTCTCAAGATACAAAATTACAAGTTTTATAGGACTGTGTTTTTTTTGTTTTTTTTTAAAGGGAAACAAAGGCTCTCTTTAATCCAGGCAATACTATCAAACTTTTTAAAGAGCCTTTTAAACAATATAACCTTCTGAAATCTTCATTTAAACCCACCTTTATAAAAAGCAGCCCAAACCTGCTGTTAGGCTTTTTTTTTCCCTTGCAAAGTTTGCACAAAAAAGGGAACACTCCTAATCTTATAAAACAAACAATGAAACTCTAAGCCTCTGTTGTTGTTTTTTAAGAAGAGAGACTTTCTGACTTTCCCTTCTTAAAAACTTTAAAAGTATATGTGGAGACTAGCTCTTTTGTTAACATCCGAATTAAAAGTGGATTGAAATCAGTAGGACAGAATGGAAGTCTAGCCAATTGGAATCAGACAATCCAAGTCTATGGGGCTTTTCCCAACACTCACAGAACTCCACTGAAAACCAAATGAGAGACAACACAAAACAGATTTATAAGAGAAAGCAGAGTCTAAGAACTCTAAGAATCACCAAAGTGTTGCAAGCCAATATACATGCAGGATGATGGGCTTTGCAAGTTTTTCTTAGGTCACATTAGGCTCACTAAAGGGAAAATCTCTGTATTTAAAATCACAACACTTCTGCTTAGGGGTTCTGTAGGGTTCTATGTTGTTTGTTTTAAAGACCATCTCTTGGACTCCCTCCCAAGAATTAACTTTTGGAGCCTTTGTTTTTTGTCAAATGGTGAGGGCCAGGGGAAGCTGAGGCTGAGACAATGTGACCTGACTCAGGATTCAATCTCTTTAAACCAGCTGGATTGGTATGGGCTAACCTCAGGGCTTCTAATAGCATCTCAGGAGGTTTCTCATCTAATTGGGCCATGTTGGCTCTGATTTTTTGAGGGCAGCCCAAATGAGTTTTCTATCCTTTCTATATTTGGGTTATGGTTAATCAAGAGGTTTCTGGGGGTGGCTGGAGCCATGGGATGGGTGATGCTAAATGTTTTTTCCTATGCTCCTGGTTCTCTTTGGGACCCTGCCTTTTGGTGGCTTCTGGGAGTCCCTTTGTTATCCCATGTATGGGAGGTGGATTCCCAAATCCCAAACCTGAAACCTAGGAGGTGAATCTGCTCTATTACCACCTAGTCCTTTTCCTGACTTTCTATCACTACCCAATTGCCACTTGTTACCCACATCTCACTCCTTTCCTGGGTGGTAGTTTGAACTGAAGCCTCAGGGTTAACAGGCCACTTCATACCCTTTGACAAAATATGGAGTTGTGGCAGCACCAAAGGGTGCCAGTTTTGGGCAAGCTAGCTGTCCTGCCAGTTATCCAGTTAGCAACTGGTGGAGAACGACTCTCTTGCCTAGGGATTTGGGGGATTTCTGGGATGGACCAACCCAGCACTGGCTGTGGCTCTTGGGCTGGGGCCATTTTCTACTGTGCACAGTCCAATTCATATTGCAGGGCTTGGATGGCTTTGGACAGATCTAAGTTCTCTGCCACCAAGTCTTCATTTTTCTTTTTCAGGTCCTCTATCTCCAAGTCTTGCTTTTCAATGGTGTCCTTGTGGGCTTTAATGACACCATGGAGGTCCTGAATTACATTTATGGATGCCTGCAGAGTGGACCAGAGTCCCCAACCTACCAGGGCATCCTTGGAAGGACCAAAAAAAAAACACCTCTCCTTACATCTAGCATCATATTCAGCCTTGAGAGTTTCTAAAGGGTCTGTAGTGCAAAACTTTCCCACATCCCACAGATTGTTCCCCTTCTGGTCAAGCCACCTCTCTAATTTCCTACACTTCATTTGGTCTCTTTCTTAAAAGAGTCCTTGTGAATTCCAACTCAAGGCTAGTAGACGAGGGAACCACCTAGATTCAAAAGGGGGAAAGTGAGGGAGCTTTAGGGAAGGAAGAATCAGGTTTCACTAGTAAATTCGCTTTTAATCTAGCCCTTCTTTTGCCTCTGAAGGGAGAAGGGTGGCCAGGATAACTAGTTTGCTTGCCAGATTTGCTTTACACAGGCTTCTTGGTGGTGCTTAGGCACCCTTCCATTTCTCAGAGGACTGTCCCCCTAACTCTTAGGCTCAGGGATAGGTAGAATTTCATCGAAATTCCTTGGGGAAGCTTCCCACTTGCAATAGGAAGAGCTAGGAAGAGGGGCAAAGAATCCGCAGGAACTGTTTGAAGGAAAGAGGGGTTGGGATATCTCAACTAAGCCTATCATGGGTGTGTTTTTTGTTGAATTTTATTGTCATGGTGTGCTTGAAAATCCAGCAGAGCCAGTGAAGAAAAAAAAATCCAAACTTCTAAAAGTAGAGCTTTATTGTTTCAAAAGGTAAAAATAAGCAAAGAAAAAATACAGTCCACCATAGGATCACATCATGCTGATGTGGTTGAACCAAAGAGTTATAGATCCATGTTTCCAGATCCTGAAGTTACATTGTAAAAGCAATATAAGCATATTATAGTCCAAGAATTAACTCCATAGTTAGATCCATTGCGAACACACACACAAACAGGAAGAAGGCAAGAAATATAAACAATTCTAGGCAAAAGGATTTCTCAACCCTGCCCTTTCTCCACCTTCTGGGTATTAACCTTATGTTGATTGGATGTTATGTGTATGATGTTTGTTAACCCAGCCCCTTGCTGTGCATCATCCACCACGTGGTTTTCTTTCCCAGCCTAACGATGTTTTGGTTACTGTTATCTGTAACTCGGCTGCCTTTCCCAGCTAGGAACTTCTGATGTTATGACTCTCTGGCCACCTGGACTGGGTTGTTTTTGTTTGCCTAGATATTGCTCCCATGAGGAACATTTCAGACACAAATCTCTACATTTCACCTTTGCCTGTATAACCCATCTATATTTTAACATTTTTACCCTAACACAAAGTCCTTTATTTCAAAAAGGCACTGCAACTCTAGCAGCAATACTCACAATTCAGCCCAGAGCCAGGGTTGGGGGGGACCGGCCTGGTCCTTGGGAAAACTAGGGAAACACATGGGGGGGGGGAATCAGGGATTCAAATTCAACTGGCTATTTCTCAAAGGATTCCATCAAGCAGCAGCTAAGCTCTGGGTTTCTTAAAGGTATAGCATCCTATAAAGATATCACTTTGTCTCAGAAAGACACCTAATTGTATAAGTAAAAGGTTAACTCCTCACAATGCAAGGTGAGGGGGCTTTCCTTCCTGCTTTTGCAGATCCTCCAAGGGAGGAGGACAATGGCCAAAACACCTCTTTAATTGCCTTCTGAGACAGAAAAACTGCCCTCAGGATTGTGAATGGGTTCTGACTCCAAAATGCACCTTTCCTTTACCTGGATCCTGACTCTTTGAAGGCTCCCAGGATAAAACTTAGATCTCTTTTTTCCTTGAAAACTGGCCCCAAGATCAGGGACTCTTGTGAGTCTTGGGGGGGGGGGGAGAACTTTATCAAGGGAAGAAGGCCACCCATTCCCTAAGGGTCATGTTGTACTGCGGTAGCTTACAGACTTGTTCCTTAGCTAGACCAGATTAGGCATTCAGATCACATGTGATCTTCTCACTAGGAAGCCCTGATGCTGCAGCTCTACAGGAGCTCCTAGGCAGACAGCTAACAATGCTGAGCTTTGGTCCCTAGCTAGACTTTACAAGGGCCCCAGAGCCATTATCTAGACCTTCTGTCTTCCTAGTCAAAGCTGTGCCAGATTGATCTCAACAGCTCTGCCTTGATTTGGAGAAACATACAGGCCACTTTCCAATGGGTCCTTGTGCAGGGTCTTATTACCAAAGAGAGGAGACATCTCTCCAACTACAGTGGCTTTATTGCCTCACTTGGCCAAGTCTATGCATATCACTCACCTTCCTAACAATGTAATGTGGAACAATGGACAAAATAAAAATAAGAAGTCCGGATTCAACCAAAGTGGTAAAATGGGTGAAGCCAGCCCATGACAGACCCAAGCCCTTGTGGCAAATCATACAAGGACAACATACACACACTCTTTCCTGCAAATTTTAGCTCTCTGTCTGCAAAGCCTCTATTCCTTTAGCCCCTATGTCCAAAATTTGCACACTTCATATGCACAATCAGCCTGCCCAAGCCTTGCGGGATACCAGCAAATTCTCCACCAATTATTACATAACCTGGACCTAGGGGAATTTTAATTAGATCAATTAATTTGGCTGGGTTACTTCAGCCCAGGATCTTCCCAATGTTTACAGAAGGGGAGGGGGAAAATTCTTCAAATGATTGTACTTTTATTAAAGAAACACATGCAGGCACACACACACAAGAGCTGTGGGATAGGAAAGGCTTCACTACAGGATAATTACCAAAAACATGGTTGCTCCTTTAAAGATGTGATCTCATGGCAGAGTTTAGAACTCAGCTGCTTGGGCTTCAGGAGGCATGAGTCAGAACTTGTTAGGAGCATTAGTTTCAAAGATGCTACAAGATCTTTCTATCCAGTAAGTTGTTTGGCTGACAAAGAATTTTGCTTAGCTTGTGACCCCCACCATGCAGTTTTGCTGGTATTGTTTTATATTTATATGCAACATTTCCTAAAACAGATACAGCTAAAAAATTACATTTTAAAAAAGTTAAAAATACAGTCTGTGATTCTAGATCAGCTAAGTAGCATGTCCTGACCCAAATCTGCACACACACACACACACCCCAGCCTAATGTGTCCTGCTGTGAGGACAGGAATCTGTTCGCCTGTTGACCAGGATACAGCAGACCAATGTTTCCACCTTCCCCCACCCTGCAAGCAATCTCTAGTGCAAGGAAGAATTGACACAGATCCTGCTTCTGATTATCCCACTAGAGATTGCTTGTGCTTGTATGTGCAAACTTCAGCTTGCTGTGCCCCAATGAATAAGAGAATAGACCCCAGTTGTTTGCAATAGCTTCTGTGTGGTTAGTCAGGCTTTGGGGCCTTTTACAATCCCTCTGTATTCCCTACATTGTTGAATACATAGGGATTGCGAATATGAATCAGTCATGAATGCATAACTCTAGGTTATGTATTTATAACTGTGATCATGAATTCCAGCCATAATTAAACTATCAATAAAATTAAAAGCAGTTAAAGCCATTTAAAAAGACAATTGAAACAACAAATATATACAACATAGCACTGGAAAGACTCTTTCTCCTTGACTAGTCAGTCCTCGAAGGCCAGTGGAAACCAAAAAAGTCTTCTTCACCTGTCTACAAAAGGATAGGAGGGAAGACATCAGTTTAACCTCTCTAGGAAGGGAATTCCAGAGCCTGGGAGTAGCCACCAGGAAGGCTCTCTCCCATGTGCCCACAGGTGAGGGTAGTGGGATAGGAAGAAAAGCCTCTCCAGAAAATCTCAAGACGTGGGCAGACTCATATATATATATATATATATATATATATAAAATTGTTGTTGTTGTTAACTGTTGTTGTTAACTGTCCTTGATTCAACTTCAACTCCTGGCAACCTTGTGAATGGAGGAGCCCTGGTGGTGCAATGGTTAAATACTTGTACTGCAGCCTCTCACTCATAAATCACAAAGTTGCGATTTCAATACTAGCCAGTGCTCAGGCTTGACTCAGGCCTGCATCCTTCCGAAGTCACTAAAATGAGTACCCAGCTTGTTGGGGGCAATTAACTTACAGTTGTAAACCACTTAGACACTGCATAGCGTGGTATGAAGATGTATATAAATGAAGCTGCTTTGCTTTTTTTGCTTTCAAGACCTCCTTTCCTCAGTCTCTCTACTCAGGTCCTGTCCTCTGTCATGGGTTGTTGTTGGTTATATTTTGTTTATATAGAATTGTAGTGAATTATATAGAAGTACAGTGAATAATGATGTTAAAGTGGGGGAATTTATTATTGTTGACATGATTTTGGCTTAGGCACTGGGAATGGGAGGCAGGACTGGACAGGGGATGTTGCCAAAGCCTCAAGACCACTCTCTTGGGAAAGG
The DNA here is from genome assembly GCA_020142125.1 of Phrynosoma platyrhinos. Lineage (NCBI taxonomy): Eukaryota > Metazoa > Chordata > Lepidosauria > Squamata > Phrynosomatidae > Phrynosoma > Phrynosoma platyrhinos. Next base: position 67,067,066 of record CM034703.1, on the reverse strand, counting down.
AATAAGAAGGAGAGGGAATCAGAAGCAAGGGGGGTTTGGTATAAAGAGTGTTATATGCTTGTAATAAGGTCTTTGAAGCCAGTTATGGTAAACACTTGTCTACCATGCTGAGCTGTTCAATAAATCCTTTCTGGTTTACCCATGAAACCTAGTTATTGAATAAGTTAGAGAAGGACATCACTTCCTAACATCATTTTCTTTTCTAATGATTTATTTTTCCTCATGATGTGGTCAAAATATGACAACCTCAATTTAGTCATTCTGCTTCTAGGATAGTTTAGGCTTGATCTATTCCAGCTCCCATTTGTTTGTCTTCTTGCTTGTCTACTTGCTTCAGCACTCTGCTCCAGCACCATATCTCAAATGAGTTAATTTTCTTTCTATTGGCTTTTTTCACTGTCCAGCTCTTCCATCCATACATTGTGATGGAGGATAAAATGGCTTGGACTATCCTCACTTTAGTGTTCAGAGTTGTACGAAAATACCATCCTTCAGATAACCTGGACCTGGGTTATACAGGGCACTGAAGATCACAACCAACCATTTGAATTGTGTCTGGAAACAGACCAGCAGTCAGTTCAGATGTTGCAAGAAGGGCATTGTGAGCTGCTTGTAGCCAGTCAAACTTAACAATCTGTCTATAGCTCTTTAGACCACCTCTGGTTTCCAAACATCCTTCAAAGGCAACTCCACATAGAGAGCATTACAATAATCCAGACAGGATGTATATAAGGCATGTGCAATTGTCATCAGATCCATGTTAGAAGCTTTGAAAAACCCACAAATAAGTTTCTTTGCTTCCCCTCTGTAAAGAGAGTGTCATTTGTAAAATATATATATATTCTTTTAAAAATCAGTAAAATTGTTAAATATTCAATTGACATGGAGAATGCTGGTGGGTCCATTGGCTGGTTCTTTCATGGATATGTCCATTTTGACTGTGTATTAGCTCCATAAAATAGATCAATGGAAAAACTGAGATGCTAATGTTCGAAAAGTTAAATTGCTAAGAAGAAGAAGGAAGATTTATTTATAATACCAATGGGACCTCACATGATGCAATAAAAAAGTTATTTAAAACAATTCTGTCTTCAATCTCCTTACATCTCATTAATCCCTTCTGCCTCTAGTCAGTTCAAATCAAGCACCTCACATATTTTAGATCAAGTTAGATTTGCCCTGCTTCATATAAGGCATAATGGTATTGAACAAGGAGGGAAATATATATATATATATATATATATATATATATATATATATATATTAGATATGCTGAAAAACACAGGAGAGAGCAAATGGAAAAAAGAGAATGGGATAGATAAGAATTCATTTGACATTATATGTCCCCCCCCCCAATAGCTTTATGAGGATGTATAGTGGACAGGCATACATCAAATTGCCAGCGATTTTGTGCAAACAAGATGATTCAGTTTGGTTGTGCCCTGAGCTACCTTTTTGTCCTTCAAGAGAACCATGTGAGATCAGAGACTGGAAATTCACTGTGGAGTGGCTCAGTGCTATGATAATTTATAAAATACATAGTTCATTGTAAAAAAAAAATGAAACAGAATCCAGCATGCTCTACCTTTGCTCTTTGAAGATGGAGGTGGGAATGTAAATTTATGACCAGAACCTAGCAATTATGGATGTGCATCCAAAGTTAATGCTGTTTAGTGAGCTGTGAAACAGGAGAACAAATTTCAGCCTAACCTACAGAAGATTCACAGATTGAGAAGGCAGAATGGCTCTTCCCTTCAAGTCAGGATTACCTCCCTTTGCTCAATCCACAAATCTCTGCTGCCTTATCCACAAAAACATTTGGTTGCCTTAGGAAAGACACTGCTCTCTCAGCCTCAGAATGACAGAGACCTAGAAGAGAAAGTGGTAGGGATACTAGTAGCAATAACACCTATCTCCATCCTATTTTGACATTGACAGTTTAATATTGAATTTTGTGTTCAAATCTTGCAATTTAATCCTAAATATTTACTTGAAAGTAATTCCCACTGAATTCATTGTGGCTGAATTCCTCCTATGCTCAAGATGTAGTCCTAGATTATCACATTAGCTTTGCTGCTGGGATAGGCCCAGGATGTAAGGGCCTATACAGACAGCCCATAAGGGGTGGCTCTGTGCCACCCCTGGGAGTGGCGGATCGTGGCCACAGCAATCACATGCCACAGCTCTGATCCTCCTTTTTACCACCCCCAAAAGAGCAGGCAAATGCTGCTCCTTTTTGGGGTGGCAAAAAGCCGCTCTTTGAGCTGCTGCCATACCTTTTTGTGCCCCTTTGGCGCAATGTGTATACACACTGCGCCAAGAGGGCACCCTGACACCACGTGCCATGTGGTCAGGCACACGGTGTCAGGGTGGTCAGCGTGTGGTCACCCTGCCCCAACTCCATCCCCAGACCAGCCTAAAGTGCCAGTCTGCACCACCCCTAACTTTCTTAAGGCAGATCTTACTGCATTCACCCATCGCTCGGCAGTATGCAATCCGTATGCAACCCGGGCTTCCCTCGCAGCTTTTCAAGAATGGGATTCTTGAAAAGATGTGGGATAAGCCTAGAGAAGCCTGGGTTGCATATGGGCTGCATACTGCCCAGCAATGAGTAAATACGATACAATTTGCCTTAAGAAAACTACATCCTGGGTCTATCCCATCAGCAAAGCTAATCATCTCCCTAGACTCATGTATTTGTACACAATCTTTTATTCATTATGATACAGTAGGAGAGTCATCTCTGCAATTGCAACAAACAAAATATTAGAAAGAATAAGAAGACTTTTAAGCTCTTTTTTGTTTTTTTAATTCCCCCCCCCTTATTGAAATAGTAAAACAGCTACATAACTTTGACACCATACATACATCAACACTCACATTATGAATGACATCTAATAAGGCATACAAACAACAAACAACATAGCAACAAACAAATAAGTTCAACTTACACCTATACAACAGCGCGACTTCCTGAACTTAAACCAAGTCATCATCTCTAAATTGTATTACACCATCCCCTGTTTTTTTCCTCATGATATATTCTGAATGTTATATATATTAATCAATCAAGTAACATAAACTAGCATAAATTAATACCAATGTCTTATTCTACCATTTTCGTTCTTTAAATTATTATTACATTATGCTTCATTATTTTCATCCTTAGCCTTTTTCTTATTAAAGTATTCATTTAATGGATTCCATAGCTTGCCATATTTTTCCCAGTCTTGACATCTCAAAAGATTAGTTAGCTTATCCATCTGAACGTCTATCAATTTGTGTAGCCATTCCTCTGTTGAAGTTAACTCTACAGCTTTCCATCTACTAGTGTATATTATCCTGGCACTAGATGTAATATAGAATAAAAGTTTCCCATGTTTATACTCAATTTCCTCATTCTCACAGATACTTAATAAATAAAGTTTGGAGTCCATAGGTAACTGCATTTGCAAGATTTCTTTAACAATCCCATGTATCTTTCTCCAATTTTTTTTTTTTTAGCTCTTTTACAGTTCCACCAAACATGATAGAAGGTACCTACTTCTTGCTTACATTTCCAACATTTGTTTGAAAGCTCTCTGTAAATTCTAGCTAATTTAGCTGGAGTCAGATACCATCTAAATTGCATTTTAAAAAGTTCTCCCTTAAGTCATAACATGCCATATATTGTATTCTTCTATTCCATGTTTTTTCCCATTGATCTAACCGAATATTTTGGTTTAAGTCTTGCGACCATTTAATCATTTGTTCTTTGACCAACTCTTCCTCCATTTCAAATTCCATTAAACAATTATAAAATAAAGCAATTTGATGATGGTTCTCTGACATCGAGCTCTCTTCAAATTTATTATTTTGAACTCTAATTCCTTTCATTTTATTGTCCACTAAAAACCTCTCTTTAAGCTGTCTATACAGCAGCCAACCACAAGTGTAACCTTGTTCCACAAGTTGATCCTGCTTCGTAAACTCTAAAATTTTATTGATTTGGTTTTTAACTGTTAGATTGGAATAAGTGACCCATTTTTTTCCAGCAATTACTTCTATTCTGTGAAAAGCTTTGTGAGTTGAGGTCCACACCGGGAGTCCAGGACATAGCCCCCTTTTATATTTTAACCAAACATTCAGAAGAGATCTTCTCACAAAATGATTCAAGAAGTCCTTATGAACCCTGTGGTTTTCATATAATAGGTAGCCATGCTATCCAAACCTTAACTGTGCCTTCCAAGGAAAGCAATTTTGCATCTTTCAACAAACACCACTCTATAAGCCATTCCAGACAACAGGCAGCATAATAAACCTGAAAATTTAGCAAGCCAAGCCTCCTCTTGAGGTCTTGTTCTGCATCAGCTTAATTCATACCCTCAGCCTCTTTCCACTTCAAATAAATTTGAAGAGCTCTTTATGCCATAGTTTAAAAGGTGTAAGATTGATGATAATAGGGATGTTCTGAAACAGGAACATAAATTTTGGCAAGATCTTCAATTTAATAACATAATTTTTCCCCAGCCACAAAAGATTCAACTTGCTCCATATCTTTATGTCTTTTTTTAATTGATTCACCATCTTCTCATAGTCGTTCTTAAACAGATCTCCATTCTTAGTTGTTAACTCAATTCCTAGATACTTAATTTTTTTACAGATTTGATAGCCTGAATTTTCTGTTAAATTCTGTTTCCCCTCTTTAGACAAATTCATCGTTAAAACTGATGTTTTATATTTATTGACTTTTAATCCAGAAACTTGACAGAACTTCTCCACCGTGGTTAATAAGTGTCTCAGACTTTCATTTGGGTCTGATAAGGTAACAAGAAGGTCATCTGCGTAAGCTTTCAATTTAAATTTATAGCTTTTACATTTAACTCCCTTTATTCTTTTGTCCTCTCTGATGTTATTATTAAGAATTTCTATCACCATCAAAAACAGCAAAGGGGATAGAGGACATCCCTGTCTAGTCTCATTTTGGATACCAATTTTTTTAGTTTTTTCTCCATTCACAAGTACCCATGCCTCTTGCCTACAGTAAATCACTTTGATCCATTAGATAAAGTTAGTGCCTGCCTCTACCTTGTCTAAGACTTGAAATAAGAATAGCCAATTTACTTTCTCAAATACTTTTTCAAAGTCGATAAAAAACATAACTAATTTATTATTGATGTTCTTTTCATGCAATTCAATCAGATCTAGAACAAATCTCATTGTCCTTAATCCATGCAAAAAACTATTTTGATCTTTGTCAATCTACACTGTTAAAATCTTTTTCAACCTTTCTACTAATATAGACACAAAGATTTTATAATCACAGTTTAACAAAAAAAAATGGTCTATAGTTTTAATGTCCTGTTGTCCTTACTTTCTTTGGGTATGAGTGTAATATTGTCTTGAGTCCACATGGAAGGATATTTATCCTCCAATATCTCATTCATAACTTTACACAGAGATGGTGCTAACTGTTGTGCAAACTTCTTATAAAATTCAGATGGAAAACCATCTGGACCCAGAGTTTTACCTGGTTTTACTCTCTTGATTGCATCCCACACTTCTTGGAGTATAATTTCTCTATTCAACAGCTCTTCTGAACTTTATTAAAGGGAGTCAGCTTACAATTATCAAGGTATTTGCAGATAGTATCTTTCTGTATCTCCTCTCTTTTGTATAGATTCTCATAAAAGTCATATGTTATCTCTTTCAGTTTGACCTGATCCATATGTTGTTGTTCTTCTGCTATTAAACAAGTTATCTGGTTTTGTTTTTTTTTTACTTCTCTTTACTTAATTGACAGGCCAGCCACTTGCCAGGCTTATTAGCTCCCTAAAAGGTCTTTTGTTTAATATATTTTAACTCTTTATGTTTCTCTTCCACTATAAGTAAAGAGAGTAACAAGTAAAGAGTTGTAACAATTTAATTTCTCTCCCCAATTTTTTTTCTTTTTGGAAATTGTTTTAAACTATCTTCTTTGCATTTTAAATGTCTTGATTATACTGCTTTTTTCCCCAAAAAGAAACCCCTTTGCAGCTTCTCAGACCATACTCGTATTAGTACCCTTATCTATATTACCTTTGAAATAGTTTTCTATGCAAATAATCGCCTCATCACATATCTTGTCTTTGTTCAATAATCTCTCATTTAATTTCCAGCTGAATTCTTTATGTCTCAATCTAAGGGATGCTACCACTGAGAGCAATCTTGGATATATATTAATGTCCCCTATTCTTGGAATTAATTGTGAAGACAGATTATATCTAACCTGGCCCATGACTGATATCTATCTGAGAAAAATGTATATTCTCTTTTATTACCATATAATTCTCTCCAAATATCCTTTAAATCCAATTGGTCTATCAATTCCAAGAATTCTTTAGGCAATTTGGCTTGATTTGATCTTATTTTTTTTCTTTGAATATCGGTCTAGCTGTGGGTTTATAACCCCATTCCAGTTGCCCATCATTATACATGAGTCAAACAACAAATCATCTAGTTTATTTAACAGAGTTCCATAAAATTTTCATTTTTTTCCTAGTAGCCAATATACTCACAATAAAAGAACGCTTTTACTCTCCAACCCAATCTGAACACCAACATATTGACCCTGGTTGTCATTTAACACCTCTAAAGCAACCCCTTTCCTCTTATTTTTAGCTGCCGACACAAACACATTGCCAAGCTTAGAATTTCAGAGGAGTCTTATGTTATATTTCTTTATCCTAACTTCTTGCAAACATAAAATTTCAAACTCTTGCTTCTTCAAATAATGAAACACTCTACCTCTTTTTTACACTTCTGTTTAAACATTTTATATTCAAAGAGGCTATTTTCAAGATATCTAACATCTTAATGTAACTATCTCTTTAACTATTTGCTATTTAACACTATTCTTTACCCCTCTCTTTAGGGAGTCAGTAAAAACAATTCTTTAAATCCTCTTGCCCTTTTAAATTTACATTAATATTCCTTATTGTTCTTGTCTTGGTCTATAGTTAGTTCACTCTCTGACTCCACCTCGCCCTCCGATTCACCTTCACTTTCTTCTTCTGAAGGTTCTATTTCTAATTGGCTTAACACATTACCTTAATTATTACTATTCTTTGTTGTGTTTTTAGAATGTAGTATTTTCTTCTCTTTCTGAGTCCTCTTTTCTTCTTTAAACACCTTATTTCTTTTCCTGTATTGTAATCTATTTCTTTCACATTCCTTTTCATTTCTGTTTGTCGTTTTATTTGTATGTTTCTCTTCAGTGCTTGCCCCTTCCCTAGCATCTGGCTCTTTTTGTCTCATGTTTTCTTTATCATTTTCTCTCCTATCATCTCTTCTGAGAATTTTTCAAAAGTCTCTGGCTTCTTGTACTGATCTTATCTCAATTCTTATCTTTTGAAACCAAAATGTTAAACCTTCAGCCATCTTCCATCTGTAGGCAATTTGACGTTCTCTGAGTGTTGTCATCAAGAAATTATATTCTCATCTTTTCCTCCTGATAATAGGAGGTATATCTTTGTATAGTTGTAGCTTCTTACCTTCAAGCATAATAGGGTCCACCTTATGTTTATATAACAGATAGTCTCTTAATTGTTTTCTAACAAAGACAACTACAATATCTCTTGGGACCTGCCTTTGTTTTGCCACAAAAGAACTCAGTCTATACAAATTATCGATTTCTATTTCACATTTATCTAAGTCTTTATCCAGGTATTCCCCCAAGATCCTTACAATCTTTTGCAGTAAATTTTCTCCTTCTTGCTCAGGGATGCCTCTTATTTTAAGGGATCTCTCGTGAGCCTGCAAATCTTTCAATACATTTTCCTCCACTAAATCTTTTTGTTTTTGTTTTATCCCCTTTAAATTTTCCTCAAAATTCTCATGTTTTGCCTCATTTGTTTCCATTTTATTTTTAATCTTGTTCATCTGTGTTGACATCCTATCTAGGGCTATACTGACACCCTTTAGACCTTCCCTTAATTCATTTTTAATTTCAATTTTCAGGTCTGTCATTTCTTGTCTTAAATTCTGAATTTCTTTACTCAGGTCAAATCTAGTTTTCCTTATCTCCTCAAGCAGAGACCAATTTGGGACCATTGGTTTGGATTGTTCTATTGAAGATCTATGAGTTAATTGCACCTGGGCTTGCGCCTGCACCTGTAACCTTGTGACTTTACTCAAAGCCATTAATTTACTTTATAAGCCAATATCAATGTCTTTATAATTTGTAGCTTAGTAATGCAGGATGTATTTTAAGATCTAAAAGCAAATCGATTAAACCGTCATTTAACCTAAATTTGAGTCTGAATTTAAATAAATAAATAAAAACATCAAAACACCAACACCTTCCACAATCTCTAATTGTCAACTAAATCTCTTATTCCAACCAATCACTTGTTATAGTACACTCAAATTGCTTCAAACAGATAAAGTATTCATTCTATTTCTATATTCAGTAATCAAGCTGCTTAATATATGAGATTAGTCTTAAATATAGGCTTTAAATCAAAATATCAGTTCAGGCATGTTGATTACAATTATATTCAGACTATTCTATGTTCAATCTATTGGTTCTTTACCAACACTCCCCTGTCTGAATATCCCCCCCCCCAAAAAATAGCTAAAGCAGTCACAATTTGTTCACAGGAAATGAACATCCATCAACTCAACCCTTTCCCCCCCTTTTTTTTTCCTACATTGAAGGATCTCTAACTTCCCTTCTGGTTTTACTTGAACTCCAATCAGTCTAGAACATCTATTTCATCTGTCCATAGCTTAAACAATTATTTTAGTCAGTCTTCCCTCCATCCTATTCGATCTTCCTCTAATCAAACCACCTCTTCATCCACACCCGTGTCGTATGACTTTAAGTCCCTCGATCCTGTCCGTCCTGTCCTGGCTTTTTCTCCTGCACTCTTTATCTCCACTTCATCCTTCCTTCACTCTCCTGTCCTGTTGCTCTTTCCCAGCTCAGCTCCTTCCATTATATGCTCATTAGCTGCCTCATTTCTGATTACCACCATCCTAGGTAGTAGTATTTATCTGTCTCCTTTCTCCTGTTCTCCTCAACTTTAAGCACTATTACTAGAGATGAGTAGGAGACTACATATCCCAGAGGCCAAAATCACCGGAAGGGGGTCACCTCCACCAAGCAAGACTTGCTCTTCTTGTCCTTGTTCCTTACTCCTTTCCTTGAAGCCTCAGACTCCAATTCCCAGATTCCATCTGTCCCTTGAGGGGACTAGGATCGATCTTTTTGGCCCCTCAATTGGCTCTGCCTCCACCTTCTTTTCCGTGAGATTGGCTAGCTTGAATGCTGCACCACTGCACCATCTCTGTGCCTTCTTATAAGTAAAGCTCATGCCAAACACCACCGGAGTAAGTACTATATTCTCAATATAATTTCTTATAAATGTATAAATGATATAGATATAGACACTTTTAAGGGACACACCCAAACAAAAAGATCTCCTGTCCTATCAGTGCCACATATCACAAATGCTTTTTCCTCTTGTTTTAATCCTCAAGGATGCTCCCTCCTTTTCTTTCTTCTATACACTATTATGACTGTGGGGATGGCGTTTCTCTGGTCTTGGTTCAATGTTCCAC
>CM034703.1:66986247-67000098 GCA_020142125.1 Phrynosoma platyrhinos | reverse complement strand
CCCAAACGCCCTGGTCTGCAGAGGGGGTCAGGGCTTGATTACCATCCCATACATCTGTGCTAAAATGGTGTAATGTATTTGAATTAAAAAGGATTTGAGATTAATATGGAGGGACAATCTCATTTAAATAGCATAATGTATAGAAAGAAAAGCAAAACCAACAAAACCCTAAAATGGCACTACAGATGGCACTGGAAAAGGCTTACATAAGACCTTAACCAAGGTCTCTAGTATATCCTTATGTCTCTTAAGTAAATAAAATCTGGGTTAACATATAAGCAATTATGAGTGAGAGTCAATATTTTCAATTCTTTCTTTCTTTTTCTTTCCTGCCTTCTGGCCACCTTTTTTAAAAAAAACCTTTATTTTACCATTTATTTACAGCAGGAGTGAACACAGACGGAGGGATGGAGTGCCATTTCAGCTCCTTCTGACTGTGTTCTGACTGTGTCCAGGATACGCCATCAATATTTTGTGGTGGGTAGGTGGAAGTGATATTCCAGTCACTTCTATCTACTTTTCAATGGGATTTCTGTATTTCATAGGGGCCGAAAGAGAATAGGGACTGAAAGAGAATTTAAGGACAAAATTTCAACTCTGAAGGCAATTTTGAAGTCAAAAAATTATTCATCATCTGAATGTTCTCAGAGCTTGGAAATAACATGCTGCAAAGAACAACATTGCCTGTAATATATTACATTTCAGGGTAATGAGGTGATAACAGTGTTCCTTCTAAAATTCATGCAGTAACTAGCAAGTTCATGACTTTCCCAAAAACTCAATCATGTTGATTCATTTTTTTTACTCATTACTGAGGGAGGGAGGAATTTAGGGGTTAACATTTAGCTTTTAATTGTTGTTGTTAACAGCCATCAAGTGTCACCTTTCACTACTGCTGCTCGGTAGCTGTTTGGCAGATTTAGTTTGGCTGTTCAGCAAAAGCCTGGCATGAGAGACCCTATCAGCAGCACTGCTACTATTAGCATAGCCTCTTACTTCACAGGAACAGACAAACACATTACCACAGAAAGGTAGTGTCATTGGTGGGTTTTACTCATTACATTGGTGGGTTTTATTCCTTCCCGGAATAACTTTCCGGCTTCAGGAGACAACTGTATTGCCCTTTTCCTGCTGCTCATTTTGTACTATTGTTAATTTGTTTTTACTCTGGAGCATGTTATTTTAATTTATAATTAGTTTAATTCTGTTTTAAGAGTGGGAGGGTTGGATGGGCAAGTGAATGTTTTAACTTATGTATTTTAATTGCTGTAACCTGCCCCAATTATTATTATTATTATTATTATTATTATTATTATTATTATTATTATTATTATTATTATTTTACTCAGTAGATGAGGGCAATTTGAGGGGTCTTCTTCAAATGCTGGGCCCTTTACACTTTTGATTTTTTTTAAAAAAAGAAAGAAACTAAATAATAACAAAATTAAGGAGTAGAAAAATAACTAATTAATGAGAAAAACATTTAATTGGCTTTTAAAACTACAGTAGTTGCTTTAAAAATGTAACTGATTACAGTCATACTTTTGCAAAGTAAACTTTTAAGCTTCTGCCCCTTCTTCTGCACCAAGGGGCTTGGCTGGATGATATGCACTTCTGCAGTTTGTGAACAGAAGGGCATGTATCACAAATCAACTCCTTCTGATTTAACCAAGTCATCTGCAGATAGTCAAAAGAGCTGTGGTCCTCAGTTATGAAAACAAAGGATGACCCAAACAGTCCAGCTCGCTGTTCATCAGCTCTTCAAACAGCTGTCTTGATTTATTGCTGTCATGCATCAAACTCCAAGCTCATGACCTTTGCGGTCAGGATGTTTCTCAGCAAATTCTGTTGATGTATGAAAGCAGATGACCTTTGAAACATGTAATAAGTAGTATTGATGGCCTATCCAATGGCAAGACATTTTTACATGCATTTGTTGCTGGGTAAGAAAACAGGATAATATAGGTTGCACTATTTATGGTATATTGTAGTTTAAGAGAGAGTTCTTTTACAATTCTGGGCCATGAAAAGTTTGAAATGAAGACCACAAGACAGAACCTCCATTCTCTTACCAACAACTATTTTTTTTTTCATCTGGCAAGCATAACAAAAAAAAAAATAATAAGGAGAGGAAAAAAGTGATTTAGGAGATACGAACACTTGAGATGTGCTAGATTATAATTGCCATATTTCTGCCAGGCAGATTTCTCCCCACCCCTATATATTTCCACAAAAATTAGCAATTTTCTAATACAAGAAGACAAGCTGAAGCAGGTATGTAAGTGCACTGTGGAATAAATGCATTATAGATTAGAATGTCCATCAGCACCATTACCTGGGTTAATATCCATTTTCCCCTTCTCCTGAGATGCCTGTAACTTGTAAACAGTACTCATGGATTGCAGGGACATAGAACATGTTCATTGTGAGCCTGGTAATGTTAGTTTTTCTTTCACCTACTTTTAAATAATCCTGCAGTAAGAAGAAGAAAAAATGAACACCAAGGTTATATGAATTCTTATAACAGAAAGAGAGGGGATAGAAAAGTAGGTCAGGAAAGAGGACAATGTGTCTTTTCATTAACTATATGCTTTTTTCCAAATGGGTTTAAAAGCAAAACTGAAAAACCAACTATTGAACTGATTAATGCATCAGGGAGTTTTGCAGAAGAAAATTAAAGAATGCAAGTAAAATTAGCAGTGTTCCTTGAAGGGGGGAGGGTAGAATCTATACACACTAACAGAGATGTTGCCACCAAATTATGCCTAAAGTGAAACCAATGACAAATTTGAGAAGTCTTGGTGAAGCCAAACATTGGCAGAACATTGTTAAAAGAATGATGGTAAAGGGTGAAAGAACCTAGAACATCTTGGCAGCACAACCCCTGGGCTGAAAATGCTGCTGGTGAGTGCCAGATCAGTAAATAGGAGGATAGCTGTGATTCAGGACCTGATCCTGGATGAGTATGCTGGCATGTAATACAAAGATCTGGCTGGATGCAGCTGATGTGGATTTTAACCTCTTTCAGCCTTGTCCACCAGGATTTTCTGTTTAACAGCAAGCAAGACCTGGGAGGTAAGTTGCAGAGGTTTATTGAAATTCCAGGCCTGTGCAGACTGCCAGAAATAGTGCAAATTGAGTCCACTTTAACTGCCCTTACTCAGTGCTAGGGAATCATGGGAACTGTAGTTTATTGTGGCACCAGAGCTCTCTGACAGAGAAGGCTCAATGTCTCAGAAAAAAAATACAGTTCTCATGATTCCCTAGCACTGAGCTAGGCCAGTTAATGTGGACCCAATTTGCATTATTTCTGGCAGTCTGCAAAGGCCCTCCATCTCCCTAATCATGTGCCATATCCTGCAGTTCTCTGAGTTCAAGTGTGTTTATCTGAAGGTGAGTAGGACAGATTAGGGATTCTGTTTGTGTACTGCCCACCCTGCTGCTTAATATCTCTGTTCCTGAGCAAGCTGGGATGACTTGGTGTTGGTGTTAGAATCTTCCCAAATTGTAGTGCTGAGGGATTTAAATATCCACATTGAGGCTACCCTGTTGGAAAAGACTCAGGACTTCATGTCTGCCATTACAACTATGGGTCTGTCCCAAGTGGTATCTGGCCTTATTCATGCTGCTCAGCACACTCTGGACCTCGTTTTCTGTAGTGAGTGGAGTGAATGTGATATGGTTATAAAGGAACTATCTATAGTTTGATTGTCATGGACAGATCACCACCTGGTGGGGTTTAGACTTTTCTAGAATTTAGGAAATTTAAGGATGGGGAGACCCATTAAGATGGTCCACCCAAGGAGCTTTCTGGATCTGGATAGATTCCTGACAGATCTTGGGCAGTTTCCTGTTGCCTTGACAGGCAGCACTGTCAAAGTTCTGACCAATTCCTGTGATGGAGAAAAGTCCAGGGTAGTGGACATGATCCCATCTGATGAAGTAGAGCCAAACTGTTCACCTAGTTTACCAGTGAGATGGTGGCAATAAAACAAGCAAAAAGATTACTGGAATGATTTTGGCAGAAAACTTGGAGTGCATCCAATCAAACGCATGCTAAAGCATATCTTAGGACTTATTTTGTGGCAATAGAGGCAGCAAAGGCAAATGTCTTCTCTGTCTCTTTTGCATATGCAGTGAGCCAGCAGAGTTGTTTCAGGTAATCAGGAGGTGTTTTACACATAGGCCCAAGAGAGGAAAACTGAGATCATTTGGCAGCCTGCTGTGAACAATTTGCTCAATACTTTGCAGATAAAATCATTCAGATCCACTCTGACTGATACTAAAACTGATACAGATCCAGTGGATGTAACTCTGATCCTTGATTGTCCAGTGACAATGGATACTTTTCCATTTGTGCAACCTGAGGAAGTGGACAGGATTCCTGGAGATGTGAGAGCTGCCACGTATGTGTAAAATCCTTGCCCTTACTGGCTTATTAAAAAAGCTAGAGGGGGACTGATTGAGTGAGTACAAGATACATTTAACCCCTTGCTAAAACAAGACAGTGTTTTGCCTGAGGGAGCCTTGCCTGAAGGATTCTGTTATAAAGCCATTACTTTTTTTTTTTTAAATCCATCCCTGGATCCCACCATTCTGGAGAATTATCAGCCTGTCTCTAATATCCCATTTTTAGGCAATGTTCTGGAGAAGGTAACGGTCTCCAATCTCCAGGGGTTTTTGTATAAAATAGATTATCTAGATCCATTTCAATCTGGTTTAAGGCTTGGTGCAGGGCAGAGACAGCTTTGGTCACTTTAATGGATGACCTCCTTTGTGTTATGGGCCAGGATCTGGGCCTAGAGGAGAATTCCAAAGAAGAGGCTGAAGAAGGGATTCAGGCAAGTCTCCTAGGTGAAGAGAAACCTGTAACTGCAGAGCAGCCATCTCTCCCTATTGAAGAGCAGCCTCAGCCAGCAGGACACAGGTAGGACTCACCTGCAACTGAAGGGGCAGAGGACATAGCTGGTGAAGTAGGACAACACAGGACAACACAGAGAAAAGGGCAGGCAAACTAGGCTCAATCAGGGTGCTTGCCAATTAGCAATGTAGAAGCTTTGATTAGAACCATAGTGTCAGCCCATTTAAGAGCTGAGTCTGCTTAAGGCCAATGCTGGAAGCAAATTGTCTGCTTCTTGGCCAGCATTCTTGTCTCCAGACTCCTGCAATTCAGACCTTTGACTTCATGGCTTCTTTGACCCTTGGACTGTATTGACCTTGCTTCTTGCTGATTTTCTTGAACCAGACTGCTTGACAAACCCATTTCTCTGCACAGACTCCCACAGGCAAGGATGCTTTCAGGGTGCTGGTGATTTACTGCCTTTGCAAGCACTATCAGTTAATTGTTTCTTCCCAGTCAGCCTGTTTATGTGTTAAGTGAATCAGGACATTCTAGGAGCTAGGCAAGTGGAATGTGGTCCTGTTGGTTTTGCTGAACATCTCTGTTGATATCGCTGACAGTGGTATCCTTCTGGGCCACCTTGCTAGGATGGGACTTAGGAGTGCTGTTTTACAGTGGTTTCATTCCTTCCTGTAAAAGCAAACTCAGAAGGTGGTGCTGGGGGACTTCTGCTTGACTCCACACCCATTAACTACTTATAGAGTTCCTCAGTTCTGTCCCCCATGCTATTTAAAATATACATGAAGCCACTGGAAGTTTGGGGGTTCACTGCCATTGGCATGCAGATGACATTTAACTCTATAACTCCTTACCACCACAAGTCAAGGAGTTTGTCCTGGTCCTAAGCCAGTGCCTGTCATTAGCAATGGATAGAATGAGGACAAACACATTGAAACTTATTGCAGACAAGATGGAGGTACTCCTGATTAGTCAAAAGGCAGATCAGGGGACAGGGATTCAGCCCTGTGCTGGATGGGTTACACTCCCCTTGAAGACTCAGCTTCATAGCTTGGGTGTACTTCTATACTCAGTTCTGAGCTTGGAAGCGTAGATTTCAATGGTGCCTAGGAGCAGATTTGTATAGTTAAAATTTTGTGCCATCTGCATCCATTCCATAAGGAACCTGGGCTGGACCATCCTAATGGGTTCCCCCACTCTTGAATTTTTTGAGTTCCAGAAAAGTCTAAATCCCACCAGGTGGTGGTCTGTCCATGACAATCGAACTATAGATAGTTCCTTCATACCCATATCACAATCACCCCACTCACTATAAAAAACAAGGTCTAGAGTGTACCTTTCCTTGAGATGTTGGATCTGGCAGTGGAGGCACATGCCTTAGTTACATCCTGGTTGGGTTATTGTAATGAGCTCTACATGGTGTTGTCTTTGAAGAGTGTTCAGAATCTTCAACTGGTCCAAAAAGCTGTTGCCATATAACTAGCTGGTGCTGGTTACAGGGAGCACACAACTCCCTTGTTGCAAGAGCTCCAGTGGTTGCCAGTCTGTTTCTGGACATATTTCAAAATGCTGGTGATGACCTTTAAAGCCCTATATTACACTTTTTCCTAGTACTGTGATGCCATCAAGCATTGAGTAATTAATGATGGCAAGAGGTTCAGAGAGTACATCAGCAAGTTCCTTCAGTATTTTAGGGTGCAATTCATCTGGCCCTGAAGAAGATTTGAACTCACTTGGTTTGCTGGATGATTCCTAACTAACTCCCTGTCAATCTTGATTTGAAGTCCAAATTGCCAAGGTCTCTGCTGCTGCATGGAAGTGCACAGATAATGAAAATATTTATACATTTTAGTTTTTTCCACATTTTACACAATTTTTTTTGTTCATAAAATTTTGTGCACAAACACTTGCTAAAATCCTATCCCGCCAAATACTGCAACTGCTATATTCAGCCTGTGTAGTATGGGTAAATATAATGCTTATGTGGAAGTTGGTTTTAAAGGCTACTGCAAACTTCTTAAAAGGCTTCCTTTTTCAGGAACAAAAAATTATATTTCCTTCTGTTCAGGTCAAATGGGAGATTAGTGATAAACTGTCCATTAGTAAATTCTATCCCTTGTGTCTCTGGCCAGAATCTTCTTGGTCCATTATGCTATTGTAGCCATTTCATTTATTTTCACTTAGAGTATTTATACCCTGCTCTTCTGCTACAAATGCTCTCAGAGCGGCTTACAAGTTGTTTATTAAACAGTTCCCTGCCCTCAGATTTACAATCTAAAAAGACGTGACAAAAGAGAAGGGAATGGCAGTGGAGGAAGGGATCAAGTCTAGCAGATACTTCTGGTTCTTCTCTCCTTCCAAGGCCAGTGTGGTGGCAGTTAGATTGGAGGGAGGGCCCTTCATCTGTCTCTGGGCTAGGCATGGTGGAACTGTGCCTACCTCTTCTTTTCTCCCTTTGAGGCCAGGATGGTAGCAGTTAAAATGGAGGGAGGGAGGCATTGTGTCAGTGGAAGTACTTTCTTAGACATGGCACAAGGACGTTTCTGGTATATCCATACAAAATCCTTCCTCTCATTGTACAATGGTTGTCATATCCAGCTATAGCTCTGATTCTCAAACCAAATGGCCACTGATTCACTCCATAGGCATGCCCAGGTGCCATTCACTTGCTATTTCATAGCCAGAGAAAAGAGAACAACTGTTGATGTCATGGACTTCCAAAATAAGTACACTGTTGGACTTTTATGCTCTGTTAATGTCAAATAAGATCCTGGTCAGAGTGGGTTTTAATAGTGGATTTTCATTCATCATGTTTGTC
This sequence comes from Phrynosoma platyrhinos, assembly GCA_020142125.1. Classification (NCBI taxonomy): domain Eukaryota; kingdom Metazoa; phylum Chordata; class Lepidosauria; order Squamata; family Phrynosomatidae; genus Phrynosoma; species Phrynosoma platyrhinos. Next base: position 66,992,422 of record CM034703.1, on the reverse strand, counting down.
ATAAATATGGCTATTTTTATGCACAATAATGCAAAAAACAAAAAACAAAATAAACACACACACACACACACACACACCCAAACTGAGTAACTATCTCCAAAATCAGGAAAGTTGTCTAATCAAATTAATGAAGGCATAATTTATCACCAACTCCCTTGCAGCATTGAAGAGGGAACAATAAAATAGGCTAAACCGACAAGAAGGAAAGTTTAAATTAATGTTTCAGGTGGTCCTTGTTAAATGGGACTTACTTGAACAGACATTAACTAGGGAAAGATCTTGATTATGAGGGGAAAGAGTGGATTAAAAGGTGCTATAATAATAATAATAATAATAATAATAATAATAAATTTGTACCCCACACCTCAGCATAGCAGTTGGGGAGGCTTCCAAGTTAAAAACAGCAATTAAAATTTGGGCAGATGCCAACAATTTACAATAGCAAAACAACAGGGACAGCTGTTTATGGCAGCTAAATGGGGAGGGAGAAAAGGAGATACAGTTGGACAAGCTTCTTATGGCTGGGAAGACTAGTCTGGAAAGGCCTGCCGAAAGAGATCCATCTTGACAGCCCTTTTAAAGCTGTCTAAAGTTGTCATATGACAGATCTCATCTGACAGGCCATTCTATAATCTGGAAGAGGTCATTAAAAAGGCCCTCTGAGAAGTTGCTGATAGCCTAGATTTTTTTCACCTGTAATAAATTCATCCCAGAGGACCTAACAACTCAGGGTGGATTGTACGGGAGGAGGTGGTCTCTAAGGTATGTTGGACCCAAGCCATTTAGGGTTTTATAGGTGATAAGCAATACCTTGTATTGGGTTCAGAAACTATTAGGCAGCCAGTGAAGAGACTTCAATACAGGTGTTATATGGTCTCTTTTATCTGTACCAGAGACCATCCTGGCTGCCATGTTCTGAATTAATTGAAGTTTCTAAACCAAGTAGCAGGGTAGCCTACTAAATACTGTGTAGAATGACCATTTTAATTTTGTTTCTAATGAATTGTAGAACAATGGATCAACATCACTGGAAAAGTCTGGTACAGAAGCCATTGATTCTAATTTGAAAAATGGGACCACTTTTCTAAGGAGATCCATGCTAAACTGTCTATTGGTAGGATAAATTGTATCCATTTTATTAGGAATAGAATGTTCCTCATGGCAGAACTCTGAAATTATACTCCCACAGCTATAATGACAGTGAACAAAAAAGAGAAAGAAATGATCATAGAAATGTATTTGATGCAAGTAGCATTTTACTTTTCAAATGCTACATGTTGAACACATACAATTGTTTTTGCTGACAATACAGAAGACATAAGAATTTGAGTTTCCCAGAAAATACAAAATGAAGACAGAATAATCTTACATAAATGCCAAATAGTTAATCTGCACTACTAATTTCAAATGCTAGAGCAGCTGTTAATAAGGGCTTTGTTGCAGTGTGACTTCAAGCCATTTCTGACTTATGACAACCCTAAGGTGAACCTATCACAGGATTTCTTGGGGAAGATGTCTTCAGAGGAGGTTTGCTTTTGCCTTCCCCTGAGGCTGAGGAGTGTGCCTTGCCCAACACCATCCAGCCAATTTCCATGTCTGAGTGGAGGTTCGAACCCTGGTCTCTCAGTGTCCTAGTCCAACACTCAAAGCACCACACCATGCTGGCTTTATGTTTTCCTTAGCATTATAGTGAGAAGACTATCTTTTTCATTGAAACAAAACAATTGGAATGAGAATAAACTACTTATTTTTCATTCCTATGTCTTTCCTTTGAATGCTGCTGCTCTGTTGTCCTGCAGGAACAGCTCACTGAAATGTAATGCCTTCTACATTCAGCAGCATGAAGATAATCTTTTGCCAGGTGTAATAGATACAACTGGGATCACTCATGTAGCTAATTAAAATCAAAATCAGAATTGCACTTGTTAGAAATCATAAATGAACCATTTTAGGATAATGACGAATACTTTTGAAATTGCTAACACATGGAATGATGAGAAGGTTGAATTATCATTTCATTTACAATTCGCCAATGCTAAAGGAGAGTATGCTATATCATTTTCATGCACTTAAACCAAGTCTAGTTGCTGGCATTTTAGCCAAGTTTACATCAAATAGGACTAGAAGTTTATCAATGGTATAACCTTAAAACTTCAAGATTCAAACTGATTTGGTCACAGTTGTGTCTGAAGAGCTACTCTTGGTCTTGATCACCATTTCCTTGCTCCCCCCTCCTGAAAGTCTCAGGCCAATTTTACATCATGATGAACACATAATGTCCAATGATATTGACATACTGTTATCATGCAAGCATCATTCTAGCCTGATTTGGTGGAGTAAATGGCAGTTATTAGGATGAACTCTGCACTACCACTGCCAAATTTTCTACAAGATCTGCTCCTGCTTTGAAAAAATCAGCTAAAATGTCTTGCATTGTCATCTGCAAATAAGGTGGTGGCTTCTTCAGCCAATTTTTCTTCTGTCCTAATGGTAGGAATCACTGAAAGCTCCTTATATTTTCTCAACTTAATCATGAGCTTCAAAGGCCTGCCCAAATGGCTCATCCTGCAGTGCTTCTCAAAGCTTATTCTTTGGTTAAAAATTCTTGGGGTTAATGTAATACTGCCTTTTGCTTCTTTTTTCCTCAAAATTCTTCATAAGCACTACAAATAAAATAGTTATGTTAGAATGAAGTAATATGTGACCAGTTAATGCTATAACACTTTAAACATCATCAGTTAAAAAGGCATATATAAGAGAATGGTTTATTTAACTCCCTTATGATGATGGTTGAGAAGTCCTAGAATGGCAAAGAAAAATATGCAAGGAAATGTTGTGAAATATAAGTGTATCTTTCTAGAAAATATACTAAAAAGATACAGATGTCCTAATTAAAAATCTTATATATACTGTTAGAAATGTAATAATTGAACTCTTTCAGAGCATTCCACTAGTGGATAAAAATAAATAAAACAATATCTTGCATCCTAAAAGTTGCAAATCTCATTGAAAGCAATTGCAGTGAACAATTAAAGCAATTGCATAGTAGCTTAGGTATGAATCAGAACCCAATAATAAGAACACAAGGCTGAAAAGCTTCAGCTATTTCCAATACCTTTGGAACTATGTCTTCATGCTTGCCTGTTAAATATTTCTCTAAAATACATAGAAACGAATCCAGACTAGCGATCTTCATTGAGTAAACTTCTCTATGGATCCACCTCCAGTGTATTATCATGAGTAGCTGTCAATATAACTATGCTAACTTTGTTGCATGCATGGTTGGGACTTTTGAAATGTTGCTGAAGGATTCATCTGGTACGTGCTTGCAACAGATGACCCAGTGTCCCATTCTCCTCCTGCTGCCCTTTCTTCCTCACTGAACCTCATAGGAAACTCAGGTCATACTCAGTCCTCCTTTCTAATAGCAGCTTGGTGGGTAGGCAGGTGTAAATGTAAATGAAGCAGCGACTGCAACACTCAAAGAATGAGAAGGCCTTGTAGTAGTTGCCCTTCATATAATTGTGGTTAGTGGAGGGGAGTGTCATTGTTCCTACCACTGACAGCCTTTGAACCTCCTAGGAACCAGTGTAAGCAGGGTGGTGGGGCCTTTAATTATGCCAACATTATATCAGATCTTGGACTTTTTTCTTTTGGATCAGAACTGAGCATATAACATAGTATTTAATAGTTGTGTAAATATTGTGTGCTAGTGTGTGAAAAGTTTCTGTATTAGCTGCTGCATTAAATATCATCATCACCATCATCGTCGTCATCATTTATTACTATCAACAGATCCAAGAGACTTAAGTATAAAATAAAAGAACATCAAAAAGGAATAAGCACTAAATATGGCAAAAGGAATGGGCCCACTGCCACTAAAACACTCTCCAGCACTTTTGGCTTAATGGCAGAAGTTGAGACATCACTTAAACCATCTTGCGTCCCTATATTGGGAAAAGGCCTAAGTAAATAAAGGGTATAAGTAAATAAAATAATAATTAAAAATAATAATTAAACAGAACAATATCCATATTCACACAAGAATTAGATTAATACAGTACCACCTGCCCGCCAGCCTGCCCACCACAGATGGTAAGCCCCATTACCCTTAATGTCAGTGCATGCATGTGGCAGTTGAAAACCATGGGACTTCACGTCCCATAGTTTTTTACATCCATGAGGAGGGATAGAATGGAAATTCTCTGGATACTAAGGGCCAACTATATTCATGTGGAAAGTTGAAGTGACGGGTACTCATTTAGACCTAGTTGCAAAGCTATGCCACTCTTCTTACTCACAACATATTTTGGGCTCTTCAGAATGTTTGTAGAGGTTTTGTGTATTTTCATTCACATCTCTTAAATTTAAGTGCATTGTCAGCCATCTTGATTTTCAATTTTTAGGGGAAAGCAGGTTACAAATCAAATATATAATTAACTAATTAATACATCAGCATGGCTTGCCTCCCAAAGAGCCATTCTACTGATGAAATAGCTCCCTCCAGTAGATGATGATGGTAATAATAATAATAATAATAATAATAATAATAATAATAATAGTTTTTATTTGTATTTCCCACCTCTCCCTTCATCAGTAATATATATATATATATATATATATATATATATGCATGCACGCACACACACATATACATATAAAACAATAATACGAACAATAAAATAACAATATTATAATAGTTTAATAAAATAATCAATCATCATCAGCACCCAAAAGCCATACAACCAAGTTGGAAATAATACTTAATTAGCTTAAGGGTCCATTAAGGAGATCGAGTGGATAGGCCTGCCGGAAGAGCTTCATCTTAAGTGCCTTCTTAAAGGTATCTAAAGAAGTAATAAGACAGATCTCCTCCAGTAGGCTGTTCCACAACTTGGGAGCTACGGCTGTGAATGATCTTTGGGAAGTTGTAGTAAGTCTAGTTTTATAATGATCTAATAAGTTCTTCCAAGATGTTCTGAGAGTGCGAGGGGGATTGTGTGGGGAGAGGCATTCCTTCAAGTAACTCAGGCTCAAGCCATGTAGAGCTTTAAAGGTAATAACCAACACTTTATATTGCACCCAGAAGCCAATCAGCAGCCAATGAAGAGATTTTAAAAGGAGTTATATGGTCCGACCTAGGTGTTCTGGTGAATTTTGAACAAGTTGAAGCTTCCGAACTTGGTACAGAGGTAGCCCCATGTAGAGCGCATTGCAGAAATCTAGACAAGAGATTACCAGGGCAAGTACTATTTGCACCGGCACAAAAGAGTCCGCACACCTTTTCTTGGATAATAAATTGGCCACAACTTTATTTATCTGTACAGGGTATTAAACAGCTTTCAATAACAGTTTCTCAATTGACCATAATTTTGTTCTTGACACATGTGTCCTTGTACTTAACTGCAGTATCAATCAAGATTAAGCCATGCCCATCACAACATGTGTCAAGAACGTCCTGGTCAAATTAGTTACACAATTTCAACAAAGCATCCCCCCCATACCGGAAATGACGTCATAATTAAACATATGACATAAGCAAGTTATGACGCAATCAACGTGGTTGATGACATCATAGAGAGTTTAGTCAACTTGATGATGTATACCCATCATTCACATTAATTAATCCATTTTGGTAAGTTCTAATAGCTGAATTATCCCCTGGGGGGGTCCCTGCCCACCAGAACTAAATAAGATATCAACATTATAATTGACCAACCAAGACCCTGACCCCAAGTTGTGACAAGATAAGCGATAACATTTAAACTATTCATGTGTAACTCACAACCAACAATGACAGCACCAGATACCGCTATTATGCAAACCCACACTATATTACTCTCAGAGAGGGCAAAAAACCCAGGCTACAATAACTCTGGGAAAATTCCCTCCTGGCCCCGAAGGCAACCAGCCAAAGCGTGAGAGTAAATAAGTAAACAGCTGTTAATTAAGGGTGGGTGGATTGGGTCACTTGACTGCCCCAGCAAAAATGGCTGCAGCCACATGGCAGCCAAGGGCTATATAGCCCACAAATCTCACAGGCAATCTCATGAGATCCAAAGATCTTGTGAGATTACCCAGTGTGCTGGGGGAATCTCATGAGATCCCCCTGATTCGCTGGGCAGAACAGGAAGGGCAGAACTTCCTGCCCGCCCAGCCAATTGTGGCGTCGTCC
>CM034703.1:66924708-66966514 GCA_020142125.1 Phrynosoma platyrhinos | reverse complement strand
CTATTACCATGTATGGATGTGAGAGCTAGACAGTTAAGAAAGAAGACAAGAAGAATACCAATGCATTTGAGATGTGGTGCTGGAGAAGAGTGCCGAGGATCCTATGGACAGCCAAAAGGACAAACAAATGGGTCCTAGAGCAGATTGAGCCAGAAACCTCCCTGGAAGCCAAGATGACCAAACTGAGACTCGTACTTTGGACACATAATGAGAAGGGAGGACTCTTTGGAAAAAACAATAATGCTGGGAAAGCTGGAGGGAAGTAGGAAGAGAGGAAGGCCACATGCTAGCTGAATGAAACCTATTAAGGAGGTCACAGGTATGGGTTTGAAGGAATTAAGCAGAACTGTGGAGGACAGAGGGTCTTGGAGATGTCTCATCCCTAGGGTCACCTTGAGTTGAGATCGACTCAAGGGCAGTTAACAACAACAATAAACCAAAGGTAGAATCATATTTCATTTTCTATTTTTGGTTATGAAAGCTGGACAGTGAGGAAAGATGATGGGAGAGAAGTTAACTCATATGAACTGTGGTGCTGTTGGAGGGTTCTATGGATGTCATGGGCTGCTGAAAAGACAAATAAATAGATCTTAGAGCAAACAAAATCCAAAATGTTGCCAGAAGACAAAATAACTGACATTTTGAGGCTAATATATTTTGGCCATATCATAAGAAAAGACTTTTGGGGAAAGAAATGACATTAGGAAAGGTGGAAGGCAATAGGTAAGGTGAAAGACGACATTACAAATGGATTGACTCAATAAAAGAAGCCACAGCCATGAGCATCTCTTGGAGGTATCTCATTCATACCAGAAGAGGATTGCCATAGTTTGAGGCAGACTTGATAGTACATAAAAATAACAATAACCACAAAAATGCACTAATTTATTTCACCCAACATGGAAGTTTAACCAATGGAAGGGGAGCAAGATCATGCTCACTGGCTCTTCTCCATGTGGTACATGCTCAATATACTATTCTCCTCACCAGACCTGTGCAAAAGGATGCAGGAGACATTGATTGTGCTTACATACACTCTTTTACATGACTAGTGCTATGTGATAGAGAGAGACAGACAAGGGAAGGGAAGGGAAGGGAAGGGAAGGGAAGGGAAGGGAAGGGAAGGGAAGGGAAGGGAAGGGAAGGGAAGGGAAGGGAAGGGAAGGGAAGGGAAGGGACACGAGCAAATAACTAAGCAAGCTGCAATATTCTAAAGAGTGTTTTTTCATGACCAAATGTGACCTTGTTATTTCACTGTAAACTGACCTTTTAACAGCTAGCTTCAGCATCCCAAGCTTGTGATTTGCTCTCCACCTGTGAAGCCCATCCTTTAAAACACAAGAGGATTCTAGCATAATTGAGCCTTAAATTCTGCTGGAAACTTCTGAACCATTAACCTGCCTGACTCTATGCTAGATCCTCACTAGAAAATAAAGTCATTGGGAAATGTTACAGATATTGTCAGGAAAATGTCAATGTTTGAGACTCTCGGTGCTGACTTCATCCAGAAAAGTCTGTTATATCAGATCTGAAGGATGAAAGGAATCATGAATATTCCCTTCCAACAGGCATACTTCATTAACATTTATCCTTCTCCCCAGGAAGCTTGCTTTTGGAATTAAACCTTGCCTAGCTCTATAAATAACAGAGAGATGCTGTAAACATCATCAGCGACAGATGGCACCAATAGTGCCCAGGAACAGTATGGAGAGCCATTTTGAAGGTCCCGTTTTAATTTTACCTGCAGGCTAAAATAAATTATGCTTGCCACAGGTATGCTAGTACTGGCCTAATACATGTTACACAGTAGGAATGAGAACTACAGTGAGCATGGGGCCAATATTGCTGCCTCTGGAACCTCCAGTTGTGTGTGAGTGTATTTTAATGGCTTTCTAGTGTTGTATTTTAACTGTTGGTTTTATGTGTTTTAAATTGTGTTTTCTATTTTAATGAATTGTACCCCACCTTGAGCCTTGAGGAGAGGTGGGAAAGAATTATTTATTTATTTAAGGAACAGGCACTTAGCCCACAAAAATAACTTCTTTGACTGCAATCCATAACACATTTCATCCCATGAAAGTCTGTTAGAACTGTTTCTACAATGAAAGATGATGAATTACATTTCTTCTTTTTTAAAAGGTTTATTAAAGAACTCTTCATTACCTCTTTTTTACTTTTGAAAAAGTAATTTGCATTTACAAGATATATTACATAGTTTGTTGAATTATAGTTTCAATTATATATCTATCTTTTAAAACTGTTTTCATTTCATTTCATTTCATTTTCATTTTTTTTAACTTAAGAAAAATTAAAACTATAACCCACTGTACAAAACCCACCTCATCATTTACTCATTATCCACAAGTTAGCATTATACAACAGAAGAAATAACACAGGCCAGCACTTGAACCAAGGGCCCCTCTATCAATTTTGCAAGGGCCCCTCTATCAATCCCCGAGGAAACATATATAGGGAACACAAAACACCACTGCACCTAACACCACTGCACCTAAATAAACCTATAGTTGTGGCGAGACTTGGAACAGGACTTCCTGATTTGGCACTCAGTTTCTTAGCTACTATAATTGCTTCCACTGTTCCTTTGCTCCTTGATTTCCCCCCATCACTTCTTCAAAAAGGCAAGGGGGAAATGCATTCAGATTTCCCTCTGCAACATAAACTAGAGCTGAACCTCTATGTGATTATCTGAATCTGAGTCACTTAAGCATGGAACTGGTTCATAAACTTCAGAGACTACATTTGCATGTGAATATTGATTTCTTTCACATGAATGGTACATCCTTTTATGTTGCCTTTGCATGAAGTTTGCCTCCAGAGAATTGATATGTTTCCATGTTTCTGCTTGGTAGTGATGATTTCTCCCACTTTCCTTCCCTATTCCAGTCAGAAACATTTCCTTGAACAGAACCAAATCAAGCAATGAGATTGTTGATTATCTGTGATTCCATTCCTGTGAGGCAGAAACATTTCATTCAACAGAGAGAACAGCTGACCTTTGTTATGTCATCAGATAAGCAGAGGGAGGAAAACAGGCATCCATCAAATGAAATTAGCATATGTACCTATGAAGTACATTGTCTTTATTGTGTCTATTACAGATGCCATGGATGTATGAAGGGATATCATAAAATTTTAATTATCACGTTAAATAAATTTGTCAGAAAATTTGTTTTGATTCATAGTTTTTAACTTATCTTTACATATTCACCATCCAGATTTACATATTTTCCCCAGCGTTTCTTGACCCTCCAAATACTGTTATTGTAGAAGTCTGTAGATTGCACCTTACAAGGATTTTACAATTTAGTCACTTCTAGCACAACCTGTCACAAAAATAAAGGACACAATGAGGTGATTTTCTCACCATCATGCACTTAGGAACCAATGTGACACTGACAAAATTTCATCAATATACCGTAATAATTTCTGAGTGATAATTAGTACTTTACGATATCCCCTTGTAAGGTGCAATTTGCAGACTTCCACAATATCAGGTATTCGGAGGGTCAAGAAACACTGAGGAAATTGTGTACATTTGTATGGTGACTACGTAGAGATAAATTAACAACTACAAATCAAAACAAACTTTCTGTCAATTTTTTTTAAAGGTGATAATTAAAACTTTATAACATCCCCTTGTATACTTGCTATAAAATGGAATTACATAGTATAAGGGTATTGACCCAGATAAAAATCATTACCTATGGAAAATTAATTCTGTAAACCTCTACACTCCTCATTGGCAAGAACCTGAATTCTTAACATTTAGATTTTTCAGGAGTTAGTTTTACTAGTATAATGAGGAAGAAACACACATGCATTTTATACATGGAAAATCCTTTGTAATTAGAAAAGGAGGAGTATGTGCTTCCTATATTCATCCATATAAGCAAGATGAACATTCTCATTCTCAACAACCAAACAACTGTCCTTAATTTATTTGTTATATACTAAGATACTTTATATCCCAGCCTCCAGATTAAATTATCAAGCCAGCTTAAAATAAAATATTTTAACAGAAAATAAAATAACATACATTTTAAAAGTTTCAAGCAGGAAATATGCAAAAGGAGTGTTAAAATAACAAGCAATTCAGAATTAAAAAGATCATTAAAAGTTTTAAAGCCTTGGAAAATGCATACATATCAAAGTGAGTGCCCTTGAGTCATTTTTTTTAAAAAAACCTCAAATCCATTAAAACCAACCATATTGCCACAAATATTGTCACAAAGCAGTATGTTAACTTTTCTAACTGTTCATCAGGCTACATGGGATGAGAGGAGGAAAGAGGGAAATAGGAAAAGGGAAAAGGGAAGGAGAAAAGAAGAAAAATAAAGCTACAAATACAAAATTGCAACCAGAAAGTTTTCATTCAGACTTTCAAGATGGAGAGTGCAGACTGTCAGGATGGAGACTGATCGATGCTGAGATGAATGATGCCAAGTAGAAAGCATTTGAGTGCTCAGGGTGATCTGCCAAACTCTGACAATGTTTGAGTAGTACTACCATGGAGATTGTCTAAATGGGCACTCCACATGAAACAAATTCCCTCTGAACAGGAGATGTCACCATGTAATTCAAAGGGAAAAGATCTAGCCCTGGAAACATTATTATAGTGCCATAATAAGGTATGGCTCCTTGGCTTAATAACATACTGGCTCTTTGGCTTAGTAACAGAGATGAATACCACCCCCTAGGGTTGGACATGACTTGACAACCTTGTCAATAGGAAATACCTTTACAATTTTTTAAAAAATAAGGTATGGGATCAGAAATGAAGAACTGGGCTTCTTGTTTTGCTACAGTACCTTTCCCACTTTTACTCAGGCCTAATCTCTTTGGTTGTATTTTCAGAAACTTGGGAAATCATGACAGGACTAGAGAAACCCAAAACTTCTCAAAGAATTCTCTAAAGAAGCTAAAACATACTCACAAGCCAACCACAAATAAAGAGCAGAGGATTTCACCCATCACTAGCTATTTTTTCTTAGAGCAGAGAAAGCCAGCTTCCATGGGTACAAGAGACATTTTTTCCCCTCCAAAACCTTTAAACAGAGTACCATTTCCTAGCGGACCTTGCTTGTGAGTACACTCATCCTTCTGGGAATCTTCTGGACACTAGATCTATCCATAGACAAGGCAATTTTGAAGTGTGTTTAAAGGCCTTGTTCGCTCTTAAACTTGATAGCAGAATTGGTGATAGCAGTAGAGAAAATGGGCCTTAGAGACCTATGAAGTATTTCAAAAAAGGAGATTGCATTCATGAGCAGTGTGGTCTTCATCCAGTTTCAGAGATATGAGGAATTAATCCCTGAATCTTCATGCAATCCTTTATTCATTTCAGTTGGCCTCATACAAGAGAAATTCCAAGGGAACTGTGTTCAGTACATTTCTCTCTACTTGTGTTATCACACAATCCAAATGAAAAATGTTTGTGCATAGTTTATAGTCTTGAATAGCATTTTATTTGAAAAGCTTTTCCAATACCAAACCTGTGCATCAGGAGTCGACATAGCAAGTGTCATGGATGATTATGATCTAGAAGAGATATGAATTGTAATTTAAATATTTAAAGCCATCATAGCCCTTTAACCTAGGATACTCTTCATAGATACATCAACTATTCAACTTCTTAAAGACTTCCAGGGGGCTTCTCAGAACAGAGTATATTTCTCTCTAGGGAACTTGCTTAGATTCTGTTTAATTGTGGATGATTTTTTTATTGTAAAACTATTTCATTCTGTCAGATTTTATTAGCATTCTTATATGAGGTTATTCTGTGATAAAAAGTTCTTTTGCTAAAGAACTGTAAATGGAGTATAATCTATTGGGGAAATGGGATTTGATTAACTGCTACTGGAATGCTACTTCTAATGTTATCAATTAATGTTCTGTTCAGATTAAGAGACTGCTCTTCCTACTCATCCAATGTCTGGTCATATGTAATGCTCATGATGGTATTTCTCAGCCCCATAGGTACATGAAAATACACATTTATATACTCAAGATGAATGTATTACAAGAATTCATATTTCTCAGCTAGGACCTGGTTTTATTTACTTGTCTATTTAAAACATTTTCATACCATCCATTCAGTAATTTAAGGAAACTTACCATAACTAGTAAAACAATATGAAATCAGTGGAAGGGAGTGCTAAAAACAAGGAAAGGAGGAGCAAGATGCAGTAGAAATTAAAAGCCAGGTCAAGGGTTATGGTTTTCCCCATTACATAAAAGATATTAGTATAGGCACTTGGGGTGAGGGAGCTTTGGAAAGAGAAATCAATGAAGACAAAATCACAGGGGAGGAAATGGACCTCTTTTCTATAGCTAGATGTGAGTACAGGGTGAGTTCAGATGCTGATAGACTATGGGGCAAAACAGACTATTCCAAAGGAGTGGCTCTGCACTGCCCCTTTACTCGCCAGATTGGGACTGTGGCAACTGCACACCACAGCCCCAATCTGGTGTTTTTCTGGCACAAAAAGAAGTGGCAACATGCTGCTCTTTTTTGCATTGGAAAAAGGCTCCCCTTTCACTCCCGCCACAGTTCTTCTGCACTCCTGTGGCACGCAGTCTGTAATTGCTGCACTGCAGGAGTATTCCCATGCTGCCTACTGTCTATCAAAACTGCCAGAAATAATTACAAAAGAGAAGTATCCAGAGGTCAACTTGTGAAAAAAAAAAGGGGGGGCATTTTTTGCTCTTTAAAACTGGGGGTGGAATGTCTGCAATCTGTTTAAATGGAAAATTGTTACCTGAAGGCTTTCAAGTCATGCAACTTATTTTTGGAGACTGGCACAAGGATGGTCATAGAATCATAAAATCATAGAGTTGGAAGAGATCACAAGGACCATCCAGTTCAATTTCTTGCCGTGCAGGAACACACAATCAAAGCACTCTCAGCAGATGGCCATCCAGCCTCTGCTTATAAACCTCTAAAGAAAGAGATTCTGCCACACTTCGAGGGACTCTGTTTCACTGTTGAACAGCTCTTATTGTCAGGTTTTCTTCTTCTTAATGTTTAGATGTTCCAAGCTATATGGAGATGTTCCAAGCTATATGGAGTAGCTGATGGCTTGAAAAACAGACATGGGGCTACTTGTACTCCCAGAACTGCACTTTGCCTACCCCATCCTTGGACAACACATTCCTTAATTATGCAACATGGGAGTTAGTTTCTTAAAGCTGCATGGGAGTTAGTTTCTAAAAGCTATTAAGGTGGTATATATATATATATATATATATATATATATATATTCCAAGTCCTTTTATTTTGAAAGTGAATAATACTTCCTCAGACTTTCTCTCCACACCATCTAATGTTCCCCATCAATCATCTTTTCCCCTCTAATCCACAAAGCCCAACAGTTTAAAAAAGATTATCTACCCTTCTGATTATTTTAGTTGCCCTTTGTGGTACTTTCTGTAGATCTTTTATATCCTTTTAAAAGCTGAGGTTACCTGACCTGCACACAGTTTTCTAAATGCAAAGGATTTATATAATGGATGAATAATACTACTTGTTCTGTTTTTATTCCTTGCTTAATAATAATGTTGTATTGGCTTTTTCAAAAGTATTGCAATGTGTATTGTAACATGACTCAGACATCAACTTACTAATAGCTCAATCCTATGTATGCCTACTCAGAAGACCAACTGTGGACCTTTGCAGACTGCCAGAAATAGTGCACATTAAATTGAGGCACTGCCCTGGCTCAGTGCTAGGGAGTTATGGGAATTGTATTTTTTTCTGGGACATTGAGCCTTCTCTGTCAGAGAGCTCTGGTGCCACAATAAATTACCATTCCCATGATTCCCTAGCACTGAGCCAGGACAGTGTCTCAATTTAATGTGCACTATTTCTGGCAGTCTGCAAAGGCCCTGAGTTAAATAAACCATCTATCTGCGCACACATACACACACACTCCTTCAAGTCACCTGTTGACTTATGGTGATCCCATGAATGTCACATGGGTTCCTTAGGCAAGGAATATCCAGAGGTGGTTTTGCTAGTTCTTTCATTTGAAATATAGCCTACAGAGCCTGTTATTACTTGTGCTTTCCATTGAAGCCTTACTTCTTGGTTAATTGTAGATACAGTTGAAATCTGTGTAACTTGACAGGAGGCCTAAGCAGACTGCCAGAAATAGTGCACATTAAATTGAGGCACTGCCCTGGCTTAATGCTAGGGAATCATGAGAATTGCATTTTTTTTTCTGAGACATTGAGCCTTCTCTGTCAGAGAGCTCTGGTGACACAATAAATTACAGTTCCCATGATCCCTAGCACTGAGCCCTGGCAGTGCCTCAATTTAATGTGCACTATTTCTGGCAGTCTGCTTAGGCCCTAAGCCACAACAGCTCCAAGTACATTTATGTCTACCATCAACATATTTCAGATGAGATAGGTTAGTAAAATGTCACTCTAATATATTCTTCACAAGATCATGGTTTTGAAACTCTTCCATACTTATAGTTGCAATAGCAAATCTCTTATACATTGGAGATTCTGAACACCAGATAATGTTAATCATAACTAATTAAAGGAAATTGTAAGGATGAATTGAACCACACAGGAGACTGCAGCAGCTCCAGGTAGCTCTTATGGAAGCAAATGTCTAATATCACAAGTTCTAAGCAGCTGGCTGAAGAAATTAATTTCCCTTCCATTTCTTCTTTGGGCTCTCCCCCAACCAAAAAAGGTCTGTTTTGAAGACCTTTCTAGCATAAGATCAATCAAGGGTACAAAGGCATCTCTCCCTAAAAGTTGATTTCAGTGTGGCCATCTATTATTTCACCAGTTCATCCTGGGATTCTTTGTGTAACACCTTGACAGTCCCTACCTCACAATGCTTCTGCTTTCCCCAAAGTTCTGTATCAGCTGTCTTCTAATACAAACTTGGTCCATAGTCAGTGATGCTATCAATATTGAAGTGGTGTCACTAGGGCTGGTGTCACCTCACGGTGGCAGCAGCAGCAGTGGACAGACAAATACTGGTGGGCGGGTGATTCATCAGACAATCCTGCCCCCTTCTCTTCCTCTGCTTCACCCACCTGGTCAGAAAGACATGGGCAGCTGGTCAGATGGGCAGGTGAGGTAGCAGGTAGCTCCACCTCCTTTCCTCCCTATGCTTTGCCTGTCCACCTAGCCACCCAGCTGCAGAAAGTCCTTAGCAGCTGGATAGATGGGTTGGCAAAGTATTGGACAGTCCTGCCCCTCTTTCTTCCTTCTGCTTCATCCACCCACCCAGGTAACCTAGAAGGACTCAGGCACCTGGATGGGCAAGCCAGCAAATTGCCCCACCCTGACCAGGAGGGAAGGGAGGGCAGAGTAAGACTCTGTAATTGAGGCATCTGCCTCCCTTTTGTAGAGGTAACCTGGCTGGAGATGGGGGGGGGGGTTAAAATGGATGATGAGCAACTACCCCACCAGTGGTGTCCCCCCTCCTGGGATTTCACCCCTGTACTCTCCTGTTGATGCCCCTGCAATGTTGTTTGGTGGCAGCTGAACTGCTAAGCTTGTCCATAAAATCATGAGTGCTTTGATAGACAGTGCATTGCCACAAGTTTTGGGCCCATAGCTACAGTTCCAGTATGGAATTCAAAGGTATCCTGGTGGCTCGTAGTGAAAACATGAGAGAATGAACAAAAATTAGAAAAGATTAGAAAACCTGATCATTAAGAAATGTCAGGGAACCCTTTCAGCCTTTGGCTGAATTCAATTCCACAGAAGTTTTTAGGGGTCACATTCCAGTGGTGTGTGGAGTCAAAAGCAAAAAGATGGAACCAAAAATACTGGCATATGTTAGCTTACATTCTTACAGACAATATCTAGGCCTTCATAGAGACAGTGAAGCCTTTTAGAATAGGAAGCAAAGATAGAACAACTGAGAAAGCATCAATGTTTTCATAGAGAGTGGTGAGTATCATCATCTAGGAACCTTAGAGAGCAAGATTGGGACCTAAGGATGGAGATTATCATACACACAAATGAAGTGGCCTTTCCCCAATGGGATAAGGTTGCATTATGGGTTGCAAATGGATGTTATTCCACACCAAAATGTCACTATGCTGCTGGATGATTGCAACCCATTTCCCAGCTGCGCTTAGCCTACTGATTTTGAAAAAATGGGAAGCTTCCATACTTAAAAATCAGTGAGCTAAGCGAGGCTGTGAGATGGGTTGTAGTCACCTGGCAGCATCGGTGGCATTTTGGTGTGCAGTGACATCCATTTGCAACCTGTAACGAGACCTTATCTTGTTGAGGAAAGGACAATTTATTTGCATGTGCAACAATCTCCAATGTCTGATTCTCTCCTAGATCCTGAGGTTCCCCTGAGACTATTTTTTTTAAAAAAAAAACATTTATTGTTTTATAAAAAAAATAACATAGCATATACCAGGGGTAGGCAACCTAAGGCCCGGGAGCTGGATGCACCCCCCTCGAGGCTTTTGGACCGGCCCCAGAATGGTCCTGCTGCCACCACCTGCCACCGCCCACCATCGCCCACCGCTGCCACCGCTGCCTGCCATGATGATATTGATTATTGTTGTTATTACTTGTTCTTGGGGTTTTCTTGGGAAAATCTCCACAAGGGTTTTGCCATGGATTTTCTGGGGCTAAGAGAGTGTGCATTCATATTTTTTAATTTTTTAATTTTTAATTTTATTTATTTATTTATTTATTTATTTTTGGTGCTTCGGCCCCCCCAATTGTCTGAGGGACAGCAACCCAGCCCCCGACTTAAAAAGGTTGCCTACTCCTGGCATATACCATTCATTAAATCAGCAAAACAAATCAAAACAAAACAGACTTCCTTGTCATCCATGTTCTACTAAACCGCCTGAAATAGTCTTACTTCATAATTACATTAATTAATCCTGTCATCAAACTTATATCAATTCTTATTAACTAAAATTACCATATACATTTCTTTTATCATTTAACCCTTTTTTTTTTTTGCACCATTAAATTAGAGGTCTTTGGTTTAATCAAGACCTAAAGCAAAATTTGAACCCTGTTCTTGTCACCAATACTTTACCAATAGTTTCCAATCCTTTTTAAAAGAATCTATTCCTTTTCTCTTCACCAAACATGTTAGTCTCCCAATATTTCTTCACTTCTTTGCAGCTCCACCATAAGTGGTTAAAAAGTGTCTACCTCTTTTTCACACTTCCAAAATAAATTTTCCTGATTCCTTTTGATTTTAGCCCATTTATAAGGGGTAAGGTACCATTGAAACTGCATTTTGTAATAATTGTCTTTTATATCGTAATTTAGTGTATATTTTAACCCAGGGGTAGGAAACCTTTCCCCTTTAAGGGCCGAGGGACTTCAGCTCCCAGAATCCCAGGAGCTATTGGCCAACATGGGACTATTGGCCAACATGGCTGAGGCTTCTGGGAGCTGAAGTCCCTCGGCCCTTAAAGGGGAAAGGTTGCCTACCCCTGCTCTAGGTTTTTTTCCTACCCCATAAAAATTTGGATGGATCCTTATGCCACCTTTCAAAAGGAGAGTCATTTATAATAATAGGAATGTTTTGGTACAGGAAGAGCAGGGCATTCATTTTTATTGTGGCAATTGTTCCCATCCAAGATAAATTCAATTTATTCCATCTATCGAAATCTTTTAAAATATCACTCCAAATTTTGTCATAATTAGTTTTAAACAAATCTGAATTCTTTGTCTTGAAATTTATACCCAGGTGTTTAACCATTTTTTTTCTCCTAGATTTAGATTTTTCCTTTAACTTCTTTTTCTCATCATTTGTTAAATTTATCAAAAGCATTGACATTTTTTTCTCTATTTATTTTGAGTCCTATCACCTCTCCAAAGTGCTTTAACATTATCTATACACTCCAAAGGGTTTGATACTGATATCATTAAATCATCTGTGAATGCCTATAGTTTAAATTCACTTCCTTTTATTTTAATCCCCTGAATCGATTTATCTTCTCTAATCTTATTAGCTAATATTTCTAAATTCATTATAAATAACAAAGGTGATAATGGGCATCCCTGCCTTACACCTTTTTGGATTTCACATTTACTTGTACTTTCCCTGTTTATCAATAAGGTGGCTTCTTGGTTTTGATAGATTGATTCAATCCATTTTGCAAAATTTTGACCCATATCAATTTTCTTGATTACTTTCAGCATAAATTTCCAATTTAAGTTATTAAACGCCTTTTTTGATATCAAAGAAAAATATTGCTAATTTCTTATTTATATTTTCCTATGAAATTATATTAAATTTATCAAATTTCTAATATTGTCTTTATTCATTCTATTTGGGAGGAATCCCGCCTGATCTTCATGGATCCAAGTAGTCAGCCATTTTTTCAATCTATTGGCTATTATATTCACAAATATTTTATAGTCGCAATTCAATAATGATATAGGTCTGTAGTTTTTAGGATCTAATTTATCCCTATTCTATTTTGGGATCAGAATTATATTTGCTTGTAGCCAAGTCTTAGGTATTTTACCAGCTATGACCTCATTCATTGTTTTAAGTAAAGGGTGAGCCAATTGATTAACAAAAGTTTTGTAGTATTCCAGAATAAAACCATTGGGACCTGGTGCTTTAGCCACTTTCATATTTTTTTATTACATCAAGTATCTCTCGTAGCTCTATCTTTTTGTTTAACTCTGAGCTTTTGTTAATCTGATCAATTTTTCCTCTTGTAGAAATGTAGATATTATTTCAGTTTTATCATGATCTTTAGTTGGTTTTCTCTTAACTTAATTTCCTGATCTAGCTTTTTAATATGAGCCACCTTCTTTCTTTTTATTTCAGCTCCTTTCTTTAAAAAAAATATCCTCTCATATAAGCCTTTGATGCATCCCAAACCAAATTTTCTGAAACCTCTTTTCCTAAATTTTCCTGGAAGAAATAGTTAAGTTGATCTTGGGCCTCCTTTACAATATTTTCATTCTGTATCAGGTTATTGTTCAGTCTCCATCTAAAGTCTTTTTGTCTATTCTTCATGACCAATACTATAGGGTTATGGTCTGATCATATAGTTGGGGCAACTTCCACCTTAAATATTTTTTTACACAATAGTGTCAAGACCAGAAACATATCTATCCTTGACCAAGAGTTGTAACATTGGAAGAAGAAGGTATATTCTTTTACATTGTTATATAACATTCTCTATATATCTTTCAAGGACAATCTGTTTATCACTTCAAAAAAAAAAAAGACTTGGGTAATTTTCTTTGGTTTAGTTTAATATTCTTCCCCAAAGTTCTATCCATTTGTGGATTTATTACCCCATTCCAATCACCCATAGTGATTATCAATTCATTATCAGACTCTCTAATTTATTTAATAATTGTTCAAAAAAATTCCTTTATTTACCAACGGTGCATAAACCCTAACTAATAATATTTTCTCTCCTTCCAATATTATTTCTACAATTACATAATGGCCATTTGGGTCCACAAATAATTCCTTAGATTCAAATCTTGAATTAATATACATCACCACCCCTTTTTTGTATTTTTGGCCTCTGATACATATTTTCCTAATTTTGGATTTCTAAGGTATTTCTCATCCTTCAATCTAATATGGGTTTCCTGCAAAGAAATAATGTCAAGTTTTAACTCTTGAAGGTAGTGAAATATCTTTTTTTCTTTTTTGTGGAATATTCAAACCCTTGACATTCCATGATAGAATCTTTTTATTTGTCCATTTCATCTTCCCCCCTTTCATTATATTCTAACAAAGTCCCTCTCATCTTTCCTCTACACCCTATCTTCTAAAGGCTCTACTTCTCGAATCAAATCATGCTCATCAAAATCCTCTGAAGTGTCATCCTCTTCTACCTCATCCTCAATCTTTATCTCCAATTAACTGTTCCCTCTTCTTCCTGATTCTTTCTTTCCTTTAATTCCTCTCTTATTTCATTATCTTTCCTATTTCCATTATGCCTTTGTCTCATTCTTTCACTATCAGTCCCTTGTCCTCGGACTTCATCTTCTTTCCCCTTGTCTTTATCTCTACCTTTTCTCCTTTTTTCCTCTAGATCCCAAAATCTTCTAGCCTCCACCACATTCTTTATTACTACTCTTTTCTTTCAATACCAAAATGTTAGCCCCTCTGGCTGACCCCATCTATACGGTATGTTTTCCTGTCTGAGAAAAGCAGTCAAGAATGTATATTCCTTCCTTTATTTCAATAGTCTTGCTGGGACATCCTTACGAATTTGCATTTGACTACCCTCTATTTCAAAAGGCATTTCATTATGGCATCTCAGAAGTAGGTCTCGTATCTGTTTTTGAACAAAATAAATGACAATATCTCTTGGCAGATTTTTTGCTTAGCTACTAGCAAATTAAGTTGAAATGCCTTATCAATCTCATATTGGAACTGCTGACAATCCTTTTCCAAAAACTGGACTAATTTTGGTGTTAATAGCTCCAACAAATTCTCATTTTTACTTTCTGGCAGCTCTCTTATCTTCATGCATTTTTTCTCTTAATTTCTGTTCCCAGACTGCCTTCTCATCTAAGTCCTGTTCTCTTTTTTTCTAATATCTTCTAATTCTTCTCCCAATCGATCACTCCTATCTACCAAATTGTTAATTTTATGATTTGCTACAGTCAATTCACCTGTTATCTTCTCTATTGTTTGGTTTATTCCCTGTAACTCAGTCCTTATTTCTTGGTGTATCTGTTTTGAAATCCTTTATTTCCTGTCTTATCTCTATCTTAGTTGCTTTATCTCATCCAGCAGAACCAAATTTGGATCTGTCACCTTTGGTTGTTCTGTGGAGGGTCTCCTTGGTAGTTGTGTCTGACTTTTTTCTTGATATCATTTTTTTCCCTTATTATTGTTTCCAAAAGAGCAATTTGACTGTAGCACTATTAACAATACACACCACAGTTATGGTATATTATACCATATTTGTTATAAACATGACACAACCATTTTAACAATTAGCTACAGAAAACAGAGGAAACACTATTAAAAATCTTAATCAAATTCTTATCTCTCTGCTAACTTGACACTATTAACAGTGGCCCTATGATGACTGGCTTAATAGGAAACTGTGTCAAAAAAAGTACTATTTGAGAACCTTGTTGTTGTTGTGTGCTTTCAAGTCATCCTCAACGTATGGCAACCCTAAGGCAAAACTATCACTGGGTTTTCTAGGTAGAACTTGTTCAGGGGGGTATCCTTGTCTTCCTCTGAGTCTGAGAAAGTGCGATTTGCTGAAGGACACCAAGTGTGGGCTTCTATGCCCAAATGGGGATTTGTTCTCTAAAGTAGTAGTTCATAGCTCAGACCACTGCACCACACTGGCTCTCCTGCCTACTTTGGCCTTTATTCTGGAGGTGCCCATCAGTTTCAGGGCTCAGTAATAGCAAAGCTTATTAGTGTTTAACAGGATGGTTCTCATATTAGTATTCCTAGAAAATTCTCCTAGACTCTTGGCTCTTATGGTCAGAGACTGGGGCTCAAGCCTCTTGGTTTCACTCAAGTGAATCCATCATGGAGAAATCCAGGTAGTCCCTTTAACAAGGATTGATTTGGGAATCACTGATCATAGTAATTTATATTTTGCCACTCAACAGCTACTTATTCTTTGTTCAATATTCATACACTATTCAATTAGAGGTTTTTTGTCATTAAAAACATAGCCTTTCCATACTATAGAAATGATTCTGAAATATACCATGTGTTTGCATTCCTTAGCCTCCAAAGAATAATTAAAATATTTTCACTTAAAATGAACACCACCTGTTAACATTCATTAAAATATTTTAAGAGATTGCATTATGTTAATAAACAGATGTCCAAAACATATTACAAGTAATTAGGTGTAGAATTATCCACAAAAAAGCTGGTAATAATTAAGCAGATGGTTTGTCTAGAATTACCTGCCATGTGCACTGTCACTGAGTTCATGCAAAAATATCCACAAAATTTAGCATATTCTGAGAAGCATTGGTAAATCTATAGTTTCCTTCGCTCAGATAATACCCTGTTACTGCAATGGATTATAAATTGGATTAGAGTAAATATAGATTGGAAATAGCAGTAACCATGAATTATGTCAGCTAGATTATTAATGGGCATAGATAGACATGCCTGACTACTAAAAATATCTTCACAATTTCTCTCCTCTGAAAGTTAGAGATGTGCTAATCTCTAATAAGGCCTTTGGGGTTGTGGTTTCCTGACTTTGGAATGCTCCCTGCAGGGGAGCTCATCTGGCATTGAGTTGTCTATGGCCTGAATACTATTGATGGACTATGCCTCTGGTTGCACTTTTTCCAGGATAGGACAGTAGTAGCAAAGGAATATAGAGAAAATCTGACAGCTCTGAGCAGCATATTTTTTCCAATGATTTCCTTCCTTCCTTCACCTCTACTGCAATTACAGGCTGTCCTTTTCTGTCACTACTCCCTACACTGGTGTAGTTAATGCCAGAGTAAGGGCCTCGGCAGATGGCTTATTGAGCCATCTTGGAGGCAAGGAAGAGGAGGGGCAGCTGCACGCGCGGTGCACCTTCCTCTTCCCGAGGTTGCCCTCGGCGCTGCCGGCCCTCCGCACGGCCGGTGCACCGAGGGCAACCTCCTGCCGCAGTGTCCTCACACGCTGTGGTGGAAAAGACAGGGAAAGTGCGCCCTACGCCAATTTGGAGCTCCTTTTAGGGTTGCTGCAGGAGTGCCGCGGTGCGGAGGCTGCGGTCCCGCAGCGCTCCAGACCAGGGCGTCCCTGATGCCCTGGTCTGCATCCCCTCTAATTTATCAACAAAACATGAATCTTGAACTTTTGGAAAAGTCTGAATAACTTGAGAGATTTGCTTAGGTTGCTTAAGGAGTTTTGACTCTTCCTTCCCCTCTGCTTGCCCAGTAAAGAATCAGTGGGCCTTTGGTATCCTCTGGAGTTTGTTTCTAGTATCCCCCAAGGATTCCAAAATGCCTTATATACAATGGCTTGTATATACAAGGAGTGCCTTATATACAATGGCTTGTAAAACACTGTCCCTTATATAAAATGGCAAATCAAGGTTTGCTTGTTTTTAATTTATATTTTTTAAAAAAATATTTTCAAACCATGGATGGTTGAATCCATGAATAAAGAATATGTAGATATACAGGGCCAACTGTATTTTCTATTCACTCAAGCCTCTTATATATAAATGTAGATGCATTGGTTCAATCTCTTTATTGTTGTGTACTGCTCCTATAACCCTATATTTTATTTGATTGCATACACTCCAACATTTCACTGATAAAAATTCACTGACACATGGGGCCAAGCAACTTTAAAATGGCAAAAATTAATAAAAAAGAACACACAATTTGCAGTTCACCTTTCTCTGAGACTTCCTGGAAAGGTCAATAGCCTTTCCTCTTCACCCCACTTTCTAACTATGGCGTGAAACAGATGGGCCAAATAGATTGGTGCAAAGCCGTGCCACCACTGTTCACACCAGGACTGTGACAACCACATATGTCTGTTCCCAATCCAATCTGCTGCAATGGTCCTGAACTGGAATGCCAAAAGAAACAGATTCTATCCATTCCTTTTGAGCCCAGTTCTTTCCAGATGACATGGGCATGGCATGGATTCCAGCTATTTTGGGGTTTGCCTCATCTGAACTCTATGCCCTGAATACGGCCAGAATCCATGTCATTTGGCCTGTGTGTTTTGTGCCTGAGTTAAGTGAGTGGAAACTACTTTTGCACAAATGGAAATAAGGTGAGGACAAAAGGAGGAAGTGAGAGGCAGAGGGAGAAATTGGAACATTTTAAAAGTGACTGAAAAAGTGTGATGAAAGAAGATTAACTTGGAGTGTCCCTGCCAAATTGGAAAAACTGGAGTGTATGTGATTCTAATATTATACTTGTTTTTGTAATACGTATTTATTTTATTTTTTTCCAGCCTGGAATTTTTGATTGAGAACTCAGGTATACTTTCTTTAAATGAATTAATTAAGAAAGTATAGAACATGTTTCGCTGTCTCTTTGACTTAATTCACAGGGATATTGTATGTTGTGCAAAATAAAATAAAATAAAATAAAATAAATCACATATTTGTATACAAGTTATCTGACTTTCACATAAATCCACCATCCTACAGTAAATTTCTTTCTAACATGTTTCCTGGAGATTTTTAGCATCTGTTTATTTTAATCTTTAGAAATGGGAAGAGGCCAAGTGAATGGTACTTGTCACTGAAATGTAAGAATTCATTTCTCATGGAAATTAGGTAGAGCACTGAGCCAGGACAGTTAAAGTGGCCTCAAACTGCATTATTTCTGGCAGTCTGTAAAGGTCCATATTTATGTAAATCACCAGGCAGGAGAAAGAATCAGTGCTTGTGTTTTAAATTTGGCTAGAATAGCATTTTCCAATCTCTTTGGTCTGAAATGGCTTCAGATGAAGCACCTCATTCATTAGGGCTTAATTTTGAGTATTGACAGTTTACTTCCCAAAGTCTGATCTGCTTAAGCTTGTGGTTAAGGCAAAAGCTTTGGCATAATCACCTGTGTGAACAGGTCAATAACTTTACCAACTCAGTTCCCCTGCTTTGCCTTTTGAAGTGACCTTTGGACTTGCAATCACTGCATTCTGCTCATGCTTTATTTCACTTTATTTTACTGTAGAGCACTTTGGAATGTTTGTCATGAAAAAAGCTACATAAATATTAATGTGTTGATGGTGTTATGGCTTTTCAAGTCTATTTTTCATTTCATGGGGTTTAAGAGCTACAAAATTTACTGAGTGTACAAAAAATATAGGTATAATGGACTTTCTGAAATGCCCTGAATGAGATAAAATGCATGAATTATTAATCTCAGTAAAGTTAGTGCACTCCTGCTTAAGCGCAACATTTTTTTTTTACCTACCTTGAATTTTATTTCCCATTCTCTATACTATACACAACAGTAAACACTGTAGCAATGCTGGTGAACATATTTAATTGAAGGATTAAAAAGGGGATCCAGATCACTTCTAAAGTTTGATTTATCATCAGCTATATGGGGGATTAAAGTGAAAGACTACTAAGTACCTGGATATAAAAGACACAAAGTTCAAAAAACTCATGGCCAAACTCCAATAATTGTACAATCAGCACAGAATGCCTGAAGGGATTTGATGTTTATGGGATCACAACAAACACCTCTCCTCAGATGTACTACGCTGTTTTGAAACTTCTTAAAAGAGTTTTCAAGATGGCATGGTGCTTAAGGTTGTGCAGGATTTCTCCCACAAACATTTTGGTGGTAGACATAGCTTGTCAGCATTAGTTCACTGTTATTATTACATCATTTTCACAGTATAGCAGAATTACTGATCCAAATTTGGGACTATCAGAATCTAAGAATCAATGGGCTGTAATTGGATAACATGGCATAATCCAAGCGATGTTGCTTTTTCTGAATGTGCTATTACAGTTCTATCTATGGTAATTTTATTCACATACTGTCAGTTCATTTGGACTTGTTTCCAGAACATCAATCACTACTGGAACTATAGTTGTTTTCTTTTCCGAGGTGCTGAATCTGATTCTGTGGGTCTCAGGACTTCAGAATCCTTTCTCTCTCTTTGTCTTTGGCCTTGTCTGCATGGGCCAGGATATTCTGGGGGCAGCCAAGAGCATCCTGGCTCCACAGCTGTTCCAATCTCCCCCTGTTACCTGGCCCTCCATTCCTGTGCTGTGGTGATGGTTTCCATGGGTCTGTCCACCGCCCATACTGAGGTGTTGGTTGGTGTGTGTGTGTCTGCCTGCCCTCCTCCTACAGTGGAACACCTGGCCTCAGAGGGAGCCTTTAAAACAGGGGTAGGCAACCTTTCCCCTTTAAGGGCCGAGGGACTTCAGCTCCCAGAATCCCAGGAGCTATTGGCCAACATGGGACTATTGGCCAACATGGCTGAGGCTTCTGGGAGCTGAAGTCCCTCGGCCCTTAAAGGGGAAAGGTTGCCTACCCCTGCTTTAAAAGATGCTCCCCAGCGCTCCCCAGTCTGTCCACCACCCATACTGAGGAGGCAGCTGAGAAGAGACTCTGGAGGGAATGGCAGCAGAATTAGAGCCCGGGCATTTGGTCCCAGTTATAACTTGGGCAATGCAGCGTTTGGCCCTGATGCATGCCCGAGACCCCTTCCACCTAAGAACTCGGAGGTAGAAGCGGCAGAGTGATCCCTGGAAAGCGGAGGCTGGGACTATAAAAGCCCCTTAGGCAGTGGAAGAGGAGTCCCGGTGTTTGGCCTTGGGCATGCCCAAGAACTCCTCCTCTACAGAGCTCGGAGCCAGAAGTGGTGGCGTGGTCCCTATAGAGACAGGCGGTGACTATTTAAAATGCTTTCTCACCTGGGCCTCCAGCAGTCACAGAAATAGTTGTGTGGGCAGCCTTTACTGCTGGCAGCCCAGGAGAGGAGGAAGAAGTGGAGGTGAATATTCAAAACGCCCATTTCCTTGTCGCCAGCCCTGCAGAATTTCCAACAACAATATTAACCTCTTCTGTCCTGTGCTCCTTCTCCTCTTCTCTTTTTATTTCACTCTTTTTTTTACTCTCACCAAGCCCCCTCCCTTACACTCTTTTGTATGAGTAGAGGAGGGGGAGTGGAGGTTGTTGTTTTTAAACTTTGCTTGCTTGATGGTCTCCATGGGCATCCTACTGAGCTGCCTGGTGCATCTGCTGCCACTGTGGTTCACTTGCTTCTGAGGTCAGAACCAAGTGGCCATACTGATTATATGGATGAGTATCTTGTTCTGACCTCAGAATGAGCAGCACAGTGTTGGTGGGCACACCAAGTAGCTCAGTGGAATGCCTGGGCAGGAACAGAGGGCTCCAGTTTTTCCAAGAAGATGTGGATCAAGAGGTGTATTTTTATTTTTTTAAAAAAAAATCAGTTGAAGGCTGTTATATCCCTCGTGTGGAATGTGTTGGACTTCGATCAGACTGTTCACAACAGAACAGGGGTTTGGGATGTGCTATGTCTGAACAGGACAATGTCAGAACATGGGGAGTGGGATTGTGTGTGAGCCTTTTGTCCCATTCAGACAGGGCCCCAGAGACTGTTGTACCCCATGATTATCATGTTTATATTCCAAATTATTTCCTCTTCTCAATCACAGTTATGTCCCTAACTGTTTATCCATTTGAATCCCACAGGATTTTTATATCACCACATTCAACATCCTTTTCAGTCTCATGTTCCTATGATTTCTTTGCAAATGGCACACCATATTTTTTGCATTGATTCCAGTGTATAATTGAAATAATATTGAAGTTAAACTATATTATTGCTGTTGTTGTTTTACTTTTTTTGGAGCTGTTTGTATACAGTTTTCCTGGGCTACTGCATCAGCACTTTTTCTCTCAATAATTTTCCCAATTGTAGGCTAATGATAACCAGAGACCACATAGTAAGGCTGAATATTTGCTGAGGACAAATTTTGTGAAGTGAGAAAATGGCCAGAGTTCTTGTACTGGCTACATGGATATCAGTGAATTATTTGCTGTGGTTCATAAATTCTCCTAACCAAAAACTCAATTACAGAGTTTTGAATATTAACGGTCAGAAAGTTCCATTTTTCGAAGTCATCTGTTCTTGTTACTTGTTATAGTGTTCAGAAAGTAAGTTATTGTTCCCCACTACAATGTTTTGATAAAAGGTAATTGCTGTTCATTGTATTGCTTGTTAAATTTCAATTTTTGTTACTTTAAGGAAATTTCCTCCAGACAGAAGAAAATAGCATAGACTGTGAACAATTTTGTCAAAATTCCTTCAAATGTCATTCAACGTAACTTTTAGAAGCAACTAGATGTTACCCTGGGAGGAGATTAGACATTGTATCTATTTGGGCACAGAATTAAGTCTTACAAGATTGGTCTGGTTGGACTTCTGCATCTCATGAGATATAGTGTCCATGGGTCAATTAGAGGCCTGAATACTATTTTGAATTCCTCTTATGCTCTGCATCTTATTCATCCATCTATTTTAAACCCATCAATGTGAGTCTAAGGCCCAAAACAGATGAGCTGAAAAAACCACGGCGAGGCCACATCAATGCAATTCATGCCATGGCTGCACTGACTTCAGGTGCCCGGACCTGATTTGGGCTGCTGCCATGGTTTGAACCTGGCCAGCAAAAGGAGAGGCATTTTACCACTCCTTTTTGGCCTGGTTCTTTTGGAAATATGCAGCATCAGTGTGGTTTCCAGCCACACTCAGGAGTGTGTCATCTAAACACTATGCCCTGAACATGGTGGGAAAGCACATCATTTGGCCCATCTCTCAAATTTATCTTTGCCAGGGCTAAGTGGGATTTTGGGAGGCTATTCCTGAGTGTCTAGATTGGGATCACTTTTTTGGGGGGGGGGTACTGTTTCATACTACTGCTTAAGTGATTTGACTTGTTTGATTAACTGTTTATCTTACATTTGGTGTGATGTGCAGCTCAGAAGTTAGTATTATGGAACATAATTTACCCTTTGCTGTCACCTAAGGCCAAATCTTCCAAGATATAACTTCAACAATGAACAGTGCTTGATTTGTCCTGAAACATAATGCCAGATTTCCATCTTGAGAACATGAGCTGGAATGTGTATGTATGGCTATCTACCTTTCCAGGTTTAAGGCATAACCATCTTCAAGAAGTGAGTTTTTTACTCCCCATGAAAAAGAAGATGTGACAGGGCTGGGGTGAAGCTTTAAATAAAAAAAAATTGTTCAAATGCAAGGAAGCTGGGGATTTTTTTCTTCTCCACAAAATGTCTTCTTCCAATTCTGTCCTTCCACTTTACAAGAAAATGCTAATAAATGTGCAGATTTTTTCTTTTTACTGAACTACAGAAGGATGATGTAGCTGAGTGGAGAATGGGAAAAATATTCTGGTTTTCTACTGCTAAACAACACATTTTGTTGGCTCTAGACTTAGCTGCACTTAAAATAAACACATTAAAGTCAATAGAACAAATCAGTTGTGTCTAATTTGAAATACATATTCTCTATGTTGGAGCAAACCATCTTAGTCTATTTGAAACCTGAAATGATAAACTTCTGCTGTTATTCTAACTTAAAAGTTTAAGTTTTCATTTCACTAAGTTTATTGGATAATATCTAAGCTGCAATATGATTCCTTAATACAGCCATATTTCTTCATTTGTTTGTTTTAGTCATATCTAACAGGAAAAAGTTTCAAATCCCATAATATTTAATATTAGTCTACAGATATTTTACTTTATTTAAAGCAATTGAGGTAAATTGTGCCTATCAATTCTGCTTCTATGACAGTGGGATAATATCAGTAGCTTTTATGATTGTAAATGCATTGAATGTATTTAACTTCATAAACCACAACATGTGGAATCTACAGTACTAGAATGCACAGAAATGTGATAAATAGCTGGAGAAAATCAGTTATGCTGCAAGATGTCATTTAATATAAACCCTAGGTGTCCATTAAAATTAAAATGAGAAACTCAAAAGAAGGGGCATGCATTCATTTCTTACTAATATTAGCAGAGGCAGGGTGCTTTATTTGTTGGAAATGACCATTTATGTGAAGGAGTGGATTTATAGTTTATAGATTCTCCAGGATCCATTATTGCTGTGTAGGAGGAGGTGTCACAAAGTAATAACCTCAATACGCCCAATTATGAATGGAAATTGCCACACCTTTATTGAATACAACTGAAAGATAGGGTTGGCACTGGAACTCATGAGATCTGGATCTGGCATCCAAGCATCAACCAACCCATTGTTGGTCAATGAGTCAAATTACATGGTCATGGCCAAACTTCGGGATGACAGGAGGGGTAATCTGCTGATCAAATGTTCGCATCTCAGGTAAATGTTTGATTGCATGATCACATTTCTACCACTTGTCACTGGAGGATGCTGATCCGGTGTTGCACCCACAATGGCAATGCTGCAATTCCCTCAGCACCCCCAGGTCCCCTATGGACTCCCAATCCATTTCTCCACAGCACAGGAAAACACACCTGCCAGATTCAAGACCTATGCTACTGCCTAGTGCTCTGAAAAGTTGTGACAGTGCATTCCTATCCCAAATATAGGGAGGGAGGGTGGGGAGAGCCAAATGAAAATGGTACAATCCACGTGCGTTGCACATCCTTAAATAGGTGCAACAGCCAATTGTGTGCCTGGAGGCCCAGAAGTCTCCATCCCTTCTGGCTTCCCTGACCAATCCTGCCATTCTGTTGCCCTGGCACCACCCAAAGGCATCACTGCTGCTCCCACTGAACTCCGGGAGCAGTAGTCCTGTCCCCCATCCTGGAGTCCCACCTGTTTCTGGCCCTGGCAGCCAATCTAGACCTCCAAGCCTGCCCTAGGGGCCTCTGGGATACTGCTAGGGCTGGCAGACCTCACAGCATGCCAGCTCCCACCCACAGCAACCAGTGAGTTGTTCTCAATAGTAGGGAGTTTCTTTTTCCAGTTCCAACTGGTAACCCAATCACTCACCTATCTTAACAGGAATAATCTAGCCTCAGTGATCTATGCTACTGTAACCTCCAGGTGAAAAAAATTACAAAATGTTATATATGGGGATACCTTTGAAAATTAAACCAGTGTAAGAAGATACATCATAGCTTCTGAAAGAAAGCGCTGGTTACATATTACTTACTCTAACCTGGCCCTAGTGGCTATTGATAAGATTCCTGGATACAATTAAAAGTGCTGGCTTTTAAAGCTATAAAGCTTTATAGTGTTCCGGGCCCCAGTGCTTGATAAAAGACATTTCCTATCACAAACATGCCCATACTTTAAGATCAATAGTTGAGGCTTTCCTCTCAATGTCTCCTATAGGCTGCATCTGCACTGCAGAAATAATCCAGTTTGACACCACTTTACATGCCATGGCTTAATTCTATGGAATTGTGGAAATTGTAGTTTGTTGTGGCACCAGAGCTTTCTGACAAAGAAGACTGATGAGGGGCTAAACAGACAGGTATCAGGGCAGAGTGGTGATGTGACAACCATATGCCGCACACCCATATGCTGCCCCAACATCGGTGTCATGCCGCCCACCTACCCAGATGGCGGGCAGCATCACACCATTTCTTTGGTGCAGTGTTTAGATGCATTATCATTTTTTCAGTACTAGGCTAAGATGTTTTCCAATTCCAAGCATTATTTGGGATGTGAATTGCTGATTTTAAAATGTTAGCCTTGATTATCCCCATAATTGTGCATGGAGGCATAGTATTTCATGTTTCATATTGTTCTGTTTGCTGTATTGTTTTAATTTCAAACCCTCTTGAATCACAAAACACAAAGTGTGTGCCTAAGGATTGTTATAAATAGTGTTTGCCAACCTGGGATGTAGTTATTCACCAATTTTCTTCTCAAAGGAAGCAATAAGTAATTTTAACAAGAGTTTCTTGCCATGAGAAACTCTTTGAAAATATTATTTGCAATTTGAGATGTAGTTTGCACAAAATTCATACATGGTATTTTTGTTTGGAAAACAGCATTTTCTGTGCAGAAAATAAAATCCTATTTTCTGTGCAAAAGGAAGACTGGAAAATTTTGCACATAAATCCTGAACTGCAAAGATTCTTGCCAGTCCAGGATTCTTCTTGTCAGGGTTTCTTGACACTCAAGAAATACTTTTTTCGAACATTTTTTTTCAAATATTTTAAATACTCTTTACTTACCAGGAACATTATTTTCAGCTCATGGAAGCATGTGTAATGCGGTGGATGCTACCTTCTCTGGCATCACTGGTTTCCTAATCCTACCCAAGTATCCTGTATAAATAGATGTGAAAGGCCAGCCAATTAAGTGCTGTTGCATGGTAGGGGGCAGATCCTGGTAAGCCTGTGTGAATAGATGCATGCTGATCTTTTCCACAAAAGTATAAGTCATACTCACAGCATTCACATGACAATTGCACCAATGCTTCTTCCTACCCACCCTCCTCCTGTCTGATGGCTTTGTGAATATTTGTAGTTCAGAAATGTATTATTTGTTAAATAACTGTGTTTCATTTAATTTTATCACAATTTTGAGTGCTTTTAGCTTGGAGGCAGGATCTATTCTGTGGAGAGACAGGCCTGGTATGTCTGTCAGACCAAGGGTGACCAGATGTCCTCTTTTTTCCAGGACATGTTTTACAGTTCAGCCTTCCGTCTAGGAGTAATTTAGAAATGTCCTCCATTTTGAACATGATTAAGAAGCCCATTGAATAATGCCATGTTTGCTGTTTCCCTTTGAGAAATGAATCTACTTGGCAGCCTGTCCTCACTGCAAAGAGGAGGATAGGATGGATCCTTCTGAAGTTCTTTTTCCTAGGAGCAGCAGCAGCAAAGACTTGCCCCCAGAGCTCAGGATACATTTGTTTCTTGGAGGGGAAAGGAGTAGCAAACATGTAGGCAATGGGCTATTTGAGGGCATAATGAAAATGTTGAAAAGTGTTTTCCCCATAATTTTAGCACAATGGACAAATGAAAGGAATAATTGAATTGTAGATTCAATTAAGGGTTTCGTTGCTTAATAAAGTACAATTTTAAGCATTTTTCTTGCTCAGAGTTCTATAAGTAAATTTGCAAACCTACAAGGCATTTTAATGGAGATCAGTTCATCAGAAAAAATATGGCTGAGTACATAATAAAATACAGTATATGTAATATAGCTGTAAATAAACAATATGAAATTAATTTATATTTATATTGGTGTTTTTAGCTTTTATTTTGTAATGTCCTATATTTTTCTTGAATGTCCTACATTTTGCAGTGCCTTGTCCTCCTTTGCACTTAGGACATCTGGTCAGTTGAAGGGGAGAAAACACTGTGAAATGAGGAAAATGAGAACTGTACTGTGATGTTTTTGTGGAACAAAACATTGTTAAGCCAGGTTGTTGTTTTAAAAAACTTGTACTTATCCTGCTAACATTTCAGGAAAACTCATCTCCACAAGCTGATTCATCTGTTTCTCTTTTCTTGTAGCCAGAGTTTCTAACATTAGATCAAACATGGCTTAACAACATTTTGTTCACAAAAACACCAGAGTACATCTCTCATTTTCCAGTAGGACATCTGATAACCGTGGTTAGACCTGGTTGGGAGACTTTAGGAGAGAGGGCAACCAAGTCAGGGCAAATGGTGCCTCCTCACTCCCAGATGTCATGGAACACTGAAGTGATTTCATCCCATGAAAAATCCCATATCTGTTCTTCTGGTTATGTCCAGCATGTGGGCTGGATTGCCTTGCTTGGCAGGTGGGTTGTGCAGTGCCTTGATTCTGACCCATGCTGAGGCCAAGTCTCTTTAATTGTAATAAAGCTTTGGTCTTTTGCATGCCAAAAAATTATTCATTATTGCGTAAGTTGAGTCTCACATATCACTGGTAATACCATAAGCCCGCTAAGTACACCTAGTGATGGTACATGGAATTAATGTACAGTGGATACATGCCATTTTGAACTGATTGATTGATACATCAGTTATGAATTGTAATATGGCCTTTAGCTACAGATACTAATCCTGGCAGGTTTGTAGTTTAGCTTATTCCTTAGTCTTTCTGAAAAGTATACTGATTATTGCTTGATGGGGTATTTAATTTGATTTGTTATTTTTCATTTATTACATGATTATTCATTTAATACAGAATATTGGACTAGATGTGCTTTTGATAAATCCCAGAATAGTTCTTCTGTTGTTGTTTTTTATATTCTTAATTTATATTGGTAGTTATTTCATGGGTTGTGCTGCAATTTGGAAGGGCAATATAACTGCAGTATAGTTTTATGATCTAGGAATGGAGGTGTCCATCAAAATTTAATCCACAAAAAGATGGGGATCATTTTTTTTTAATGTGAATACATGTTTCTGGACATTTGACCCATATTAAGATTTAGGCCTCAGTTCTTTGTAGCCTAAATAAGGTTATATGAACATTTTATTTCTATATATTAACTGACAGTAACTTGATTCTGGCATCCTATTTCTGATTAACTTCAAAAAGATTGGGGGGAGGGAGAGAATATTATCAGTATGGAAGTTTTGATAAAAATAGAAAAAGGAATGGAAGCAATCATGTATGTGCATTAATTTAATTACACTGAACAGATTAAAATGATTGTTTTGCAGTAAAGCATTAGATAAAATGAATAATAATTTGGGCATTTGGATAAAGGAGAAAGCACAAAGGAATTAAGGAAGTTTCTAGGGGAAGTGATAGCCCCACTAGAAATGATGAAATCTCTATTGCCCTCTGGAATTGTCAGCCAGTATAATATTATCATTAAGAAAAATATACTTGAAGGTAGGAGATGGAGGTATAAATATTGAGACACTTGATTGTGCTGTGCCTGCACTTGGAATTATCCAATTCACTGTTGAGTACTCAGTTTGATATGAAGGCAATATAAGCAACATGTGGCAAAGTCAAATGATTAAAGCAAGGGTGAGCAACACATGGCCTGTAGGGCCATTTTTGTGATACCTGTCAGTCTGACATGGAA
Source organism: Phrynosoma platyrhinos (assembly GCA_020142125.1). Classification (NCBI taxonomy): domain Eukaryota; kingdom Metazoa; phylum Chordata; class Lepidosauria; order Squamata; family Phrynosomatidae; genus Phrynosoma; species Phrynosoma platyrhinos. The sequence goes on along the minus strand of CM034703.1, from coordinate 66,938,033 downwards.
ATGCAACAGTATGATGCTTAATTTTTCCCCTGGGGTGGATAAAAAATGTTCTCGGCATCTTGGCTGGCCAGCCAACCCAATACTTTTCATTGAAAGAAGGAAAAGGAGAAACACCAGTCCCACAATACAGTCAGCCCTCTTATCCACTGATTTTTTATCCACAGATTCAAGCATTCACAGCTTGAAAATATTCCCCAAAACTATAAATTCTAAATAGCAAACCTTGATTTTTTCCCCCCATTTTATATAAGGGACACCATTTTGCTGTGCCATTATATTTAATGGAACTTGAGCATCCACAGTTTTTATTATCCACGGTGAGTCCTGGAACCAAATCCCAGCAGATAACAAGGGCCCACTGTACAAAGAAGCAAGCAGAAGGCTGTCCAAACAAACAAACAAACAAAAACAAAAAACTGGTCTGCTAATATATACATGTATGTTGAGGAATGTGAGATACTTGAACTGAAGTCCTGATGACTGATTTCTCATTGAGAACTGGCTAACTACTGTGTGAAAGTCTGGACCACGTAGGCCTTTGATCTAATCCAGCATAAACCTTATTGCATACTTTTGTTTATTTTTGTGAGCACTTTGTTATAGTCCCTCTTTCAAGTCTTTTTCATATGAGAACCAGACTTCAGAATTTGAAGAAGTATAAATTGGAACATGGAACATGAGAAGCATGAGCCAGGGAAAACTAAACATAGTAAAGAAGGAAATAGAATGCATGAATATAGCAATACTAGGAGTGAGTGAGTGAGTGAGTGAGTTAAAATGGACAGGAATGAGTCACTTTGACTCAGACAACTATACAGTAATCTATTCAGGAAATGAAAAAAAAAACAAGAAGAAATGGAGTGGCTTTCATGCTAAGGAAAGACATAGCTAGAGCATTCAAAGGATACAACACAAAGTCAGACTGTATATTATCAATAAGGCTTCAGGGTAAACCTATAAACATAACAATAATCCAGGTATATGCACCAACCACAGATGCAGATGAAGAGGAAATTGAGAGATTCTATGATGTAGTCCAGGAAGAAATTGACAACATACCATCACAAAATTTGAAACTAATCATTGGAGACTTGAATGCTAAAGTTGGCAACAAAAAAGAAAAAAATAGGAAGATTTGGATTAGGAACAAGAAATAAAGTATGAAAGTGTCTGATAGAATTCTGTGAAGCCAATAATCTATTCATTGCAAATACCTGCTTCATACAACCTGATAGTAGACTATACACCTGGACATCACCAGATGGTAAAACAAAAACCAAATAGACTACATAATTGGAAGTAGAAGATCGAGAAACTCTATCCTTGTGGCCAAAACCAGACCAGGAGCTGATTGTGGCACAGACCATGAACAGCTCATAACAAAAATCAGAGTTAAGCTGAAGAAGAAAACAAAAACTATCATTATACCAAAACATGACCTGAATAACATTTCAAATGAATTCAAGGACAATGTAAGAAATAGATTTGAACTATTGAGTATAATCAACCAGGAACCTGAGGAACTGTGGACAGAAGTCAAAGATATAATTAAGGATGAATGCAAGAAAACACTAACAGTGGCAAAAAAGAAAAATAGGAAACAATGGATGACAGATGAAACACTTCATGCAATAAAAGGAAGAAGAAAAACAAAAGCAAAGGGAAATAGGAACAAAGCCAGAAGTATGAACACAACTGACACTCAGAGATAAAGAGAAATACTACAATGACCAATTCAGAGAAATAGAAAACAAAAACAAAAAGTGAAGAACACGAGACTACTATAAAAAAAAATTGAGAAATTAAAGCCAAGTTCAAACCAAGGGCAGGGATGCTCTATGGAGAAAAAGAAGAACACAATACATGAAAAAGAAGGAAAAAAAATACGCTGGAGATAATACACAGAATAGTTATACAAAAGAGATGAGGGAATGAATAATATTTGGAATGAAGAGCCATATGAAGACAAACTCTGAATTGTACTAGCACAAAGGACACAAGACTCCTTTTATGGGTTTAAACCAGGCCACAACTTTTATTAAATTGTACAGGGTCAAAGCCAAATAATTAAATTATTATTATAACTTCTTTGCCACAGGTGTAAGTGAGGTCCTTCACAGGGTGATCCTTGCCTAAGGGTGGTCCTTCACAGCCTGTGGCAAAACAATAATTAACAACATATTTAGCAGTAAACAATTAAACAAATATGTAAACAAATAACCAAAACCCCTCCTTGGAAATGACATCATATTACGTCATATGATGTCACAATTTGCTATGATGTAAACTTTTAATTAATTACGTCATTTCCTGTAAATTTGTTTAGAGCCAAATTTTTTCTATTCACAATTTAACTAGATGAATTAATTTTATCAGTGGGATGGGGTCATTCTCTACCACAAGAGTGGGGCCAGCCCAGCTAGGCATCCACTGTCCCCCCCCACACACAGATGGCTTCATATATTTGGTCAGAAAGAGCACCAACATATAACAACAGCTCTTTCTTGGAGAGGTGTACCCCATCATCCCTGTACAATTGTGGCTTGTCCAGTCTAAAAGCATGTTGAATAACAAACATGTCCCTCTTTAACAATTGTTTAGTGACAAAGCGATTAAGCCACCACCATGCATTGTTGATGGCAGAATCCTTTTGTGCACCAGACCAGGATCGCCTAGGCACCAACTTAGTCCAGATTATTTTTGCTAGAGGAAGCATTGCTTGTAATTCCTCCAAGTCCTTAACAATTTCTTTGGCCAGCTGTAAACATGGCATGCATGCCAGATCATTCTCCCCCAGGTGAACCACCACTGCCCGGGGTCGAGGATGCGAGCAAATCAGCTCCTTCATATAAGGCATGAGAGACAGCCACTTCATGCCCTCTCGCTGAACCAAATCGTGCGACCAAGATTGGACAAGCCGAAAGAAGTGTTGGAACGATGTTCCTTCAGGAAATGCTCCACCCAAGCCACCAGGCTATGTCCAATGATCCAAATATCGCCCGGGCTAAAGAAAGCTGGAATAAAGAAAAAGAGTCAGTAAGAATAATCGAGAGTCCCACTACCTGATTGTCTAACATAGGATTTAAAGGCGTGTGAGTGCCACCTGCCAATCCTGCAAATATTCATTTCACTCATGTCATAAGTGGCAGCAACCATCTCAGCTCCTATACAAAAGGAGTGCGAAGAAAAGGAATCCATGGGCAGCCCAGCTTTCCTAACTGCTTCTTTTAACACTGCCCTGAATTGAAATTGTGTTAGGGGCAGATCAGACAGATGAAGGAACAGATATCCAGGCACCTTAGGCCTGATTTTTAAATAGCTATCCATTGCCACTACTGGGCAGATTTGACCCTGTTGGGCCTTAGCCAAGGATAAAGACTGACCCTTACCAAACTGGTCAGTCTTAGACCACCTAATGTGCATCTGTATGGTGTGGTCAGTTAAATTAATATCAGAAATCAGTAATGCCCTGCCCGATGTATCGTTCCTGGAACCAGGGACAATCTCACTGATTCTGAGGGCAGCAAAAAATGCAATAGCAAATACCACCCTAAATAAAGCCAATTCCTCGGGTGAATAGCATATTTGGGTCAGTTGTTCCCATAACATAGCCAGGACAGGGCCGTTTATTGGCCTTCTAATGTCCTTTGACATAGTAGACTCTCTGGACCATCCTTCCACCACCCTTTTGATTCTAAAATCAACAGTAGGGTCAAAGTAACCATTTGCCCTGGAGAAAAAGGCCAGGGTGGCCAACCTGCCCCTAATGGTGACAGGTGATAAACCTGATTGTTTGAGAGCTACTATAAAATGAAGTACCAAGTCCACATTAACAGGCCATGTTATTTCTTCCCCAATCTCACACATGAATTGGCTAAAAGAATTTAGGGCTGTTTACCTATTCTCCTTTGAGGTATGATAAGTTATGAACTAGCCTAAATTCCCCAGGAGCTAGCGGTGATAAACGAAGCATAGGAATAGGCAAGTTATCGTGAGGTCCAGAAATTCTCCCTGCTGCGATTTCTTTAGCTAATTTCACCCTAACAACATCTGGTAATTCTCTCACAGAATGAGCATTTGGTGCAGAACGATAAACTCTAGGACCAGTATAAGGAATGTGAAAACCTGAAGAAAACCCTTGAAATAAATATAAGGCAGCCTCCTTGTTGGGATATTTTTTAAAAACAAGGCTCCATATTAGCCAGATGAATTGGCAATGAGGCCTTTTGCTCTGGAAGGCACCGGCTGGGAAACAGCTCCACCTCCTGTTCTCTTTCCTCTAATACAAGAATTCCCTGGGTGTCCACCCCAACAGGTGTTACACTTGTGTTTGAACCTGCAGGGTTGTCTTTTGCATTTTCCAGCATTAAAGTCCCAACACAAACAAAATTGTCTTTTATCACCTGTGTTAGGCCTCGCATTTGGCCCTCTCTGCAAGGTAACCATTGGTACAAAACCATTGTCACACCTGCTCGAGGGGGAGGCCCCCACCATGACATTGGCCCAGAGCTCAGATTGCACAAGCCTCCAAGATAAAGAGGGATCTTGAGCTGCTCGCATTCTAAACTGCTCATCATATTGGAGCCAAGCAGCACCCCTAGATTATATAGGCAATTAGTGTATGCATTTATCAAGATCTCCTGATATTTAGAAAAAATCAGGAAATCTAAGAGGCTGTTTTTCCTCAATCACACCTCTGTAAATAATGAATCCCATGATCCAATTCACAAAATTACGCTCAAGCTTAGGGCGTTTGAGCGCTTGAAACTCCTTTGGCAGGCTGAAAACAACACCATCCTTAACCATGATCTTTGGTTCAGGATCCCTAAACGTTAAAGTAAATAAATCAATGTATTCACCTTTCCAAATCCTTTCTTTAGTGGCAAGAGGAAGGTGAGAACCAAGGGGTGTACATCCCAGCGTAAGGAATAGGCTCCATGCTGCCAACCACTCCAGGTAATTGTGTACCAGCAATTTGCACAACAGGTGTGGAGTTAACAACAGCAGAGGGCTGAACACCCTGTGCCTTTGTGTCAGGCGCCTGTGCAACAGCAAGGGCCTGAATGGGCACATTTAAAGCTGTAGGGTTAGGCTGCTTCCGAAGGCTTCTCCAGGCTTGGCTGCGAAGATTGATATTGATGGTGATGAAGCACGGTTGCTGAAATGAGGGGAAGGAGATGGCCGTGGGAGCTAAATCAGAGTACAGACCAACATGGAGACTGCATGCACTCTCAAGATAGCACATGGAGCCTAGAAATCCAAGGGTTCTTAGAGGGAATTCCTGCCTTCTAGCTATAAGCTTAATGGCTGTCAGACAAAGGCATTGATGGGTTTAGTATTGTTAACCTAGGTGTGAGCATAGTCTAAACAATGCATTTGGTTTCGAAACTATCAAGGAAGGGAGGCTAGAGAAAAGGGTGCAGTCAAATCTGATCACTGTCCCATTAAATCTGAGACTCAAGACAAATAAACACTATTATGTGCATTTTCCAGTATAATGGTCTTTCCCTTTTGGCAACTCCCAAACCTTTCTGTTAGGGAATTTTCCAGTGGTCTTGGGCAGGTCTCTCAGTGCCTACATGACCTGCCATCTAGGGGATTATGGCTGACATCCCTCAGAGGTCAGTCTGGGGTCATAGAGGGAACTCCACATGTGTCCAAAATTTTATGAAAATGCACATATGCTAACAAGATGCAACTTTAGTGCTAACTGAAATATGCCAACAAATATGGAAAACAAAGTGGTGGCCAACAGACTGAAAACGCTCAATATACATACCAATCCACAAGAAAGGAGATGCAAAATACTGCAACAGCGATAGGACAATCGCACTAATCTCACATGCAAGCAAAATAAAGCTCAAAATTCTGCAGCATAGACTCCAATCATACATGGAGAGAGAAATTCCAGAGGTGCAAGCAGGATTCAGAAAAGGAAGAAGCACTTGGGACCATATTGCAAACATACGATGGCTAACAGAGCGCACCAAAGAATTTCAAAAAGGAATCAGCATGTGTTTCATAGACTACAGCAAAGCATTTGATTGTACAGATCACACAAAAAAATTATGGAATGCGCTCAAAGATATGGGGGTGCCACTACATCTGATAGTCCTGATGAGGAATCTGTACCAAGGACAAGAGGCTACCATCAGAACAGAATTTGGGGAATAGAGTGGCTCCCAATAGGCAAAGGGATAAGACAAAGCTGCATCCTATCACCCTACTTGTTTAACTTATATGCTGAGAACATCTTAGAAAAGCAGAATCAGAATCAGAAAAAGGAGAAGTTAAGATAGGAGGAAGCAACATTAACAACCTAAGATATGCAGATGACACCATAATATTAGCAGAAGACATTCAGGAATTGGAACAGTTAATAAGAAAGTCAAAGATGAAAATACAAAGGCAGGTCTGATGCTGAACATAGAGAAAACAAAAATAATGACCACAGAAGAAATACACAAATTCAATCTAGACAATGAGGAAATTGAAATAGTTAAAGAATTCTCATCTCTAGGAACGAACAATGACCAGAATGGAGACTGCAGTCAAGAAATAAGAAGACTAGGAATAGGAAGTGCAGCTATGAAATAACTGGAAAAGATACTGAAGAGCAAAAACATAGAACTGAGTACTAAAGTCAAAATCATTCAGGCCATTGTATTCCAAATTACCCTGTAGGGATGCAAGAGCTGGACAGTGAAGGAAGCAGACAGAAAAAAAATCAACTCCTTCAAAATGTGATGCTGGAGAAGAGTACTTAGGATACTACAGGCAGCCAAGAAGACAAACAAATGGGATTCTTGAACAATCAGACCAAGGCTCTCCTTGGAAGCAAAGATGATTGTTGAGACTATCGTACTTTGGCCAGATCATGAGAAGGCACAACTCATTAGAAAAAGACAATAAGGAAAGGTAGAGGGAAGTAGAAAGATAGGAAGACCACAAACCAGATGGATAGACTCAATCAGAGGGGTTATGGGGTAGGGCTTGCAGGATCTGGGCAAGGCAGTGGAAGATAGGGATTTTTGGAGATGTCTCATCCACAGGGTCACCATGAGTCAGAACATACTTGAGGGCAGCTAACAACAACAACAAATGCTAAGATGTAACCACATGTCAATGTTTACCCTGGTTTGGAAAGTAAAATTATGTACATTTGCATTAGAAGAGAGAAGAACGAAAAAGGTTTCTTTCAATTCTAAAGCAAAATAACAACAGAAAACATAGCTGAACCTCAAAAAGGTAGGGAAGATTTTGCTAGTAGCCCAGTGGCATTCTTATTTCCAAAAGTATGGCTATGGAACAGCTTGGCATAACAGCCTTTCCACAGACACTCTTTGGTTGGGGGGGGGGGAATGTCCCAGGACTGATCTACATGATTACAATACTCTTCATTCCAGTCAAATCATGGTTTTTAATCTGATTTGTAATCTGGCCACATGCTATTTACAAGAGTTTGGGCATTTTCCCCAAACCCCTTAAACTCCACATAAAAATGGCTTCATGGATTTCATTGGAGTTTCCACAGAAATCTTCAAAAATATACATTATTGCATGTGTTGCCATTTGTCTGTGTCACATGGTTTTGCATTGCTGTGTATTTTCAGCAAAAGAAGAGTGAATAGATATGAACAGATATGAATTTGTGAGGGAAAGTGAAGACAATTAACGATGCAAATGTGTGAAAATTCACAGCAATGGAGTTAATACACTTATATGTAGACTAACAAGGCAGGTGATATTTTTGAAATGGCTTTTTAAATGTTTGATATCTTTTTTTTTTATTCCACTATCTCAGCAGCAGCCTTGGAAAAGGTTCTGCAAGCTGATGTTGCCTCATTCCCATTTGCCCATTCTTTGAGAAGTGGGAACACTGGTAACTTGAAGTGCTAGCAAAATTGTTTTGTTAAGGAAGAAAATACTTTTTAAAATATTGTATCATCATGGATGCCTCCATGTCCTGATCAACAATTTTGTCCATCTCTTAAAACTAATTACCCTTTGTGGTAAAATGTCTCCCTCCTCACCAGTGTCTCATACATTATTATCATCCTTGGGAGAGAGAAAATCAGAAACAGTCCAGCAGTAGCATTATTCCTAGTATCAGACCGAATCTTCCAGATCTGCCCCTGGAAAGGCAGGATCAGGCCTGAACCTGTCCTGCAGTTTTTGACCCATGACATTTAAACTAGATGGCATGAAGCAGGGGGGAACTCGGGCCATTTGGCCCATGAGGACAACACCGAAAGGTGACTTGTTTATGCTCACCCAGTATGTTTCTATGTCTAGGTGGGATTCCTAACTGTGGTCTTCCAGAGTCATAATCCAACACTTAAATAACTGCACCATGCTAACTTTCACTGTCCCAAATTAAAAACCATGGTATTACTTTGTCCACCTACTCTTCTAGCCAGAGAATGCTTCCTTTGCCTTCCTTGACAGCTTTCCCCGGAATTTCTGTAAATCTAGTATCATGCAGGTCTTGATCACATACGGAAATGTTTTCACTTTGCAATTAGACACAATACCTGTATATTCACACAGGAAGAAGAAGCTAATGTCAGTGGTTTCCTCTACAGTGTCAAAATGCAGAGGTGTCATTTAGATATATTGTTTAGCCTTAGATAGTGTTTTCCAAAGCATGCAATTTTGTTGTCCTGTCTTGATGAATATTCCCTCCGAAAGAGCTGTTAATGGTAGAGGAAAAACACACTCACAGAAAACTGCAGTTAAGAGAGATGAGCAAAGCATAAATTATTTGAGTTAGGGGAGGAAGAATCATTGTTTCTAGCATATTTTAGTTTTGAATCTGTTATAAAAACAACATTAACTACATTACTTACAGTGCAAGCCTATGCACGTTTGGATAGAGGAAAATACTTCGATATTGTAGAGGACTTACTCAAAGGTAATTGTGCATAGGATTAAAGCTTCTGCTAGATGAAAGAAAGGACACAGTTGCCTGGAATGTTAGGGGAAGCCAGTCAATTCTCCTTACAGAAGATAAATCATTGGTGTAACCTGCCATTTGTATTACTGTGAATTAGAGATTCATAGGAGATGTAGCCTCGTTTTGTGAAAGCAGAATGACACTCTACCCCCATCTTTTGCTCTTTGCTTATTATCAATAGAACCCTAATCCTCTTCTAGCTACTTATTCCACATTCAACCAATTCAGTGCAAGACAGCAGTTGTGATCTTATGATAAAGGCTTTATATAAATTAAGAGCTAGTTTATACAAACAAGCAATCCTTAAATTCTCTGTGTGGTTGAGGACATCAGCAGTTGACATATACTTCCATGTCCATAATCATACTAGCAAGAAAAAAAGAAGTAATTCACAGCAATGTTTGCCACTGACCTTGTGTGTAAGAGGCCACTTCATATTAAAATTTCTTCCCAACGTTCTGATTGTTTGTACAAAGTAAACACCATCTGTTTGAGGTACTTGATAGTGAATAGCTGTGGAGTTTGGCCCATCTTTTTTCAGTGGCAAAGAGCACAACCAACAATATGATAAACATCATTTGGAAAGGCAGGAACATTGTAACATTTGACTTGGAAAGTCAGCATTGCAATCACAAAATCTATGCTCATACAGTGATAATGATAATATCCAATCCAATAATATAATACAGTAATAGTTCCTTATACTTGCTGGTATTAATTTCACACCATGAATAGGAGGAAAATTAACTGCTGATTTTAGGGGAAAACCAAACATCACAACATCACAACCACAAGGGGAAACTTTTATCAGTATGCTAGGGGGCAACTTCTTTGTTCTTTTTAAATATAACCACCACACTACACTTTTTTGGTGGCATCTAATTTGGGATTTACATGAAAAAATCTGTGGAATGAGTCTATATCTAGATCATTTTGATTTTTTCAAACATGGTGGCAAAATGGTGAGAGGGAAGTTTTTTCCTAATCTGAGGCATATTAACATAGCAAAAAGAAATTGCAAAGAAGAAGAAGAAGAAGAAGAAGAAGAAGAAGAAGGGAGCCACCTCAATCACTATAGTAAAAGATCATCACCACCTGATGAGAGTGAATTTTGACATTCCCTCCCCATTTCCGATATGAAATAAATGATCCCATAAACTACTAGATGTATGAACCTCAAACTCTGTAGTGTAGCTTATATAGGGATGGTTTGCCCATTCTGCAACAATTGTTAGAATTAGCATTTGCTGTTTTACACTTCCATGAATGCATAGGAAGTTCTCAGACTTCAATGTGAATCTAAATGTCAATACATCCTATGGCAATCCTTTTATGATTTTATTTTTTAATTTAAATTTAATTTTATTTTATTGCTAAGCTTGAAGTGTCATTCTCCTAGGAACATGATCAAGGTGTGATGTTTTCATCTCTTTGAAACTTCCTTTGGACTCCTCAAGGAATTCTGTTATGAATTGAAATATTAGTGTGTTTTCCTACACTCCTGAATGAAGTAGAACTGAGCACAGTGTGAAATTATATCACATCATTCTGGCCTCACCTTTTTTCAATTTTCTTTGTCAAAATGACACCTTTAAGCTTCCTGCAGAGATTTTCTTTAACTGATTCCTCCTAGATAAAACTGATCTGTTTGTAATTTTCCTGCTCTAACCTTTATGGTCCTTGACTCTGCCTTTTGGAAGTCTCTATAGAAAGAAATATTAAAGGAAGAAATGTCCAATTAAACTGTGAGGGGTATTATATTTTTAGAGATATAATATGGGAAATTGCAAACAATTTATTGGCAAAAGAGTAAGTTTTGTTAAAAGATGTCAGCCATTCTAAAGCATCAGTGGGAATTCTAAGTGAATCCCCCTGAACTGGCCTTTAATCAGTGGGTCATCAGAATGCAATATTCTATATAATATTGTTATGAAAAATTTAATCTCTATTAGAAAGTGACTGCTATTTGAGCTGCCTTGATTAAATCGTACTTGTAAGGCATGGAGTTAAAACCAGGTTTCATGATCCAAGTTTGAATTCTAAATTTAGAGCTGAGAAGAAATTTTTCTTTAGGCTGTATAGAAGCTCTGAAATATATTTAAATGTTAGCTTCATTATTAGATTTGAGCCATTTTGACTAATTGCCTCCTCACTCTGCCCACTATAATAAACAGATAGGATTGATAAGAAAGGCCATATGATACTCCAAGGACCAAGGAATTTTTTAAAGGTTAAAAGTACAGTGTTACACATATTTATATTACCTATCAGTTAACATGTTTCTTTCAGGGCATAATACTCTTTTGCAAAATAATAACAAGTAAGATTACTTTCTAATGCAATCTATAACATCATTTCTTTTCATTACTGTTTGGGAACAAAAATGCTTTCTTGGGTATTTTCACTGTATTCCCAGACAGATTCTGGGTCATTTTCTTATCTTGTTGCTGTTGTTTTTATGTTGCTGTTGTTAACTGCCATCAAGTTTGGTTTGACTTATGGTGACCCTATGAATGAGAGACTTCCAAGTCACGCTATCCTCAACTGCCCTTCTCAGATCTTGCAGACTCAGGGCCGTGGCTTCTTTGATTGAGTTGAACCATCTGGAATGAGATCTTCCTCTTTTCCTACTGCCTTCTTCTTTACCAAGCATCATTGCCTTTTCTAGTGGTCATGTCTTCGTTATCTTGATTCTAGGGAGAATTTTATAGTAACTTTAAAATTAACAAGTGATGCAATAAGTTACATTTGCGAATTGTTATAACAGCAATGAGGGCCAGAACAACCAGCAAGTTAAGCTGCCTTCTGGACGGCTTGGGAGTTTGGCATTTACATGCTGCATGTTCCCAAGCGTCCCAGAAGTCACTCCACCAATCACACAGGGCAGGTTCAGGACACTATGGGGGCATGGCATTTACACTCCGCATGCCACTGGAGCACCCAGAAGCCATCCTGAAGTTGCATCAGGGCTGCTTAAGGAGGCTTTTTACAAGCCCAAATAGGAGTGGATCTTTTCCATTCCTATTTGTGCCAGCTCCAGGGTGGATTGGGGCCACGGTGTGTGGTTTCCACAGCTCTGGAGCTACCAGCTCCAGGGTGGCCCAAATCCACCCTTTTCAGGTAGTCTGTTCCACACCTGAGTTGATTTTGTAGTTTACAAATGAGTTACATCATACATTATTTTTTTAAAAGTAACATCCCAAGCATAGGACTTTGTTAAATGAGACAGCCAGAAACATATTTACTGTTTATTGGTAGTAAGGATCACAGAAGCAGAAGCATGAAGAGGGGGCTACATTAGTTGGTCTAGACACCTATCACTGTGTAGTATGCAACTGCAACAGCTAGAGAAAAAAATATAGCAAGTGAGCAGCAGAACTTATGTGAGGGGAAAGGAGGAAATGTATCTTTTACCTTCTTTCACACCTTTTCATCATCTTGGCATTCTGAATAACAGCACACTGGGACAAAAGACATGGGATCAAGGAAGTAATTGATATTGACTATTCTTTTCCTGTCAGTATGTTGATATCTCAGAGTCTTTTTGTGGATGACTTTGATTTATCTCAAAGAAATTTTGCCATGTGTTTATGAGTTGTTACCATCAACGGAAGAAGAAAAATAATAAAGTGCAAAAATAAGAATACATTAATTGAGATATTTGCCAGAAGAGTGGGATATGTTCATAAACCAGTAGAAAGTGGGAAATCTGAAGGAAATGAATGAATAAATTTGCAAGACTAATAGGGAATTCCAGAATAAGCAGAGAAAGTAGGTACAACAGTGGCATACAAAATTAGGGCCATTGTGGTGAGCCGAGAGCAAGATAGATGGTATCTATGGTAGGATAAAGTGAAGGTGAATGTAGATTTTAACTCAGGTTATGTCAGAACATGCCTTTATGGATGTTAGATCAAGAAGCTTTTTATTGAAAAGAAATAGCAGGTAAATAAGAATGTTTGAGATACCAGGAAATGTTGGAAAAGAATGATTTTTGATGGAGGGGTATGGTTTTCAGTGGTTTTTATAATAATAATAATAATAATAATAATAATAATAATAATAATAATAATAATAATAATATATTTATTTATACCCCACCTTTAGCCAAAGCTATCCAGGTGGCTTACATTAAAAATACACATCCACAATATATAAAAATAATATTACTCCCCCTTAAAATTACAATTAAATCTAGCAGTTTAAAATCAAATATTTTAAACAATAATCAATAACTCATGCTCCTAATTGGACAAAAGCACTGAAGCACCCCCAGTTTATATCTGGGGCAAATTATACCCTCAGAGACACATGTAAAAAAGGGAGAGGGTACTTAATGAGGGAAGGTTAAGGTCTCGTTAACTCTTCC
>CM034703.1:66909213-66919326 GCA_020142125.1 Phrynosoma platyrhinos | reverse complement strand
AGTCCCTCGGCCCTTTAAGGGGAAAGGTTGCCTACCCCTGATCTAGACCCATTTCAACTGGCTTCAGAACAGGCTTTGGGGTTGAGACTGCCATGGTTGTCTTGACTGATGATCTGCGTCTGAGCATTGACAGGGGTAGTGTGACCCTGTTGGTGCTCTTAGACCTCTCAGCGGCTTTTGACATGATACATCATGGCTTCCTCTTGGGCCGCCTGAGGGGGTTAGGTATCGGGGGCACTGCGCTGCAGTGGTTCCGGTCCCAGAGGGTGCTGCTCAGGGACAGTTGCTCCAGTAAAAGGGAGCTCACCTGTGGTGTTCCACAGGATGCTATTCTGTCTCTGATGTTATTCAACATCTATATGAAGCCGCTGGGTGAGATTATTCGGAGTTATGGAGCTGGGTGTTATCAGTACGCTGATGACACCCAGATCTATTTCTCCATGTCTCGTTCGTCAGCCTCGAATTCCAATGGCGTCTCCTCTCTCAATGAATGTCTTTGGGCAGTAATGGGCTGGATGAGGAAAACCAGATTGAGACTGAATTCAGACAAAACGGAGGTGCTCATGGTAGTGGCCCCGAAACCAAGAATTGGGTTTCAACCTCCAGTCCTGGATGGGGTCACATTCTCCATCATGGAGTGTGTTCGCAGTCTGGGGGTGCTCCTCAACCCATCACTCCTGATAGTTAATCAGGTAAATGCGATAGTCAGGAGCGCCTGTTATCAGCTTTGGCTGATACGCCAGCTGCGCCCTTTTCTGGAAGTAAGGGATCTTGAGACTGTTGTACACGCACTGGTAACCTCACATCTAGATTTCTGTAATGCGCTCTACATGGGGCTATCCTCGTGCTTGGTCCAGAAACTGCAATTAGTGCAGAATATGGCAGCCAGAGTAATTTCTAGAAAATCTAGGAGGGACCATATTACTCTGGTTCTAAAGTCCCTCCACTGGCTGCCTATTAGTTTCCGAACCCAGTACAAGGTGTTGGTTATTACCTTTAAAGCCCTAAATGGCTTGGGTCCAAACTATCTTCGGGACCTCCTTCTCCCCTATAATCCTCCCTGTGCACTCCAGTCCTCTGGGAGGAACTTACTTCAGCCACAAAGATCTAGGCTTTCAACTACCTCCCAGAGGGCATTTTCCATCATCGCCCCCAGATTATGGAACGGCCTGCCAGATGAGATCCGTCTGCGTACATCTTTAGACTGCTTTAAAAAGGCTTTTAAGATGGATCTCTTCTGGCAGGCCTTCCCAGAATAGAAATCCCGGCCTCGGAAACCAGAAATCTTTTTAGGAGAGTCCTCTAGGAACATCTTCAGTAATTATGTATGGATAGTGCCGCTTTTATTTTATTTATTTATCAATGCCGCCAGATCATATTTGAATAATTGTATAATGCTGTTGACCATTGGGTCATTTTAATTTGTATGTTTTAATCTCTTTGGATTTAATGCTTTTTTAAGGGGGGGTGCTGGGGATTTGATTGGATTGTGTATTTTTAATATTGTTAGCCACCCCGATTGTTCTCAGAGGGGCGGGAACTAAATTATTATTATTATTATTATTATTATTATTATTATTATTATTATTATTCAGCTACACAGTGAATTCTATCCCAGCCTCCACCCCAATTTCCAGTTGTTGAGAAGCAGCCACTATGGTTGACAGGAGTCCATTCTTCTGTTGCCCAGGAAGCAGCTAATTGATATTCTCATCCCTCCTATGAGTGATTTCTGTTTCAACAAGGAGAAGTACAATGCCCAAGTGAATTCCCGATCATGCCAGAGATTGCTTATGTGAGGTAAGGGTACATTAAGCAGCTGCTTCCTGAGCAACAGAGAATGTATCCTTGTTAATCACAGCAGCTACTTGGTAAGTGAGGATTGGGGGACTTAAATAAGGGGCTATGTTGGGCACACCATTAAGAATATATAACTCCAAGGTAATCATTTGTAACTCTCCAACCAGATTCCAGCCCTTGTATATAGTTATGCCATCCATATTGTATATAGTTATACCATCCATTCAGGAGGAGGGATAAGGTGGGGATACCTTCCACTCAAAATCCATGTAAGACAAGCACACAGTGCTTTTCTCTGTTTTGCTGATACAATAGTAACATATATTTAATATTTTGGAACCTATCTAAAACTTGCAGATACATGATCATATTGTGCTGTGTTTTGCATATTTTATACAGTCACAAGCTACACTGCCTAGGGTCTGTAATTCTGAAACAAAAGAGTTATTACTCACTGCTAAAACTTTAAAGATTTCCCCCCTCTCATTCATAGCATGAAATCATGGCTGAGGTACTTAAGGAGAACTGGGTCAGGATTTTTTTTTTTTATTGCTGGCATAAAACTTCAAACAATCTGCTTTTCATTTATTATATTTTTAAAATTGTTGTCATAATGCAGTTATGCAAATGATCAGCAATCACACTAAGTATTTGTTCCATTTTTAACAATATATTTATTAGATCAAGGGGAACGTGATTGAATTCAGAGAAAGTTAAAGAGCATGTGCAATTCCCATTGGAACTGTTCTTGATTCACTGTATAAATAAAGGTAGAGAGGACTGATGTGTAAGGGTGTATGTGCAGGGGGGGAGCAGTCCCGGTTGGATTTTTCAAAGGCGTATGTGTGCACGGGTGGGTAGTTTTCCTTCAACATTTTCTTGAGGAAGAAATGCAAAGTGTCACTGAAGCAGTCAGGAATACCTCTTCTATCCTACTTTATGTCTTATCCCCCCTTTCAGACCCACCAGCTCTCTGCCACTCTCTCTTCCCTCAGTCATCCACAAAAGACATCCAGTAGAGAGCAGCTGGTGCCCTGTTCTGGCACCTTTCCACAGTCTCTGTGGCTTTCTCAAGAAATCAATGGCTGCTTATTTTCCCCATACTAGGTTTTTATGTGTGAACTGACATGGCCTCAACCATACTGACCCATTCTGTAGAGCTATTTCCATTCAGATGTGCCTCTTTACAAATAACGGAAATTAGTTGAGGGGCAGTGTCAAACTGCTTGTCACATCTTGTTTTCAGTCTGTTGAAATCAGGTTTATAGTGTCCTATTCAGAAGCATAGATGGCTTTTGAAGACACACAATGCATTTCAGGCATTCCATCAGGCAGTAAATACAGAGCTCGGCATTGCTATTAAAAATTAATCAATGTGGTTAGTCTCCTGAATTTTTCTAAAATAATGTATTTGTGTGGAATTTGCTCTTCTAATTGCCCATCATAATTTGTTTCTAGGTATCCATCCCTGCAATGTGTAAAATCATTTGTAGCTGATGTGTCAGTGTTACAGCAATAACATGTGAATACGTTTTTCTATTGAGTTACCAGCAATGAATGAAGGAAGCAAAGAATGAATGGCTGGATGGATGGCTAATTAGCAAATTGCTGGAGTGAATGCAGTCAAGCTGGCAATGTTTAGCTTTACACAAACTTAAAGATTGTGTCTCAGCCTTCCAACATGCATCCAGGTTGAAACTCTTCAGAAAGGATTAATTAAAACCAATGAGGTCATTAGAAAATGTGCCAGTTTTCTAGGCTTTAAAACTCTCTATTGTTATTTATTGTAGAACAGTCTTGATCTTTTTTCTCAGCCTGGCTTGCTGCTGCTATAATATTTATTTGATTAAATACTTTAATGTAGTTTTTAAATTTCCCTGCTTCTTGATTGCAGCTGAAAACTAAAAACTGCAGCTAAAGCTGCAACTGAAAACACTTTATGTTTGGAACTCGCTTCACACTAAATTAAAACAAATGGCCTTTTCCTCGTTGTGATATTCCAAAAATTCAATAATACTGAATTTCTTAATTCAATATTCCTTACATTATGCCCTAATTGTTTGTTTGGATTTTTTGGCCCCACCCCCTGATTTTTATGGATATTCTGAGCAATGTGTTTTCTCAATCTACTTGCAAGAGATGATAGTAAATACCTATAGCTGTAGGGTTTTAATGATTGCAGAAATGTTACTCTTTTATCATTTAAGATATTTATTCTCTTTATAGCATAAATCATTAAAGAGGATACTTCACAGAGAATAACACTATCAAAGTGCTATAATGTTATCCTTTCAATTGTGCTTTTTTTATAAAAAAAAAGATGTTAAAATGCTAAAGACTTTTTAAAATCACATAGACATTGAATTACTTTTTCTAGCATATATGAACTGACCATAGACTGAAATAATACGAGAATTTTCAGTAGCAGATTCACACATTTCGCTATGATTAATCAAGGCTTTTATATTACTGCACTTACATATCTATAACTCAGAACTTCAAAATTACTGCAAGGATGTGTATGAGTCAGAAAAGGGTAGCTGTGTTGTCTTTGCATATGTATTACTGTGAGAGAGAAGCAGAATGAATGGGATTGATGGTTGTGTGTATATGCTTTCAGATATGATCAGTTGAGAAGCCATGGGGACTAAGTAATACCTTTTATTTTTGTTTTTAATATTTAGAAGAACAATTACAACTACCACTAGTACAGGAATTTGTTGAGATTATTACATCGTTTTTAAAGTGCCCTATCCCTGACTGGATAAAGGCACATTTAATTTTAAAACCAGGTGTGATCGCATTTGTCAGTGGCTGGGCAAATGCAACCCATATGCAACCCAGATCCCAGCTGCACTTATCCAGTGGCTTTTCAAAAATGGGGAAAAAGCCATATTTGAAAAGCCACTGGATAAGCACAGCTGGGATCTGGGCTGCATATGGGTTGCATTTGCCCAGCCACTGGTGAGTGCAATAACACTCGGTTTTAAAATTAAATGCACCTTTATCCCATTGGTGATAAGGTGCTTTAAAAGCAATGCAATAATCTCCACACTTACACTACCAGAGAATTGACTTGTCTAGTCCAATAACATATATTTTGTGAAGGAATCTGAAATTGAAGGCAAAAGTCTTCTCCTGAACTGTTGTCAGATATTCCTTAAACTTTGGGGAAAATTTGAGAAGTCAGAAGTAATAAGAAGCTTCTTATTTAATGTCTTCTTATGACATGAGAAGCAAGAAAAAAGAGAGAGCATTAGAAGACATAAAAATTATTTCCTTGCCCAAAGATCCCATTTCTTCAGTTTAGATTGATTTCTAGCAGCCTGAGCACAGGTATTGTGAAAACAGATTTGACATGTGATTTTTCTCCTCTCACTGAAGGCAAAAGCTTCATTTACTTTCAGATTCAAGTGTCAAATAGGTTAATGGCAAATTAGATGTCTATTTTAGAAACATTAATTAACTTTAATAATTGAAACTGATGATACCTCTATGACCTCCCCCCATTTTTTATAGTTTGCCAATTTATAGCAAAAGTGATTTCAAAAACAATGTATAGCCTAAGGTGAAATGTCCACATAAATGAAGTGTTTTGTAGATTAGCTGTGTGGGTTGAAAATCTCAGCTTTTAAATAAAAATTCAATCACTTGGGGAGAGTGCAACTATGCAATTAAATCACACTATGCTAGACAGTATATATTCAAAGCATTTTTGAATTTCTGACAATGACAAATATGTTCAGGTTCAAGTCATTTCAGTCTTTATTACAGTGAAAACAAGAAGTAACCTTATAGTACCCCGAAGAGTAAAAAAATAATTAAAAAATTAATGGTTAAAATCAATGAGATGCAATATTTTCAAGGAAAAAAAGAGACTCCAGTCTTGGGCCTTTTCATGGGTCAAAAGAGCTGTTCCTCCAACCTCACCCCTTCTGGCATTATCCTCTCTGGAAAATGCAAGGCCTAAACCGTGGTTCTGGTGCAAGCACTCCAGATGACATCCAACATGTTCTGCACCAGAACTGGAGTATAACAGCCTTAAACTTCATTATAAAACCTTATCTGTTATTCCAGCACTTCATGGAAGATACAGAGTCATCCATTCCTGTGCCACCATGGCTGTCTTCATGGCTGCCTTGCTGAGGAAAACCAGGATTATCAACATCACAAATTCTGTTTAAGGATGGTATGGCAAAAACCTACTCTCAAATTCAACTTCATCAAGTTTATGATGAAAAAAAATATATCTGTTTCATTGTTTGCTATTTATAAGCCACTCCACAATCTCCTGTATGGTGCATAAACATTTAAATGAATGAATAAATGAATATTTTCTTTGTTTCATTGTTTGCAGGTGCTACATACAGTTACTCATTTGTTCCAAAAACTCAGTACTTTAAGAGACTGTATGCAATTTAAGAAGTTAGGTTTTCTGGATGACCATATAGCCTTGTTGAGTAAATTGTATACCTTAATAGGGAAATGGAAGAAACTTTCATTCACTATCAATCTAATTGAGAAACTGACTTTCAGGAAGATGTAAATTTAAGATAGTTAGAAATCTGTTTGAACGCACACACCTTCAATTATACTGTGCCAGAATTTAAAGATAAAGATGTCAGAAATTTTGGTATGGATAGCATCCTATTCTTTGAAGTCTGAATAAGATCTAGCTAAGAGTTACAGATAATTTACAGATAAGTTGCATTTTTGCAATCTTATTTTTCTGTATAAAAGTGATAGTGCAAACAAGAGTTGTAGAATGGTTGTACACATATTAATAACTCACAAATACTAACTTTTGATCATCTAAAAATGTTATTTTCTCTCTAACAAAATCAGAATGGATACATAGGATATGGGATATGGTTTATATGATCAAGCTGACAAACTGAATTAAAAGCCAAGAAAGGGCCTTTGCAGACTTCCAGAAATAGTGCAGTCTGTGGACTCATTTTGCACTATTTCTGGCAGTCTGCAAAGGCCCAAAGTTGACCACAAGGTAACTATTTTATACAAAAGTGGTTTAAAAAATGACAGCTCAGGTAGATGGCCAGAAGTGCTTACTGTCAGCTTCAGCTATTCTTCCAGCTGCTCCCCTTCCTAGAGTTGGAGGACCTAAAGATGATAGTTAACATGCTGGTAACCTCAAGACTAGACTTTTACAATGAGGTCTACATTGGGCTACCTCTGTACCAAGTTCAGAAACTTAATTCAGTGTAAAACATGGAAGCCAAATTGGTCCCTGGTACATCTAGGAGTGATCATATCACTTTAAGACTCGTCATAGGAAATTTCTTTGTTCCTATCAAGAGGCAATACGTGCAGCGCAGAAATCTTTCTCCTCTGTATGTATTGCATCTGCAGAGTCCCATCCAGAAGAACTGTTTAGGGTGGTAAGGGATATGATGCAGGTTCCACCTGCACAGAACCCTTTACTTAACCTAACAATGGCCTGCTGTGACGTGTTTAACAACTATTTTGCAGATAAAACCTCTCAGATAACATAGGGCCTTTGAGACTGCCAGAAATAGTACAAATTGAGTCCACTTTAAGGGTTAGGGTTAGTGCTAAGGAATCATGGGAACTGTATTTTATTGTGGCACCAGAGCTCTCTGACAGAGAAGGCTCAATGTCTCAGAGGGAAAAAAAAACAATTCCCATGATTCCCTAGCACTAACCCTAACCCTTAAAGTGGACTCAATTTTCACTATTTCTGGCAGTCTGCAAAGGCCCTTAGATGCCAGTGTTGTAACAGAATCAATAGACGAGGTGTCCAGCAACTCTGTTGATAAAATTATACTTGATCAGTTTCAATCAGTGAGTAACAATGATGTGGACAAGCTTCTTAGTAGAGTGAGGAAAACAACTTGCCTTCTCAATCCCTGACCTTCATGGCTGGCCATCCGGGTTGGGTGGGGGGTGGGGGTGGGATGCCTTGAGGATATTCCTGAGGGACATCATCAATGCATCCCATAGGGAAGGCCATGTTCCATCATGCTTGAAGGAAGTGCCGGTTAGCCTGCTTCTGAAAAAAATTCTTCCCTAGACCCCCTGGACAGCTATAGCTATAGGCCAGTCTCTTTACTATTTTTTTTAAGCAAAGTGATCGAGAGGGCAGTTGCTCTTCAACTCCAAGCTGTCTTGGAGGAAACCAGTTATCTAGATCCATTTCAAACTGGCTTTAGGACAGGATATGGAGTTGAGACTGCCATGGTTGCCTTGGCTGATGACCTTCGTCTGGGTATCGATAGGAGTAGTGTGACCCTGCTGGTGCTAGTGGACCTCTCAGAGGCTTTTGATACAATAGATCATAGCATCCTCTTGGATCACCTAAGGGGATTAGGTATTGGAGGAACTACATTGCAGTGGTTCTGTTCCTTCCTCTCAGGCAGATTCCACAGGGTGATGCTTGGAGACAGTAGCTCTGCAAGGAAGGAAATCAAGTGTGGCATCCCTCAATGCGCCATCCTGTCCCCAATGTTAATTAATATCTATATGTTCTGACCACAACCCAGTAATATTGACATTAAAAAATGAAACAAAATCTTATAGATGGCAATTGAATGAGCATCTTCTGCAGGATGAAAACATTGTGAATGAAGCAAAAAAGCAACTAATTTTTTTTTTCCTGAAAATCTCGATAAAGAAGTGCCCACCCACACTGTCTGGGATGCAGCTAAAGCATATATTAGAGGATTTTTTATACAAAAAGATATAGAGAAAAAAAAGAAAACAAGAGAAATTAAGGAAATTAGAGGAAGATATAAAGGAAAGAGAGATTTATTTGAAAAACAATCCAGGGGATAAAAATAAAATAAAAGAGATAAAAAGACTACAAAAATAAATATCGATAATTATGATGGAAGAGGTAGAAAAGAAATATAAATATATAAGACAGAAAAATTTTGAACAAGCTAATAAACCAGGGAAACTATTGGCATACAAACTAAAGAAAGAAAAAGGGAAAAAAATATTGCACAAATACAAAATGATAACGTAGAAATAATTACAGACCAGAAAAAAATAAAAGAAGTATTTTTGAGTTTCTTCTTGAATTTATCTAGTGAAAAAGGAATTAAAGAAGAGAATATGAATGATTATTAAAAAAAAACAAAAATAATAATGAAATATCAGAACAACAAAGAGAAATTTTAAATAAATTGATAACAAAGGAGGAGATTTTAGATAGTATAACAAATCCAAATCTGGGAAAACCCTAGGAGCAGATGGCTTAGGGGCAGAGTTTTATAAAAACCTCAAGGAGCAATTAGTTGGCCCTCTACAGAGAGTATTCAACAAAATTTTGAAAGAAACGATACCAGAATCATGGTCATTTGCAAATGTGGTATTGATTCCAAAAGAAAATAAGGTTCCATTAGACCCAAAGATCTACAGGCCAATAGCCTTATTAAATGATGATTATAAAATTTTTGTAAACATTTTGGCGGAAAGATTTAAAAAAGTATTGGTAAATTGGATTAATGATGACCAAGCAGGTTTTCTACCCCAAATATTTTTAAAGGATAATATAAGAATAGTCCTTAATCTAATTGAACATCATGACAAAAATATTGATAAAAAACCGGCTCTAATTTTTTAGACATGGAAAAGGCTTTTGATAAGCTGAATTGGAAATTTATGATGAAAGTTTTAGAAAAAAT
Source organism: Phrynosoma platyrhinos (assembly GCA_020142125.1). Classification (NCBI taxonomy): domain Eukaryota; kingdom Metazoa; phylum Chordata; class Lepidosauria; order Squamata; family Phrynosomatidae; genus Phrynosoma; species Phrynosoma platyrhinos. The sequence goes on along the minus strand of CM034703.1, from coordinate 66,909,859 downwards.
GAATGTGGGGAGAAATTACATAGAGTGGATAAATATATATATATAGTAGACAAGATGCAGCTTTGATAATTAATGGGAGAGTAACAAAAATATAAAATAGAAAAGGGAGTAAGACAAGGATGTCCATTGTCACCCCTCTTGTTTATAACTATCTTAGAAATTCTAAATAATGCAATTAGAGAAAACTCCAAAGTGGAGGGGGTTAAAATTAAGAAGACAGTTTTTAAAGAAAGAGCATTTGCTGATGACTTATTAATGAATGAAATTTATTACAGTCAATGACCAGCAAAAAATATTAATATCACTGGCAAATCCTGCTGAAAGTATTGAACCACTGATGGAAACAATGCAAATATTTTGTGCAAATTCAGGGCTAACAGTAAACAAAAACAAAATGACAATGCTGGTAATGAATATTCCAGAAGAAGAGAAACAAATTATTAGAGAGAAGTCTAAGTTTCAAATAGAGAAAAGAGTTAATTATCTGGGAATTAAGATAACAACAAAAACTTCTGATTTGTTTAAAAATAATTACGAGGCAAAATGGAAGGAAATAAAAAAAGACCTTAGAAATGGGAAGATATAGGTATGTCATGGTTAGGGAAAGTCTCTTCAATAAAAATGTCCATCCTTTCGAGAATAGCAA
>CM034703.1:66886980-66902403 GCA_020142125.1 Phrynosoma platyrhinos | reverse complement strand
TACCATGGTTCCCCAAACCAGCTTCATACCTCTCAGTGAGGGATATATGAACTGGCTTATCATTTCAGCACTGTCATAGTTTTGCTACACATGTTTGTTGTATAGAAATCTTCCATATACAGCACACATTTGTGATGTAAACGTGTCCTGAAACTATTAATCTTTTTGATACTATTAGTAGCACAAACCTTTCCTAAGAATCACAATATTCTATGCATAATTTAAGCTGAAATTCCATTTGCTTATCATTGTCCAAGAATTTTGTTTTGCTACTTTTGCTGAGGGCGGCAGTATATGAGTTGAGCAAAACCTATTATTCACATTCGACTGTGCCATACTCGGTATTCTCCTTGCTGAGTGCTCTCTATTTGGCTGCAAAAACAATTTCATTGAGTTATGTTGTTTGGACAACAGAATTTATTGACCTATCTTTTCAGCCACTAGTTGCATTCTGAAAAGGGCTGGATGGTACAGTTACTTTGCCATCTGTGGCAGCAGTTAGAAAACATGGAGATGATAGTCATAATTCTCAGTGACAACCTATATCCTTACATCTAATAACCACTGCCAAAAAAGCACCTGCCTATGCCTTGTGAATTTTTTATGGGTTACTGATTCCAAACAAGTTACAATAAATAAATAAACAAATAAAGCCATCCTCTATAGTGACCCTGATGTGCAAATGTTATTTACATCTATTAAGGTCAGGAGGCATCATAACCAGTTGCACATATAGACATTTCTGTAAGTCTAAATAGGATCAGAGCTACTATCCCTGGTGGGTTTTGTTATTTCAAAGTTCTGGAAAATATGAGAAATGAAATAGCATCAAATGTTTTCTTTCACAGAATTCCTTTGGGTTATATTCCTAAAGTATTTATCAAATCAAAACAGTGCTTTTCAACAACTCCACTGTGGGTAACAGCACTTCAGTTCATAAAGTTAATACCAATATTGTCAGACCAGAAAAGCAAAAGTAAAAAAAGAAAAAAGAATCAAGCTTAAAAAAAGGGGGGGGAATGATGGGATTCACTTTCTTTTACACAGCATTACCCCCTGAACTCAATTCAGAAAAAGACATCCAAAGAATTGGACAGGAGAGCTGGTTTCCTGCAGTATCAAAATGCAAATTATAAATATTGTTTTGATTTTTTAAAAAAAATATTGTTGAGATCCTGCATCACAGATGTAGTTATGAACATCTTGACACAACACTTCAAACCTACCTTAACATTCAGCATCTGCACTGAACAACGGATATCTGCTGGTTATTGGGGTGCTGCAGGTTGATATTTCCAGTCTTTTCCCACCACCAAGATCTGATGCAACATCAAAAGAAGGAGATTATCACATAATAATATAAACCAGCTTATCTGACACAGCTTAAAATTAGAAGCGGGCAGCCTCTTGACATTATCAGACACATTTAGGTGCCAAAATCACTGTCCAGGTGCAGCCCGGGTCTATTGGCACCTAAAGGGGAGCTCCTTGTGCCTCTTTTCAAAGCTGGGAGTTTTCTGGCTTGAAAAAATGGCTGCCAGAGCATCCCTCTGAGCAGTGATGGAACTGGGCTGCACCAGGGCAATGATTTTGGAAGCTAAATGCATCTGATAATATCAGGAGGATGCCTGCTTCTAATTTTAAGCTGGGTCAGGTAAACTAGTTTATGGATGTTATCATACGGGGAGTCACGGGGAGAAAGTGGAAATAAACTGGACAAGTGGAAGACTTTAATTTATGGGATTTGTCCTGTTCCTCCTCGTCTGATAACTAAATTCGAATTTAAAAGGGGGTTAATTCGAACAAAAACCTGATCTTTTCATTTCCTCAAAAATCCCAAAAATGAAAAGATCAGGTTTTCATTTGAATTAACCCCCTTTTAAATTCTAATTAAGTTATCAGACGAGGCAGAACGGGACAAATCCTGTAAATTAAAGTCTTCCACTCATCTGGTTTATTTCCACTTTCTCCCTGCGACTCCCCATGTGATAACATCCTATATCATTATGTGATAATCTTTGAACAAACCTCCATAGTACAGTGAGGCTGCTGGCTACTTGGGTAGGCTGGTGGGTATTTATCATCTTGGCAATAGTGCCAGGATCATAAACATGAATAATGAAACAGTTTTGAATGTGTAGTCTCACTCACACATTCATTAGTGCTCAACAGGATGCCAGCCTACAGTGTTTACTGAATATCCTTAGGAATGAAGATTTATTATAGGAAATTTCAAATGAAGGTGTTGTCATGCATAAAGTATTATTAACTCTCTTCTTCTGCAAACTGCCTTCATGTAGCATGTGAGTTTTTCCCTGGCATCAATGGATTTTTAAGATAGGGATACTGGCTAGAGAGTAACTTCATTTTATGACAGTTTCCCTGCTTGGCCATTTAAAATCTAATTCTCCATGGTGAATTGGTGCATAAATTGCCATCATCTCTGCTTTGGAATTTCTCTCAATAGTTTCCCTTGAAACTCAAAGATACCATCAGATTCTTTATAGAAAATATTATTATACTGGCTGTGAATGAAGTCTTGGCAGTTTTTATATTGGCTCATGGTTCCAAAAGTTAACTTCATAAACAGTTTGGCTTTCCAAAGGAAAAACCTCTGTTTAATCTTAACACATGATGGATTGTAAGGTGATACTTGTGTTAGAGACTAGTTGAAGTGGGGAGCCAATATTCTTTCACTTTGTTTCTTAAGTGAAAGTACTCAAGCATTTTTCTTTCAACTGCTGATAAGCCAGCTGCTCACTCTGAAAGTGTAGAGTAAAATAAGAAATCAGTCTGGATCACTGTTGCTTTACATCACTAGCTTAAACTGAGTGGCACAGTAGATGCATACTATCCACTAGCACAGCTAGGGAGAAAATGTAACTTGTAAATTTCATTTGGAAACAGGCCGTTTTTGTATCCGCACCTACATACCAAAAAATCCAAGTCCAATTTGACCTCACTATTTAGTCTGACACAGGCTTGAAACAAGTTGATGTTGTTTTGCCTTCTAATCATTTCTGATTTACAGCAACCCTACCACAGCACTTTGTTAGCAAGATTTGTTCAGAGGGGGGTTGCTTTTGCCCTCTTCTGCATCTGAGAGTGTGTGAATTGACTGAGGTCACCCAGTAGGTTTCCATGGCTGAGTAAGGATTCAAACTCTGTTCATAGTCCAATTCTCAAACCACTATAGCACACTGGCTGAAACAAATAGGGCACTAAAATCCTTAAAATGGAGCAAAATGGTCGATACCACCTGAAAGCATGTGGGATACAATTGGCCATTTTAAGCTAGAAATTTTAGTGGATACTGGATGAAAAGAGGAATCAAAATGGGGAGCACCCTTCTAGGTCCCTACGGGGAACCACTGCAGCTCCTTGATATAGTAGTTGCTGACTAATGCTTTATTGTAAGAAGATTTTTTTTTCCTCTTTCTCCCACATTGTACAGTTCTCTGTGAAGCTTTCAACTTTCTGCATTTGGGTCCCATGGAGAACAGTAATCTTGTTCAGCTGAACATTATTGGCCTTATTGATTCACCCACACACACACACACACACATCAATATGGGAAGGCTGAGGATAGAGTGGGACAGTCTGAAATGCATATCATTATCTGCCTTCATATTGTATATGTTTGAATGCATGAATATGATTTTTAAATCTTTTTTTGAAAAAAATAATAATAACAAACAAAGTTCAGCCATAACCATGCAATCTTATAGTGATATTAACATCTGCTCTCTATTCCTATACATATTTTCTTATTGTGTTTTCTTTATGTACATATTTAGACAATCATTCTGCACCTTTATTGTACTTAGGTATTACTTTTGTTGTTACTATGTGATTTTTAAGATTTTTGTAGATTTTATTGATGTTTAGTTTAATACTTTTTTAATAGGGAGGGTGGGTTTTGGGGTTTTTAGCTTTTAATTTGATGTATTGTTAATTGTTGTAAGAGGGGCGGGGTATAAATAATAATAATAATAATAATAATAATAATAATAATAATAATAACTTCTTTGTTTCCCACAAATTAGCTATTTTTCACATTCATTTTCATAAATTTGTAGTGTCTTATTAATCAGGTACATTGTTAATTTGTCCATCTGTGCCATTTCCATTAGTTTTAAGATCTACTCATCTATATTTGGGATTCGTTGATCTTTCCATTTCTTAGTGTAAACCATTCTTACAGCTGTTACTGTATATAAGAGAGTATGCTTGAATATTTTCCCTTTCTGATTTTCTAAACAATTTAGCATATTTAATAGATAGGTTTCTGGACATAGAAGGACATTGATTTTTAATGTTTCTGTTATTCTTTTAGGTATTTCTTTCCAGTCATCTTTGGCCTTCTCACTCTTCCACCACATGGTAGAAGGTGCCATTTATTTGCTCACATTTCCAACAATTGTTTTTTGGCTTGTTATATATTTTGGCTAGCTTCACTGGTGTTAAATGCCATCTCTAGAAGAGCTTGTAATAATTTTGTTTAAAGTCATTGCTTCTGATGAATTTGTTACAAATGGTCTAAGCAGATGGCGCTTTGCACTGTCTTCGAGGCTAGGAAGGGGCAGCCTCACGCTGAGCTCTCCAACCCCTTCCTGAAAACATTGTCGAAGCAGCTGGCCCTCCCTTCCACTGCAGCGTCCGCACACGCTGCAGTGGAAGAGGCACCGAAGGTGCACCGGACACCTTTTGCGGCGCACTTTCGGTGTCTTGTGGAAGGAGCGCTGTTTTAGTGCTCCTTCCTGGGGATGGGATGCTGCGCCATGGTGCCGAGGTGTGCGGATATCTCGGCCCTGATCCGCAGCTTCCCGGGGTGGCCCCATGCTGCCCGTCTGCTATCAGCTTTAGTCTCCATGATTTTGTTCTAAGTGTATCAGATGACCAATATCTTGTGCCCATGTTACCATATTATTTTTGACTGTTTCCTCCTCCATCTCATATGACATTAATAGGTTATAGAATTTTTTGATAATTTGATTATTTTCTGAGCTGAGTAGTTGGTCCAATTCTGTTCTTGTCTCAATGCCTTCAAGTTTCTCATCTCTTTTAAATCTTTCCTTTAGTTGGTGGTATAAAAACCAGTGACATATTATATTCTCTTGGTTGAGCTCTTCCCTCATTTTCTATTGGTATTTCCCTTCTTTTTGTTGTAATAATATTTTGTAAGTTAGTCAGTTATCTCTATTCAGCTTTTCTTTTTTATGGAATGCCTCATGTGGGGAGGTCCAGAGTAGTATTTTTGGACACATGTGGTTTTTATGCCTCATCCATATCTTCCTTAATGATCTCCTCACATAATGATTTCCAAATTCTTTGTTTGGTTTGATTTTGTTATAGCATAGGAAGGCATGCTATCTGCGATTTATATCGAAACCTTCCAATTGTGGTAGTCTTTTGTTAGATAACATTATCCATTCTCTTATCCAAGACATTCCAATGCATGATAATAAATTTTCATGTTAGGTAGTCCCATGCCACCTCTTTCCTTTTTGTCCTCTAATGCTTTGAATTTAATTCTGGGCTTCTTCCCTTGCCAAAGAAATTTAGATATTTCCTTATTCCATTGAACAAATGGCTTATCATTAGTAATTATTGGCAAGTTCTGGAAGAGGTAAAGGATTCTTGGTAATATGTTCATTTGAACTGTTGAAACTTGTCCCATAAATGATAAGCTTAAATTAGTCCATTTATTGAGATTTTTTTTATTGCATTCCAAATCTTTTTATAATTGTTATCATATAATTCTGAATTCCTTTTTGTTATTATTAATCCCAGGTATTTTACTTTATTTACTATTTTGAAGATTTTTTGCCTAGTTCCTCTTCCTCTTTTTTGTCATTTTTGTTTGTTTGTTAATAAACTACTCTTTGATTTGTTTAATCTGAAGACTGAAAGATCCCCAAATTCTTCTAATATGTTTATTAGATTGATTATGCTTTTGTTTGGATCATCCAGGAATAGTACCATGTCATCCATGAAGGCTCTTATCTTAAATTTATATTCTTGTATCTTTAAACTCTGTATTTGTTTGTCTTTCCTTATTTTTCTTACCAATATTGCCAGAACAGCTATAAAGAGCAAGGGGGAGAGTGGGCATCCTTGATGTGTGCATTTGTTGATATCACAGGGTTTTGTTTTTTCTCCATTAACTAAAATCTGTGCATTCTGATTTTCATATATATTGTTTATCCAACTTTAAAAAGCTTACCTACATACATTGCTGCTAGCACTTCCTTCATAAAACCCCATTATCAAATGCTTTATCTGCATCAAGGAATGCCATCCCCTTTTTCCTTTCTTTGTGTTTCTCATAAAATTCTATTACATCCAATACTATCCTTTCATTGTCCTTTATATATCTGTTTAGCAGGAATCTGGCTTGATCTTTATTTATCCAGACTTTCAGTATTTTTAAAAATCTTTCAGATAGTATTAATACAAATATCTTGTAATCTATGTTCAACAGAGAGATCACTCTGCAATTGACCACTTCTTTCATGCCCCAGTCTTCTTTAGGTATTAGCGTGATTACTGCACTTTTCCATGAATTTAGGGTTATTCCTTTATCTGCTTCTTTTATTGTCTTATAGAGTGGTAAAGCCAGTTCTGCCTCAAATGTTTTATAGAATTGGGCTGTAAGCCCATCAGGTCCCGGTGCCTTCCCTATTTTCAGTCTTGTGATTGCTTGGTTTATTGCATACGTTGATATTGGTTTGTTCAGTTCTTTTCTTTGTTCTTCAGTTATTTGCAGGATTTTCTCTTTTTCTAGGTATCAATGTATTTTTGTCTTATCTTCTTCTGACATTATATGTTATTTAAATAATTTTAAATAAAAATTTTGGAAATCTTCCTTTATTTGATTCTGTTGTGTTTGATATTTTCCTTTGTAGTTAACACCCAGAATTTTTTTCTCTCTTTCCTTTCTTAACCTGTACGATAACCACTTTCCAGTTCTATTAGCATTTTGAAAATATCTTTGTTTAACAAAGTGTTAATTTATTTGCAATTTCTTGAGTTGTTTCTTGGGAGAGTTCTTTTTATAAAAGCAAAGCAGCTTCATTTATATACTGCTTCATACCATGCTATGGGGTGTCTAAGTGGTTTACAACTGTGAGCTGATTGCCCCCCAACAGCTGGGTACTCATTTTAGTGACCTTGGAAGGATGCAGGCCTGAGTCGAGCCTCAGCCCTGGCTGGTATTGAACTCACAACCTTGTGGTCTATGAGTGAGTGTCTGCAGTACAGGCATTTAACCACTGCACCACCAGGGCTGAATAAAATCTCAGTCTCTTTTTTAACTTTTGTGTTTTTGCATGTTTTTTTTAAAAAAAATCTTATTTTTTGCTTAGTTTATTCATTATCCTTTCTCTTTTTTCTTTATTTTCCCTTTTCATTATTCTTGTTGAATTAAGAGACCTCTAACCATGGCTTTACTTGCATTCCAAACTACAGTTGTTGGGGTGCCTCTATCCATATTTTCCTGGAAATACATTTTTAACTCTTTATTTTTTGAACTATTTCTTCATTTTCCAGTAATATATCATTTAATTTCCATGAATATTCCTGCTTCTTTGCCTTTTATGTGAGTAGAATGGGGTTGTGGTCTGACATTACTCTTAGCAGTGAGTCCATTTTTTGAATCCTCATACACATTGGTAGAGTCACAAAAAAACATATCGATTCTACCCCATGCTTGATGTCTCTCTGAAAAAAAAATGTGTAGTCTTTCTCCTTGTTGTATTTATGCCACCATATATCTACCAGATTAAAGCTTTCTATTAAATCTAATGTTGTTTTTAGTTTTTTTTATTGGTGCATATATTCCGATCAGGAGTCCTGTCCTTTCTTGCAATTGCACTTCAACCACTACGTAATGACCTTCCATATCCTTGAAAAATTATTTAGCTACAATCTGATTATTTATGTATATAGCAACTCCTTTCTTTTTATGTTTCTTATTTGAAACTTAAAATACTTCTAATTTTTTATTCTTCAAATGTTTTATTTCTTTAGTTTTGATATGTGTCTCTTCTAGTCACACTATGGGGGGAAGCAGATGAGAGGCTCTGGGATGCTGCAGGACGGTGCACCGCGGGACCGAGGCACCCTCACCGTGGTGCACCATCGGCACTCCTGAAAGGAATGCTAAATCAGTGCTCCTTTCACAAATCAGCGAAAGTGTGCCTCAAAAGAGTAAGGAGGATGCTGCAGTGGGCGGTTGCCTTCAGAGCGCCAGACGTTCAGAGGGCCGGCGGCTCTGAGGGCAACCTCGGGAGGAGGAAGGGGCGCCGAGCGTGCGGCTGCCCCTCCTCTTCCCTGCCTCAGAGATGGCTCAATTAGCCATCTGCCGAGGCATTATGTCTAATTTACGTTTTTCTAACTGGTGGAATATTTTCCTTCTTTTATATTTTGAGTTCATTCCATTTACATTCCAAGAGAGAATTTTTTTGATTCATTCTCTCATTTTTTTTTGTCTAATCAATACAAAGATAGATTATCTTTTTCTATTAGTTGTACCCCCTTTCTTTCTTCTTTCCTGTTTGTAAAGTCTTTAGTGTTTTCTTGTGCTTCTTTTTTGTTTTCATTTTCTGTTTATATAGTCAGATGTTCCTTGTCCTTCTTCCTCTTTTTCTTCTTCTTTATCTTTCTTTGATTCTTTGTCTGATATTTTACCTTCTTCCTTTCATTCTGATTCTGTCACTTCTTCTTCAGATGTTTGTCTTTCTGAATCTTCAGTGCTTTCCTTTTCTTCACCTGTTTTATCAGGATTATTTTCTCTTTCTGATCTTGTTTTCATTATTGTGTTTTTATTTTTTTCACTGTTGGAACTCTCTCTTTTATTTTTCCTTATTGTCTGTTCCTCTTGTGCTTCTTTATGATTTGTCAGGAAATCTTTTATCTTTTCTTCTGTGTCTATTAAATATCTTTTTTTCATATTGTAAAGGATAGTCCTCCTGTCTTCTCCCATCTATATTTGATGTTTTCCTCCCCTTAGGTGCTCTGTCAGAATCATATAATTTTTTCTCTTTTTCAAAATTTGTGCTGGGATTGCTTAAAGATTTTTTTTAACTTCTTGTCTATCAATTTCTAGCTTTTTATTATAATTTGTTTCTTAGATTAGTCTCTTACTCTTTCCCTCACAAAATAAATCATTATATCTCTAAGTACCTTACAGTTCTTGGCTATCCATAAATTAACTCTGTAGAATTTGTCCACTTCTAGGTCTAGTTGCTCACCTGTCCTTCCTATATATTGTGCAATTTGCAGAATAATTCTTGTGGTCAGGTTTTCATTTGATAATTCTTCTACTCCTCTTATTCACAGAGCTTTCCCTTGTAGTTTTAGTTCAAGATTTGCCTTGTAATATTCCTCTTGTTGTTGCTTTCCCTCTGTGATGTCAACCTTTTCCTCTAGCTTTTTTGTTCTTTTGTGGATCTCTGTCACTTTTTCATTTTTTTCATCTCTCCAGTGATCTACGTTAGTCTGTTTTCTCCTAATTCTTTCCATATATTAGCTTGGATTTCTTCTTTCAATTCTTTTATTTCTGCTCTTAGTTCTGCTCTAATTTCTGCCTTTCTTTCTGCCTAATTTTCTAATTTCCTTTAAGAGTAAGGTGTTAGGGTCTTGTTTTTTATGGAATTCTAGTGTGAGTTCTCTCTGTGTTGTCTGTTGGGGTAGTATTACTGTTGTTAATATTTTGCTTGCTGCCATATTCCTTCTTTCTATTACCTTCGCCTCTCCTTTCTTTTCTTTTCTTTTCTTTTTCCCCTTCTTCTTTTATTTTCCTTTGAAAGTGGTGGGGTTTGTTTAAGCCCTAAGGCACAAAGAAAACCAGATTAGACTTCCTGTCTCTTCTTCAGTTCCATCTGTTTTCCTTTTCTTCTCCCCTAATTGGGATTGGGAAAGAAATGTGAATGTGACATGCACTTTTTCTTTTCTTTCATTTGTGGCCACACCATGGATCCTTTTTGTCCCACAGCTGCTACCACCCTATGCAAAGAGCCACTCCTTCACCAACCTTCTCCTCTAAAACTCTTTGGTATAACCTATCTTGTATAAGTTTTAGTAGCATGGATATTCATTCACACTGTAGACAAGTGTTTCATAAGCTTTATTTATAATACAAGTAATGTTTCACTTGGTCTTGCTGCACTTGTTACAATTGGTTATAGTTACAAATAATAATACTCTAAAACACTCCTTTCCTTGGAACACTTTCAATTACCCCCACAGGACACTTTTAGCCCTTATTTGGGTACCTTTACCACTATTTCTTAACCAGCTTCTAAGGCTATCAATACCCCTCAGGATATTCTCTTTATTAACTCCCTCACTTGGAGTTTAGTATGGGTATTAGGCCCATCTCTTCTGGACCTTAACACTATTCCACTCTGGAACCTTCTCCACCAGACCCTCACTGTCTGGAAGCCAAACCCTATCTGACTTCCAACTGTTCCTAACAGATTTTTCTCCTTACAGCCCAACATTCTATTGGCTGTCACCAGCTCAGTCCTGATTGGTTGTCACCAGGGCTGGCTCTAACCTGCCTTCTTTCCACAGTGAACTCCACAGAGAGTTCTCTGGACCTCCTTTCATTCAAAGAAATACTTGCCTTGTTGTAATAGAAGATTTCCCTTCACCAAGGATTACATGGGTTCTAACCCAGGTTCTGTGGCTTGATTTTGTGTATTTCACACAAAACTTTGCCAGTCACAGCTCTGTTCATCACTCTAAGTCTGCCTACTCTTATTCCACCAATGCTATGCCTACTGCTGTTTAGGGGAGGGGCTGATTTAAAGCCTTCTCCTCCTGAGCTCTCTATGCCTCTGCTATGACTGCTGGTGTTGAGGGAGGGGCTGATTTAAAGCCTTCTCCTTCAGAGCTCTCTCTGCCACTGCTGTGGCTGCTGATGTTGAGGGAAGGGCTGCTTTTAAAGCTTTCTCCTTCAGAGCTCTCTCTGCCACTGCTGTGGCTCATGAATAGGATTTTTATGTATTGTGTGCATTACTGACTCATTCCATTCATATGTCACTTAAAATAACTACCAAGCTTTTTTAAAAAATACACAGTCAACTTATTACAAAGTGCGTAAATATCTTATTATAAATTTGAATTTGTTTGCTTGAATGTGAATGCTTGAATTTCTTCTTTAAAATTTTGAAAAAAATGGCTTTGCTATATAAAGTATTTCACAAACAGCACCTTCATGATTACTTGCAGACCTAGCAGCAATTGGAGAGATTTATTTTAATGAGAAAAAACTCAGGCCAGATTTTGTTGTAATGGAAAAAGCCACTACTTATTGCTTATAGCTGAATAGTGTTGGCCTACAGCATGGGTCCAGATCTAGCCACTGTTTGATCTGGCTGCCATCCAATGGAAACCCATACACCCAGCCCATTTGCTGGATATCACTGAAATGACAGGTGTGGTAATTGCTTCAAGCTGAATAGCAACTATGTGGTTCTTCTGCCACCTACAAGTAAGGCAGAGCTGTCTGTCCCCAAGCTGTTTACCTACATCCCCAAGATTTCTTAAGGAGATCACCATACAGGCTATGATGGGTATTCTGTTTACATACAAATGAAATCTTCAACAACAAAACTGCCTTAAGTTGTGACAACATTAAAAGGAATACAATTAGCTAAATAATTATCTATGCAAAGCCTCAAACACTGGGGCACGGCTGGGTAGGGATGATCAAATCTTACTGACTGTTGATGTGGTGAGCAAAAAGTTTATATGGGGTGAGAAATGACTGAGTGAAGGCTACACTTGCTCTTGAGCTCTACCCCTTGCCAGCCAACCAGAATGCCTCTGATTAGTTGGCCTTCCCACTGCAGGGGCAGGGAAAATTGGGTGAGCTTTGAGAAAGAGCAGCAGCCCTGTCACATGGGACATGATGTCTATCCTCCTTTTTCCACAGCTGCAATCACAAAGTGTTCATGATGAGTCAGAACCTGCACATATATTAATTTTTTGGGGTGATCATCAGTTTCCGTATGGTATAATGAAATTATGAGGTAAAATGATCATTTCTTTAAAACACTGGCTGTTGTTCAGCAAAGAGATTAATCATGTTCAAACATCTTCATAATTTGGGGGGGGGGGTTGTTACAGTAGTTTATAGTAATCAATCAATCAATCATAATTTGAGTACCATTATTGTCCAACTCATTTGAAATGATTGAATCAATAAAGGCTGTAATTCTATATACACTTATGTAATAGTAAGCCCCACTGAACTTACTGGGACCCATTTCTGAAGATATATACATTGGATTGTGCTATAAATATCCAGTGATGTATTCAAGTCTATTAGTCCAAGTCTCAAGTTTTTGTCTTCAAGTGTCAAGTCTCTAGTCCTTGCAAGACACTTTCAAGTCAAGTCTCAAGTTGAGTCTCAAGTCTAGGAACCAACTTTAACAAGAAAAAAGGAAGCAGAGACATTTTTCAGAGTGGAACAGTAAATGTATTAGGGCCCAGGGGTAGTCAAACTATCCCCTTTAAGGGCCGAGGGACTTCAGCTCCCAGAATCCCAGACTATTGGCCAACATCCCAGATTATTGGCCAACATCCCAGATTATTGGCCAACATGGCTGAGGCTTCTGGGAGTGGAAGTCCCTCGGCCCTTAAAGGGGACAGTTTGCCCACCCCTGTATTAGGCAATGTGCTTGAGGTAGGAGTTGAGGACTATTCAGCAGCCTGTCCTTGCTGCACATTGGGAGAGCTTTGTAAAGCTTTTGAAAAGCTTTAAAGGGATCCTTCTGCCTCAAGTCCATCATCTAATGTACTTGTTGTCTCCCTCCCCCCCGAAAATCCACTTCACACTCTGGGTTTGGGTCTTGCCTACTACTCAAAGTGAATGACACCAGCAGGTCAGTCACTAAAAATATACAAGTTACAAATCAAGTTAAGTCAATTCATAATTTATTGGTGAGTTGAGTCCAAGTCATTGAAGTGGCTTGAGTCTGAGTCCATTGAATTGAGTCAACATCACCGTAAATATCTGATACTCAATGAAATAAGAATAGAGGCATATATCATAAAGATCTGTAGATTTCAAATAAACACACTAATCCATGGTCAAGGAAGGGATTCTGCATTCTCTGTTGTAGCACATAGTGTGTAGTACATAGAAGAGGAATAAACACAGAGTGTTAGATTCAGTAAATGAATGCAGCCCCCGTGAGTCAGGATAAGATTTAATTGTTGTTCTAAACATCAATGATAGCACATGTAGACTGAAAAATAAGTGAACTGGAAATGAACACTGCAGTTAAGCTGATTTCAACTTCATTCCAACTGTCCATATGGATTTGAATAAGAGATTCTGTATCTAATTATGCATATCTATATATCAATAGCATGAAGCAACTGTTCCATTTCTTTTTTTTAAAAAAAATCTATATTTATAGCCTTATTATTTTACCATTCTTGTGCTGATTGATGTGCTTTGAAGACAGCAAAAGGTCTTCAAATCATTCCCAATTTATGGCAAGCCTCAGGTGACCCTATCATGGGATAACCCTGGTTTCCTATACCTAGTTTAAATAAATAAATATTAATTAAATTAATAATTAAAGATCATAATGTGTAGCCAAATGTCTTTTGGGTATAATTGTATGCTTAGGATTCTTTTGCAAGTTAACAGTTTTCCATTATCTTTGTGCCTGGGACAATACCACAATGCTGTAGTTGTGTCAAGATCTGCATCATGCATCTTGCCTGCCATGGTTTGAAATCTAGAAAGGATTTCCTTTATATTTACAGATATTATTGTAATGTGTTGTACAGCACTGAGGAAAAGTGATGAGATATACAGTGGGGTGTTAAATTCTAGAGATTGTTGATCACATTCCTTTGTGGTTAATGAGCAGAAAGAAGGGAGTTGGGTTTGTATTGATGATACCCAAGGTCACTTTCCTGGAAACAAATACAGAAAAAGAAAGGAAGGGAGAGACTTCAAGGGAACAGAAATGGAAAAAAATGTTTTGCTTTTGTAACAAAGAAGAAGGTAGCCTTCTGATGATCTGCAATTGTGTGGTACCTTAATTATACCTTGTTGACACTTGCTGCTTAGTTCCGACAACAACTGTCTCTGGTGTACATCTTTAGTTGCTGAATAAAGATTATTTTTACTACTGAAGCCTGGATTTCTGAACTAAGAAGGTTACTGGAACTGAAAAGTTGAGACCTACAGTTGAGGCCTTTCTGTTGATTTCTTTGCAATCATCAGGTAATTTATGAGGAAAGGCAGCACTGGCTATATGCAGATGTGAAGGCCACCAACTCCCACCCACAACCAGTTACAATGAATTAATTGGGCAGGGCTGTTTTTCTTCTTGTTGTTGTTTCATTCTGTGAAGTGCCATGTACATTGGTGCTGCAATATAAAATTATGGTGGTGGTGGTGGTGGTGGTGGTGATATGGTTATTGCAAATAATAATACAGTGACTTGTATATAAAACCTAGCCAAGCACAAGGGTTTTTATTTTATTTTATTTTAATAGGGTCATTGTAAAAGTTTTTCAGAATAGAATAAGATGTAATGGAGAAAAATGAGACATAATTCTAGCAGTAATACATTTATGCTGAAGACAACTAAGTGGTGTGTATGTACACATTTTGATTAAACAGCAAGTTGAGAATACAGGTGTCCTTCCATTTTTATGGACTTCAAGTCTGTGATCTCAGTCCTTTGTGGACCAGCAAGTGAAGAAAGTTAAAATGGTGTGCAGGCCCACAGGAGCACTCAGCCATTCAAGCCAATCGGGCTTGAATATTTGCAAATTTCCATTTTCGCAGAGGGGTCATAGAATCATAGAGTTGGAATAATAATAATAATAATAATAATAATAATAATAATAATAATAATAATAATAAATATTTGTATACTGCCCAATGGTTTCCCAATCTGGGCGGTTCACAGCATAAAATACAGTACAAGGGCCATCCAGTCCAACCCCCTACCATGCAGGAACTCCCAATCAAAGCATCTCCGACAGATGGCCATCCAGCCTCTGCTTAAAAATCTCCAAGGAAGGAGACTCCACTACTCTCCTAGGGAGTGTGTTCCACTGTCAAACCACCCTTACTGTCAGAAAGTTCCCCCTAATGTTGAGGTGGAATCTCTTTTCCTGGAACTTACATCCATTGTTTCGGGTCCTAGTCTCTGGAGAAGCAGAAAACAAGCTTGTTCCCTCCTCAATATGACATCCCTTCAAATATTTAAACACAGCTATCATATCACCTCTCAACCTTCTCTTCTCCAGGCTAAACATCCCCAGCTCCCTAAGTCGTTCCTCATAGGGCTTGGTTTCCAGACCCTTCACCATTATAGTGGTCCTCCTTTAGACACACTCCAGTTTCTCCACATCCTTTTTGAATTGTGATGCCCAGAA
>CM034703.1:66870073-66884826 GCA_020142125.1 Phrynosoma platyrhinos | reverse complement strand
CATACATATACATATATATAAAACCAAGAGACACCAACAGTTTGACATAAGCACTCATACATCTTACCTCCTATTTAAATTTGAAAGTGCTGATTGTGGAAAAGCTATTTTGACCTTTTGATATTTCTAAATGTCAAATTAATAATATGTGTATAGTGTCAATATATATTTTCATCATTAAGTGTCACTGGACTTAATTGCATCCAGAGATTTCTTGTTGCAAAGTTGTTCTGATTGGGAAAAGATAATACAATTCTTCTCTAGATTTCTGGCTGGTGTATCCTCTATGTCTCATGACAGAAGGTTCATTTTGAATAATGACTCATTCAAAATCCATTGTTAGGCAAGAAAGGCACAGAGATAGCCAGGCAATTTTCTACTCCCAAATAGCCAATGTAATAATGATGTGGTAGAAGAAAATGGACATTGTATTTATTATCAACTTTTAATTAATATTAACTGTATTAGCATGGTCATTCTCCTTTTTAATTAGCAGAATTACTAATAAAACAAGAATGGTAGTGCCTTGTTTCAGTTTTCATGACAAAATGTAAGCTTTCTGGTGACTGAAATGAAGTTTGCCAGTGACATTCCTTTTTAAAATACTGACATTTGCTTTTGAGAAACATGTTTTACTCATCATTTTTCTCAATGGAAAGGATATTTTCTGTCATAAAAAGTTTTCTCTGTAATTTCTGTCCAGTTCTGTCTCAGCAAAGGTCTAAAAGCCTTTGATCCATGAAACTGTGCATGCTGCACTGTACCAGCTAAGTAGAACAAAGACAAACATTTTTTAAAAAAAGTGTTTGAAAGCACTTTTTCTGAATGTTTTCTTTAGATATGACATCTGTAAATATCATTGTTTTTTATACATTTCATGGCACTAAAATGGAGTGAAATGTGAACTTTAAGCACAAGAGTCATTATGAGCCTCTTTGTCAGCTGCAGTAGTTTCCATTCTCATCAACTTGGCAATCTTTAGATTTTGCCATTGATTTATTATGGCTACAGTGCTTTTCAACTACATTTCTCAAGCTCAAAATTAGACATTCTGAGCTATGTTAGGACATCAAGAGTTCTCGGTGATTTATTCCATGAGTTACTTCTAGACTTTGCATTTGACAAACTTACTCCTTCTTTACTTGGTATTCAAGACTATAGGAGAATAATGTTGCAATATTAAAACAAAAAGTGTTAATCTTATGAAATAGCTGATTAGCTATAATGTTACTGTTTTGTTTTTATTTGTTTTTTTTAATATATCTGCTATATGACCTAAATCCAATTGTTAATTCCAGCTACAGTAAACTACTGAATCAACTGAATTTATATAAATGTTGACTTACCAAGCACCCATTAATATAATCCATTTACTCTAGTGGCTAGGGACAACTGCCACAAATGGATACTTTTTGGGGCTAAGCACATGGCACAAACAGCCATCTTCAGAGCAAGGAAAGGGAGGGGCAGCCACACGGAAAAGCCGCTGAAGGTGCGCCGGTAGCCTTTTGCAGCACACCTTCAGCGATTTGTGGAAGGAGCACTATTTTAGCACTCCTTCCAGGGGCGGTGAAGCTGTGCCAATGGGCCGAGAAATAGGGATGCCTCGGCCCCGATCTGCAACTTCCTGGGGCAGCCCCATGCCGCTCGTCTGCTTCCCCCCTTTGTTTCCTGCAAGCATCAATCTTTTCCTGCAGTCATTGGTTCAATCTGCACTGCAGTAATAATGCAGTTTGACACCCCTTTAACTACCATGGCTCAATGCTATGGAATTCTGGACTGAGATATTTGATCTTCTGTCAGAGAGCTCTGGTACCACAACAAATCCCAGGCTATAACATTGAGCCATGGCAGTTAAAGTGATATCAAATGGCATTATTTCTACAGTGCAGATTAGACCATTGTCATCAACATTTCTCCTCACTTCTAGATGTTTCTGTTTCCTTCCCCAGTCTGCAAAAGAATGCAAGCCTTTATTCTTGTAGTTGATAAACCTGCCCCCATCCCCCTTCCCTAGTTTACTTGATCTTTCTCTCTGGTACAAGCTCTACTAATGATAGACTACTATTAGGTGTAGTAAAAAAATATCATCAAGAGAAGATTCTAATTGCCAGAGTGAAAACTAGAGTGTGTTCCTGTATCTTTAATGGTTGTGTAAAGAGTGGTATTTCACCAGGTTTTGCTTATTACTTGCTAGATTACTGCACTGCACTCTTAGCCTTTGCAGACTGCCAGAAATAGTGCACATTAAATTGAGGCACTGCCCTGGCTCAGTGCTAGGGAGTCATGGGAATTGTATTTTTTTCTGAGACATTAAGCCTTCTCTGTGAGAGAGCTCTGGTGCCACAATAAATTACAGTTCCCATGATTCCCTAGCACTGAGCCAGGGCAGTGCCTCAATTTAATGTGCACTATTTCTGACAGTCTGCAAAGGCCTATAGTGTAGCTATCCTACTGCTCTCACTGCCTCCTGGGATTTGCAGTTGAGGAACATTTAGAATTCTCAACCAGAGAGCTCTTAGGCCTCACTGAAATGAAAACCCCAAAATGCAACAGGAGGCAGCCAGAACAGTAAAAGTGGCATAGCAGCACTATAAGAGTGTAGTGTGGTAATGTGCCTGGTTACTGAAATTCCCTTCTCTACACAACTATTAAAGGTACAGCAGCTACAATGTTTCTTGGGAGAAACAATTCTAGTGTGGAGTGAGACCAAAAAGTGATGTTCACACTGGGTTCCTTCTGTTGTAATGAGACCAATATCATCTGTGTGAAGCTGGATGCTGTCCAGCTATAATTTGTACCTTTCCTTTCCAAAAAAAAAAAAGAGGCACTCAGAAAAGGAACAAGGCAAAAGGCTTTTTTATCCTCTTGGGACTTTTTTTCTGGCTTTTCTTTGCAAACGAAGATTCAGGAAGGACTCATCCCATGCTTTTTGCAAGTGCGCTGATGATTAAAAAGGCCAATCCAAGATAAACAAATCCGGTATACTCCCCTGGCAGATATATTTTAAAGTACAGTTGTTCCATCACCAATGGATATTTTCAAAAAAATCTATTTTAGCATTGGTTTTGGTATTTTAGTTGTCACTGTTTTATATTATGTTTGCGTCTGCTCTTTATTTTTTATTGAATATCATTTATTTTCATTGTGTTTTAATTTGCATTTATTTCAATCTGAGAACTTTGGATACAGGTTAACTCTCAAGTTGAGCGAACAAACATAAGAAACACATGGACCTGTTTTATACTAAGTCAAAGCATTGGTTCACTTAGCACAAATGGTTAGTGGGAAGTCAATTTTTGGTTCATTTGAGTTTTGTGTGGGCTGAACTACTGTCAGTTTTGATAACTGGAGGTGACTTCTGAAAGTCAGTCCTGGGCAATGGTGTGTTGGTGGCAGTGTGGGGGTGGTAGTGGAAAGAGTTGTACAAGACCATTCCAAAGTACAATGGAAAGGGATCTGAGAGTAGTAGATAACAAGCTGAACATGTGTCAATAGTGTGATACAGCAGTTCAAAAAGCCAATATGATCCTAGGCTGCATCAATAGGAGTGTAATGTCTACATCTAGGGAAGTAACAATGCTACTATATTCTGCTTTTTTTCAGTCCTTACCTGGAATAATGTGTACCATTTTGATCACAATTTAAGAGGCATATGACAAGCAAGAGTGTGTCTAGAGGAGGATGACCAAAATGGTGAAAGGTTTAGAAACAATGTCTTTTGAGGCGCAGCTTAGGGAGCTTGGTAAGTTTAGCCTGCAGAAGAGAAAGGTAAGATGTGACATGGTAACCATGTTTAAATATTTGAAGGGATGATACTGATGATGGAGCAAGCTTGTTTGCTGCTGTTCAAGAGGCTTGGACACAGAGCAATGGATTCAAACTACAGGAAAAGAGAGTCCATCCAAACATTAGGAAGAAGTTCCTGATGGGTAGAACTGTTTGTCAGTGGAATATGTTGCTTAGGAATGTGATGGAGTCTCCTTCTTTTAGAGGTTTTTAAACCCAGGCTAGATGGCCATCTGTTAGGAGTGCTTTGATTGTGTATTCCTGTTGGACTACATGGCTCTTGTGGTGTCTTCCAATCTATGATTCTTAATGATTGGGACCATACAAAAGGCTTTATAAAATGGAACTTGTGGGTCTCTTCATAGCTAAGCAAAGTTATATTGCTAGGCAGCATCACCTCATGTTTATATTCAGACCTGTTCATCAGTTTGGCCCTGTGGATAAGTTCTGCTGTTACATGGGATAATTTAAAAACATTTTAGGAACAAATTAACCCTTATGTATATATTTTCTGATATATTATTAGCATTACCATCTTCACTACTACTAACAACGGTGAGACATAATAATGGCCACAAGGTTACACAGTGAGTTTCATGGTCAAATGTGAATTTCATCCTAGTCCTGCAAGTGTTGATCTGAAGATCTGACAGCTGCACCATATTAGTTTGCATTATTTATTATTCAGAACCTACTTAATTTGATACAAGTCCATGTGGTCTAAACCAGAGAAGAATAATGTCACTGCATTGCAAGTCCACCTCATTTTTTTATTTTTTTATTTTGGTGTTCCATCAACAAACCAATATCTTTCCATTGTGTAAATATAGTACTGGAATGTGGAACTGTTGTTAAAGGTCATATCCCATTGTTCTTTAGAGGTAGTTTTGCTGGCTAAAGTTGATAGGAATTATAGTAAAATAGCAGCTGGATTTCCATATATTTTTCACCATTCTCTAGTGTGATTTGGAAAGACTAGTTCTTTCCTGTCCTCTTCTCCACTAAGGAGTCAATTACTTCCTTTAATTCCTATGGGAAATCATATTGGGCTGTAAACCACTGGTGGTGAAAACCCAGATTTTGCTCCAGACATGGATAGTTCTAATTGCTAATTATGAAGCTGTCTTGAGAAAGTGTTTGGAAATGTCAAAGAAGTGAAAATGTTGCATTCACACTGTTAACTAGGGCTGGTTATAGGGAATAAGAATGCAAATATTTGACTATTTCATCCTCACATTTAAAAATTAATTATACCAAGGATCCATTGTTATTTCCACAGTTTTCTTCCAACTGTGCAAATATTTCTGTGAACTTCTTGTCTGATATTCTCACATCCCAAAGACCTTTGTGAATTTATCTTTCACAGAAATACCTGTGGGTTTCTTGTTATTGTTTTGTGAGTATTGTGTGTGTGTGTGTTGGAGGGAGAGTGCTGCACACACAAAAATAACTTTTTCCAGAGATTTTGTGTGTAAGATTCTTATTTTCTGCACAAATATTAGCAATCTTGCATGGAAAAAACCTTACACAAAAATGTGCAGAAATCAGCAGTCTTGCATACACAAAATATGGGTCTGGATCTGTTCAGCACAAGGAGCTGCAAGGGGAGAGGCTTCCCTTTATGGCCTCCATGAAGGGTAACCTAATGCTGTTTCCAAAAGGCACCATGATACTATGCATTGGGAGTGGAGCTGGGGGACTTTTAAGACCTGTCTGCCCTCTTCACAACTTCTTTGGACAATGTTTCTAGATGAGTTCTGAAACTTAGGGATGGGATTTCCCTTGGGTTTACCTTCTAGCAGATGACCAGACTAGGGGTAATTGAGCTATTAGGTATATCGTTATCATTATCATTGAAACACAGGGAAATTTTCCATGGGAAAGGGGTGTAGACCCGAAAACATGTGAAGGATCCAAGTAATACCAAGGCAAAAGCTAAATGGATGAGCTGATCAATTATTCTTCCTGCTGGCTCTTTGCATATCCTTTTGCACCAAGAGACAAAGGAGATCTCATTGCATCAAGACGAGTAAGCCAACACTCCTTACTGACCCCATGCCATGTTCCCACCCAACTTCTCTATCCATCTATCCTGAATCGTCCCAAATCCAATCATTGTTTTTGTAACTCTGAAGTTAAAGTCATTAGTCATTGCAGAATCCCATTGTGGATTCCATGAGAAGATCATCAGGTCGTTATTACAGTGCAAGATAGCAGCTAGAATCCCTTGAGGCTAAGATTGCTGATATAAATATCTGTCATGGAATGCCCTGGATCTGACTTTGCTTTAGAGGCAGACTCTGAGCCGGGGGAGGAGACAGATCTGAGGTTACCTGGAGGCTCTATAGCAGGGGTAAGCAACCTTTCCCCTTTAAGGGCCGAAGGACTTCAGCTCCCAGAATCCCAGGAAGTATTACCCAACATGTGTCCTTCGGCCCTTAAAGGGGAAAGGTTGCCTACATCTGCTCTATAGTCTCGGGAGAGACAAACTCTATGCTGTCAGTACTAGGACCTGTGGAGTGAATACAAGCCAAGGATCCTTGAGGAGTTCATCTAGGCTAGAAGCCAAAAGGAGAGCTAATCACGATCAGCTGAGGCATGCTGAGGTTTAGTTAATTGCAATCAGCTGAGTTACACTGAGGCTTTTAAAAAGACATCAGCTGATATGATTCCCTGCAGCTGACAATCAGTCTTGTAGCCCCCCTAGCTGCTATGTATCCTGTTTTCTACTATCAGACTCCTGTTTTCTTATCTCAGGAACTGCCTTGTCTCTATGCTTCTGCTTCTCCCTTTGGTGTTAAATACTGGACTCTTGTTGTGTGACTTTTGGAACAGACTCTTGACTACTCCTTTGCTTACTCCTCTGCAGTGTTGTCCTTGGAAGAGGTAAACAGGATAATATCAGCCCCAAACTCAGCCTCCTAGCATACAACTGGCACCCATCTCTTGCATACAGTTGCTTCCTAGTCTGGGTTCTGTATGCACAGAGAGATCCTTCTACTTTCTCTGTTGCCCCCAGTGTATGGGAAAGCTACCAAATGCTGATAGCTAAAATCTAAACTATAAGCAAAATAACACCTCACTGAGCAAAAGTAAAGGCAAAGTCCAATACCAAAGGTCCATGGAATCAAGTCAAAGGGGCCAAACTAAAAGCATATTCAAGTAATCCAAGGTTAAGGGTTCCAGAGAGGCAAGATGATCAGGCAGTCCAAGAATCAAAGGTCCAGGCCAAGAAGATGAATAGAGGTAAGGAACAAGCATGCTTTCACCAGCAAACTCAAATAATCCTTGACAACCAGTCTGGTGTCCTCCCCTTGTTTATATAATCAGCTCTCATGACCTCAGCTGTTTTGAGATTAGATGGTATTTCTCATAAGGCCTTTTGGAATGCCAGAGGCATGACCTTTCATATCTTCTCTGGCTGAAGACAGGTATGTCGGCATCCTCCTCCTCCATGTCTCCTGTGCCTGGAAGTTCTGCTGCTGAGAGGTTTGCTTGCTGAGTCTCTTTTGAGGCCACAGACTCTGCTAGAACTCTCAGGGCAGAACTAGAGCCATGAGTCTCTTTTGAGGCCACAGACTTTGCTGGAGTTCTCAGAGCAGAACTAGGGCTAGGCTCAGGTTCAAGATGAAGCTCCAGCTCAGCCTCAGAGTCTTCAGCCAGGATGGCCATGACACTCAGATCCTTTCTAAAGAGATTATCACACATGGCAAATTCCGTTTCAATCCTACCATTAACCTGCTATTATACCGTTATTGTATAATAATGAAATATGATGATTCAATGATCAATTCTTTCACATTATTGCACAATAATGCAATCTTGGTGTTTCAATAACAAAAGAGTAGCACTTTTATCTTCCACACCTCACTACTGTGAAGTGTTGGTAGTCCAGGATTGTGAATTCTCGTGCATGTGCTGATGGAACAGTGTTGACCTGAGCTACTCTTGCAAGTGCAAAATAATTATATTAATGTTAATTACTTATTAAATATTAATTAATAATTCATTCTTAAAATATTTAACTTTTTATTTAATCTATTTAATATTTAATAAATATTAAATATTTAATATATATTTATTATAAATATTGTCATTAATTAATATATAATAATATTAAATATTAATTTAAGTTCTTGACATGCAAGGAAGGGCGTTGGAGGGTCTTTTTACAGACTGAGTGGGCATCTGGATGGCCTTTGGGATAGACCCAACTGCAGTGTGACTGGCTGCACAGTCTTTCCTTGATCGGGGGAATTTGACCCATAGGAAGTTGTTTTACTGCACGGCAGTCACGGAAGAGTAAAAACTTGTAATAGCATGATTGAATCATTATGACACATCACAGATGCTGTCATAACAATCTATTAGCACTATCAGCAGGGTATTAACAGGGTTTAGCATTAATACAAAATTACACTTTAATGACATATTAATGATGGGATAGATATGGGACAAGCACAATGTCATGTGATCTTTTGTGTAATCATGCAGTTATAATGGGGACATGATGGGAAAATGTCACATTTTAACCCGTGTAATAATCTCCTAAGTGATATCCCACTTTCCATGGTCATCTCTCCAGGACAGGTAAAAATTACCCCCTCTACACTCCTAAAGCTCCACTATCCAGTTCCCATACCTGCACTTCAGTTAGCTCTGAATGGAATGTCTGTTCAAATTACTACTGTGTGTTTGATTGCACTCTTGCATATTTCGAAATAAAAATCTTCTTATTCACCCAAACTTGGAGTCCTCCTCAGTTAGTACTGGTTTACATAGGTGGAAATGATCCTCAAGATACCCAGCCTCTCACAAGCTTCTTTGAGCTAAACAAATTCCATTAACATTTAAAAGAGAAGCTGACACAGTTGATGAGGACCCCTCAGTTCCCCCACCTTTTTTGGGTAACAATTTATTGGGAATGCCTGCTATCTGAAAGATTCTGTCTGAGTTCTGATATTGCTGAGGGGAGGTTTTATCTTAGCCTCACTACCTTCATTGGTATGTTTGGTGAGGATATGGCAGATGGCCATGATAGTTCCACCCACCAAAAGCTAAGCTGCTCTATTTCAGCTGCAGGCAAAGACTTTCTTATTCAATTGAAGGGCTGCACTCCTCCCCTTTTTTGTGTGTGTTTTAAATATTTTAAAACACTTTTAATTTAATTCTGGTTTTGCTATACTAATATGATTGGATTGCATTGTTTTTAAATAATATTGTTTATTTTAATTGTGTTCTATTTTCATCTACTTTGTGAGATGCTTTTGTTTCCACATTAGGAGTAAAATGGGGTACAATTAAAATAAATAAGTAATAAATAAATAAATTATAACCAGTTTGCTTTCTTTTATAGAAGTCCTAATAGGACAAAGAAAACATTGTATCTTATGCTGGCAAGTAGTTTCCTTGGATTTCATCAAACGTTCAACTACTGTACTCCACAGTACTATGTGGAAGCTTCCACTAATGAAAAACAAGGCAGCCTTGGAGCTATGACAATGTTGCTTAATGTTAGTGGAAACCATTTGTAAATCCATGTAGACCGGGATAGGCAACCTTTCCCCTTTAAGGGCCGAGGGACTTCAGCTCCCAGAATCCCAGGAGCTATTGGCCAACATGGGACTATTGCCCAACATGGCTGATGACTGCTCTGTGATATGAAAACAGATTATGAAACTGAGTTCTTGTCCAAAGAAAATAATGCTCTTGGCTACTGCATTCCACTGGACAAATAGGGGGTCCATCCTGAGAAGCAGGCACTGCTGCAGCAGGAAAGTGGTTGTTCCATTTTCATTTATCCCAGAATAACCCCTCTAGAGAACTGGGGGGGGTCATTTTCTGGTTGTATCATTCATTGCAATCTTGAACCTGAGAAGACATACAAGAGTTGACACTCTCTACATTCCTCTGCCTGAGAAGGATGATTCATGTTTTCTAATGGAAGGTCCAGCTCTTACAGAATTACAGTGTTAGATTTTTAAAAAGGTAAAGGTATTTCCCATTGACAAGGTTGTCAAGTCATGTCTGACTGTAGGACCTGTTGCTTATCTCCGTTACTAAGCTGAGGAGCCAGCATTATCAGAAACTATTCTGTGATTGTGTGGCCAGCATGATTGCACAGAATGCTGTTTACCTTCCCACCAAAATGGTACCTATTTATCTACTTGCATTTGCATGCTTTCAAACTGCTAGGTTGGTAGACTTTTAAGCTATAATAAACAAATGAAGCATCCACATCAGAGCCAGGAACACTAAAAAGGTTTTGTTGTTGCTCTTTTGTTTTTTCCTTACAGTAGAAGAAATACAAAATGGAACAAATTCTCTAACTGGTAATATTATCATTTCCAGAAACTGGAAAATTCTCTGAAGAATGTCATAATTTCTCACATATGTTATCCATTTTACAAATCCACCTAAGAATATAATTTCTCCCCCCCCCCCATTTGATTCCACCTAGAAAGTGTTGGGAAAAGTTTAATATCTGAAATCATTGCTACCATAGACATGTGTGAATACCACAGAAGGAATACCCTGATTCTCTTCTTTCCACACTTTTGAAATGGAGTTTTGTGTGTACACACCACATCTACTAACTTAATCCTAATAGATTGCTGCTGTTCTGTCGTTTGAGTCAATGTTGTCATTTTTTTATGTATAGTCAAAGAGGTCCTGGCTATATTCTTCATTCACATATTCTTCATGGATGCACAATTAGTTTACATGTATCTGGACATTGTTCTAATTTACTCCAAATGTTTTCTAATTTGCTCCACACAGCCTTGCAATGAGGGGCATCAATGCCTATAACCTCAGTAAATAAACTCCCACTGGGGGATAAACCCCGAAGCAGACGGCTTATTTTAGTTAACTAATCTGGATTATTTCATTATTCAGAATTATGTGGTTGCTCCCAGTTTGTTCCAGATTTGTAGTTTCCACACCTACTTTTAGGGCTGATCATCTAGTTGAGTGCTTTGCATTGTACATAGCCCATGGGCCAGGTATCATTTGCAGAAATAATACCTATAACCACATGATCTGTCCTATTTCTATAGAATTCAGTATCAAGGAAGTGAGGATTTGCTTATCAAAAGCTTCTGGTTACTGTGGAGGTATAGGAAGGGATAATAACACAGGGTTACCCATCTCTAACTGTTAATATTTATTTATAAGCAAGGTTCAAACAAGAAAGACTACCTTTTGACTGAATGAGACAAAAAATTACTTTCAGAAACAAAGTGCCCAGCTGCATTCCATTAACATTTCTATGTTCTTCTGTATCATATCTTATACCAGCCATAGGCACACTCCAGGAGCTGAGGGTCCACATCCTCCTTTTGGCCCCCATCTTGAGTGGTTAAACTTTATTTGAGCTAAAATAGGAGGGACACTTACCTTCCTGCTGTGAGCTGTTTTACCCAAGAAGAGTATTTTAACTTCTGTTTACTTTCTGATTAAAAAAATGGCCAGGGGCCAAAATGTGATGAAATATAGAGGGAATATTTAACAAAAGGGGGCATTCTGCAGGTTCACAAAAACACTCTAAGAGTAATCACCCCTTGGTTTCCCAAAAATATCTCAGCTGCCGGTCATCAAGATCAGCTGTATGGGCCTTTGAAAAATAGAACCTGCAAGAATGATTAACGACTTCTTCCTACTGCTTTCTGTTCATGGGCTCTGTCTTAACACCTTGTCTCTTTTATTAGGAACTACAGTGTAATCTCCATTGACAAGCTCAAATATGCTAAACTAGTGCTATTAAATATACTTTAAAAGGAGAAGTCAATAGGTCACAAGGTGATTAATAGTTTCTATGGGCTTCCCACCACTTCAAGGGGGTTAAGATGCATTTGCTTTATAACTATATGTAGTATATCATCAACTCATCAATTCCTTGGATTCTGCTTCAATCCATAGGTATTGATTACTCATTTATTTAACTTCTATTAACCATTTATTAGGCTGCAATGGGCTAATTTAACATTCATTATAAAATAAATAAAAGTATAATCAGGTGTAATTAAGCTTGCAGCCACCTTTCATCTTAAAACCCTATCCAAAGACCCTTTTCATAATTTAGATTTGAAAATTGGTTTGGCCTGGAAACTGCCAGATTTATCTGGATGCATAAGAATGCACTGTCACAATTAGATTGCAAAGAGGGGTTATCTTTATTTGCATGTTAATGATCGATGCCCTTCCAAGAATTGTCAGAAACAATAAAAGGCACTAATGAGATTTTATGTGAACCAACTGCTGGCCATTCTCCTTCATATTATATCCTGGGTTGCAATGTGCATGGATCAAATGCAAATCTGTGTTATCATAAATAATGGGACAAAACAGCAGTACAAAACTTAACTTCATTCCAACCTATACTGTACAGCTGGTATGCCTCCATATGCCACTGAGAAATTACAAAAAACAAATTATGCTATTAAACCCAAAATATTCAAGAGTGTATAGTTCCTCTAACATAAAATATTCAAGATGACCTAGAAGAAAGCAGGAATGTCTTGGTGTTGTCCTCTTTTTTTCAGGAGTAACAAGAAAGAAAATCTAACTGTATAATAATGAAGGCATCATTGTCTTCCCCACTGTAATATCTTGTCCTCATAATAATTAGCAACGGAAGTGGGAAAAGCAGAATGTATGAAGTTCATGTTGGATGAGTGGGATGTTAGATCATAGAAGTGAGGAATTACTAGTATTGTAGGTACCTGCCATGTTTATGAAAGCAGAAGGGCAATAAGAGCATACCGATGTTATATTTCAAATGTAACACAACATGTACAAATGATGTTACTTCATTTGTGTGGAGTGTAACAAATAACATTCTAAGGATATTTTTAAAGGATATGTTTAGGCATTTTTCATGCTTAGCTGAGGTTTTTTTCAGGTTTAAGCTACTTTGTTACTAATCTTTAAGGAGCTGCCCTTCAAAAGTAATGGAAATGGAATGAGTAGTTTAATTGCAATCTAGCAAGGTGCCAACATATATGGTAACTTGCTACATTGAGGGCCGTTGCAGACTGGCCCAAAGGGAACAACCTGAGGGGTAGAGTTGGGGTAGGGCAGCCTCACTCCGGCTGCCCCACCCCCACCCTGATGCCGTCCTGATGCCGCACCACCGTACGCATGGCATACGGTGTCAGGACGCCCTTCCGGTGCAACGTGCAGACATGCTGCGCTGAAAGGACATGGAAGACCCATGGTGCCAGCTCTTAGGGTGGCCTTTCACCACCCCTAAAAGGAATGGCATTTTGCCACTTTTTTAGGGGCAGCAAAAGGAAAGATCAGAGCCACAGCGTGTGGTTGCTGCCCCGATCCACCGCTCCCTGGGGCAGCTCTCTACCATCCCAAATGGGCTGTCTGCATTGGCCCTGAGTCTCTTTGTGCTTATAACAGAATTTAATTCTTTTTGATTAATTCTTTTTGGTGTGTATGTGTTTTATGGATATGTTTCTATGTATATATATAATATTATAGATAAAGATATAGTGTAGCATCACTGTGAATATTAAAACACACTTAAAACTCTTAAAACACTTAAAACTCCTGCAGGCTATTTCTAGCCCCCCCTCACCAACTCAGAACATCACAGGCAACGGGAGAGGAGGATGCGATGGCTGAGCCCTGCCTTGGGTCTCTAAGAGCCCTTTAAGACCTGGTGGCAGTGTGGCCTTGATGATCTCCTGCAGGCTATTTCTAGCCCCCACCCTCACTGGCCCAGAACATCAGAGGTGACGGGAGAGGAGGACGCAGCAGCAGAGCGCTGCAGCTGCAGTGACAGCGGATCTGGGGAGAACATTGGCGGGTATAAAACCCCGCCCAGGACCATCTCTACCCTGGCAACATGTGGCGGCGGCAGTGGCAGAGTTTTGAGTAGCAGGAGGATTGAGTTAGCCCAATTCCACTGCCTGTTTTAGGTGACACTGTTCTTACATTTATTGTGGGACGGGAGCGTAGCTGGATCACTTATCATTGCTACCATATAATGTAGCCAGGAATGGTCAGAGAGCGGGGACTGAGGTTGTGTGGGGGAAGGATAGGTATGGTGGCAACAGAGTGAAGAAATGTTACAAAAAAAGAAGGGATTGATGCTTAATATCTATCCCTTCTTCAGCTCACTCTGTTTCCCAGAATAACTTGGAGAGCGTGCCATCCATTCCACAGACCCTTACTCTGCTCCTTTGTAATACCAGGTCAGTAAAAAACAAAACTCATATCATCCATGACCTTATATTGGATGAGGCAGCCGACCTGGCATGCTTTACAGAGACATGGATGGGAGATGCAAGCGCTGTGACGTAGGCGCAGGCCCTCCCGGCTGGGTACTCAGTCAGTGAGCAGATAAGGGAAAGTGGGCAGGGGTGTGTGTGGCCTTGGTTCATAGAAATAACCTAACCTTGACCAGTAAGTCTATCTGGAAAACAGTCTACATTGAGTGTATGTACCTAAGCCTGAGAACTAGGGATAGTTTGGGGATTCTGTTGGTATACCGGCCACTCCATTGCTTAACAGACACCGTGACTGAGCTAACCCAGCTGGTTTCTGAGTTGCTGTTGGAGTCACCCAGACTTTTGATCCTGGGCGACTTCAACATTCTACTCGAGACCAGTTTGTCAAATCTAACCGGTGTGGCTTGGGAGTTCATGGAAACCATGATGAACATGGGCCTATCGCAACTGGTTGTTGGGCCCACACATTGTGCAGGTCATACCCTCTATGCAGTCTTTAGCACGGAACAGGAATATCCATGGGCAGAGGTTATCGCAACCTCCGCATTGTCATGGATGGATCATTTCCTGGTCAAGATGGAACTAAGAGCCACTGTCTGTCCCTCCAGGGTTGGCGGACCTATTAGGATGATCCGCCCTTGAAGGCTAATGAAATAAATTAGTTTCCAGAAGGCCTTAGAGCAGGGGTAGGCAACCTTTTCCCTTTAAGGGCCGAGGGAC
>CM034703.1:66785738-66817309 GCA_020142125.1 Phrynosoma platyrhinos | reverse complement strand
ACCATCCCCACATTGCTGTAGGCAAATCTGTGCTTAAGTCCATTCAGCTGTTTACCTACCTGGGAAGCATCATCTCCTCAGACGCCAAGATTGACAAAGAGATCGATCACAGATTAGCAAAGGCATATAGCGCATTTGGAAGACTTTACAAAAGAGTCTTTAATAACAAACACCTGAGGCGAAGCACAAAAATCAGTGTGTATAGAGCAATTGTACTGTCTATTCTCCTTTACAGGTCTGAAACATGGGTCACCTATCGCCAACACTTATGACTCCTTGAACGCTTTCATCAGCGCTATATACGCACAATCTTAAATATACACTAGACTGACTATGTGACAAATGTTGCTGTCCTTGAGCAAGAAGGGATCACCAGCATTGAGGCCATGCTATTGAAAATGCAGTTGCGCTGGGCAGGGCATGTTTCTAGGATGGAGGACCATTGCCTCCCAAAAATAGTACTCTACGGTGAACTCACCATGGGTCAGCGTAAGGGGGTTCTCCAAAAAAGTGATATAAGGACTCCCTGAAACAACATCTCAGGCTTGGCCAAATTGATCACCAACAATGGACCACCCTGGCCTCACATCGGGAGGCATGGAGACACATTATCCACAATGCTGCAGCCTTATTTGAGAAGTCACACTGAACAAGTCTTGAAGTGAAACGATAATTCAGAAAGAATCACAACCCAGAAACATCACCTAAGGAGACCTTCTGCTGTGCTTTCTGCAACTGGACTTGTTTATCTTGTATTGGACTTTTTAGTCATCAGTGCACTTGCAGAAAGCATGGGATGAGTCCTTCCTGAATCTTTGTTTGCGAAGAAAAGCCAGAGAGAGAGAGAGGAACAAAGTTGTTCTCTAAAATGTGTCTTGTTGCACAGAAGTCAAGTTTTATGCAATCTGCTCTCTAATCACCTCCTTCATCAGTTAAAAACACATATCAATTTAAAAAAAGCAGACAAGACATAGAACAATCCATATTTAAAAATTTATCATTTAAAATTTACAGTTTAAAAATCATCTGGATAGGCCTGCCAGAAGAGACTGATACATTTTAAATTTGAACAGCTTATTCAGCTGTTAAATCTTTTCCAGAAGGTCATGCCACGGTCATGGAGCAGCTGAAGAAAAAGTCCTCTGGCTGAAAGTTGCCAATCTAGTCCTGGTTGACTGCAGAGGACCTGACTGCATAGGGTGGATAATATGGGAGAAAGTGACCCTGTAGGTAAACAAACCATATGGTGATCAAAACCATGTAGTGGCCTGTGGAAAGTGAGGTGCAGCTAGGAATCCCTTAGCTATGTTTCTACATATAAGGAAGAAGGCTTACTTTATGAAGTCCACATGTACTTTAGAGGTCCTAGAAATTGACGTTTTTGTTGTTTGTCTGGATATAGCCACATAATATAATGTTTCTCGGCCATTCCCTGCTCTCCATCAGCCACCACATGGCCATGTCAGTATGAAACAGCATGAAAAAAAGTGGGTTTTCAGGAAGGTGGAACAAGAGATATGAGATAATTCCACCTGGCAGAACTTTATGCTTTGTCTCAATGCAAGAACTCAGACCCTGTCTAGTGTTGGACATAAAAATTAATACAGTGCAGTAAAAACTAATAATTTAAAATATCAAAATTGTTATAAGTTGTCTCTTATCAGACACTACAGAAGTTTCCACAGTGTTGCCTTCCCAATTATCCAGCCCTCTTCAAGAGATAAAGAAGGTGTGAGGGGAAGTAGAATCCACAACCTTCTTATCCTCCCAACATGTAGGAAATATTGAGTCACTCACTCCAAGGAACATTGAAATTAATTTCCTTCCATTCCTTGCAATGACAGGGTAAATTTTGTAAAATGAAATACAAATTCCATAGAGAGATAATAAAACAGAGTGTGTGAGTGTGTGTGGGGGGGTCAACTTGTGCTGTTCCTTCTTTCCCAGTAGCAAAAGCACAGGGTGGATTTTGGGCTGATGCAGACTGGCCAAAAGGGCCAGCCTGGGAGTGGAGTTGGGGCAGAGTGACTGCACTCCAGCTGCCCTAACTCCACCCCAATGCCTCCCACACATGACTGCACAGCGTGTGGCATAAGGGTGGCCCATTGATGCAGTGTGCAGACATGCTGCACCAAAGGGGTGCAAAAGGGCATGATGCTAAAGGTGGCAAAAGCTAGATCGGGGACATGGCATGTGGTTGCCATAGCCCCAATCCGGTGCTCCCAGGGGTGGCACAGAGCCACCCCTTGGGGCTGTTTGCATTGGCCTTTAGAGTAGATTTGAACCTCTAATATCAGAGGGCTTCATCATTCAGTTTCTTTCCCCACAAGATGGCACTCTGGTTATTCCTTCCTACAATTGTGTTGTAGTGCTATTTTAGTACTATAAGCCCCTATTTATTGTATGGCAATTTCTCTGTTGGTTTCAGTAATATTTTATTATATAGATAAGTTTCCATTGGTTGGTCTCTCCTAGACAAAACACCTGAACCCTAAGGAGAATCCAAAACTGGGTTGCTCCCTGGCCAGCCAACTGCTGGAAAATCGACTAGAGAATCCAACCCCCAAGCTGCATAACTTCTGGTGAGGGCAAGATTCCCTTGAGGCCATCCCCAAGGTTACTCTCCTTCCTCACCCCTCGAGTCATCCAACAAATGGGAGCAGTTTCAGAAGTATATCCTTCTCCAAAAGGGTACCATAGGTGATCACTGAATTCTTCATTTCCCCCCACCACCACTACCTGTCAAGTGACCACTTATTTATGACACCACCCTAGACCATTTCCAATTCCCCGGCACACAGTAGCCTCTGGTCCCCTCCAGTGAGAAAGGCAGGATATGAATCAAATAAATAAATATAAATAAATAACTTGTGGAAAGGGAAGAAAATTCCTACCCAGCCCCAAAGTGACACTGTGTGAGAGGTGGGAGAATAGGCCAAAATCTTCCAAAGGCATGAGCCTTACATCCTTTTGGCTCCACCCCTCAGCACTCCTTGTTTTGCCAAGAAGGGCCAAAATGACCATTAGGATGGCCTCTCTTCATTGGAGGCCATCATAATCATATCCCTTCTGACATACAAGCAGTGCAGGAGGATATGGATTGATTACCTACCCATGAAATAACAAGACCACAATAGGACCTATGATAAAATATGGACAACTTTATTTAAACTGCTACCTATTTAAACATATTTCTTGAGAAATGTAACATACAGGGGGGAGGGGGAACAACCTAATGTGGGACCAGCTGAGGCAGTTGGTCTCTCCTAGACCACAGCTTCTCTTGGGCAAAACATTTGAGCTCTGAGGAGAATCCAAACTGGAAATTGAAAGGATTTGGAGATTTGGAGGTTTTAAGATCATAAAAAAAAAAAAGCTGTAATGCTGATTAAAAATATGAAGATGACTGATCAAACCAGTAGAAAACTTGTTTCAAAATTGAGTATAAAATGAAATATTAGGTATTACAATGTTAAATAAGAATTGTATGTCATTGCAAAATAATTATGTTTAGACATGGAATAAAATTAAGAAGGATATGCAGAGATAGGAAACACTGAATTTATCTATGGACCTTATCACACGGGGGAAATCCCATGCAGAAACGGGATTTAAAAGTTGGGGGACACACACAAAAGTAGGTAGATTTTCATACACATAGCTGTTAAAGTGTGCTTAACCAAACGGAAAGTTGTCAAAAGCTGCTCCTTTTTAATTTCAGGATTTTGTGTGTGTGTGGGGGGGGGGTTCTATTTAAAACCTCATTTCTGCATGGGATTTCCCATGTGTGATAAGGTCAATAGACAAATTCATTGTCCAATGTTAGGGAGAATTTCTGTTGTGACAAACAGAATGACTTACCATTTAAGCAATAGCAAAAGGACTTGTCTAAGTTTATAAGGCAAAGGAAAAACCCAAGAATGAAATGTAAATGGATGCAAGATGCAAAGCAATGAAGTGGTTTGGGATTACCAAATTTGAAAATATACTTTGCTGCCTGTTGTCTGACATTGTTGGAAGAATGAATGATGTTGAGAAGCAAAAGATTATTGGAATTAGAAGGTGTGGATGGCACAGAAAATTATGGTATGATAAAGATAAAGTGAACATAGATTTTAATAATCATTATGTGAGACATTCTTTTTAAGAATAGAGAGTAGGTATAAACTCCAACTATGCCAGAAAATTCCTTTATGGATCTCAGCACAAGAAGCTTTCTATAGAAGATAAACTACAGACAAAAATAAGTGTTCAAGGTAACAAGATATATTGGAGAATTGTCAAGACATTATAGTATCAAAACAAAAGAATAGCTTTTGATAGGGGGTTATGGTTTCTAATGGTTCTCATATTTGCAGTTATTTGAAAGATTTAAGATGGACAAAAATGGGAGTTTCAGTTATAATTTTGTGCAAATGATGAACAATTGATTGGTAAGATGTATAAACTCTAGTTAAAATTTGATATGGAAGATGAATAAGTGAGGGATTGTATGACTAAAAGCACTAGGGATTTGGTATATAATGTATAAATGAAACAATCGGAAAAGATGTGGTTGAGGAGGTTGAAATTTGCTTTATGTTATGCTCTAAAATAATTTTAATAAAATTATGTACCACTGGTATATGATGCCTCAGAAATTGTCTAAAATGTACAAGGAAATTTCAAATGTATACAGAATACGTACGTGAAAAAACAAGAAAACAAGAAAAACAAGATAGGCCAGTGAAAATGCTATTTGTTATTTGTCAATAAATGAAAACATTCTGGGTGCAATACATACACATACATTAGTGGAAATAATTTTAAGGATTAATAATTAACACTGAAACTTTTTCTTCTGAGATAGAAGGACAGCCAATTAGAAAAGAGTTATGGATTATTTTCAGTATATGATCACCACAGTAAGATTACTATATACTCTGAAATGTAAGAGTGCTATACTGCCTACTAAAGATGAACAGTGCTTAAAAATGAATGATTTTGCAGATATGGATAAATTGTCTATTTTTATTAGAGAAAAGTCATTGGTAATGTTTATGAGGTATTGGAGATCTTTGATTGACTTTTGAGAAATAATGACAATGATAAGATAACCAATAATTTTAAAAACTAGTATGAGTAATAGATGAAGTGTAACAATTATTACAGAAAGTCTGAGATAGGATTTTAGCTAGATAACCACAGAAAAGATAGTTGGAAGTCATTCTTTGTTAGACTATGTAGCAGCATAGTTTGGTAGGGTTGTTTGTTTTTTGTATTTGTTGTTATTTTCTTTGTGTTATTGGTTTGGATTATATAGAATTGTATTTCAGTTTGTGTGTTTTATTCAAATTTTAATATATGTAGAATTTAAATAAAAATGTTTTTAAAATGTGATTAACAAATACAATACTGAAAGAAGGTGATTATGGAAAGCAGAAAAGGCTTGGAAGACAAACATGTGAGTGACATTTTTGATTACTGGGATGACTCACTTCCCATTTGTTCTTTTTCTGATGCTTGTTTTCATGCCTGATATTTATATGACATACTATACATATTGAGTATGGAAAAGGTGATCTGAAAGATAGAACTCATCTTATATTTTGCAGTGTGTAACCAAACTATATGACTCCTTGTGTAGTTTATATTCTCTCTCTCTCTCTTTCTCATACACACACACACTACTGAATAGGAAATTATGCTCTTGAAATATCAATATTTTCAGTATTAGTGAACATCTGTCCCCTTTATTGAAGTGAGGATTTTTTGTTGTTGATTGATTGGTGAATGAAAATGAGAAAATATTTGTGTTTTTATTTTATTTTATTTTTCAAGAAAGAAATAGAGCTGAGCCAAGTTCTAATTCAGCTTCTCCTGGATTCTCAGCTAAATACAGAGTTCAGCTAGAAAGCTAGGATTTGGCTTTTATGCTGAAATGGAAATAGTGAATCACCTCTATATTCTGTGAATGCAAAACATAGGAGATTATCCCACCACTGAAATAACTTGGCTTACCTCTTCCAAACTGAAGTCTAATTTAGGTGGCAGCTGAGTCCTATCACAAGGATTTTTCCACTGAAGCTGTTGGGTGAGTCCACCCTGGCTGCAACCCAGGTCCCCAGTGCACTTTGGTGGCCATTTTTTGAAGTCAGAAAGCTCCTGGTTTCAAAATAAGGCTGCCGAAGCATGCTGGGCACCCAGGCTGCAGCCAGGCTGGATTCGCCCAGTGGCTTTGGCAATAAAATCCTTGTGATAGGACCTGGCTAACTCCCAAATTAGGCTTCAGTTCAGAAGAGGTAAACCAGGTTATTTCAGAGCTGGAATAATCACCATTCATTGGGCACTATACAAGAATCTTGACTCCTATCATCATCAATGTCTGCCATGTAATAGGTGAGGAGCAATTTTCATTATATATGAATATTACTCATATGTAATGTGGGAGGGAGTTAAGAAAATTTAGTTCTGAGTCTTTCAGGACTGAAAATACCAAGCCAAACTGACAATCTCAAAATGAAAAATTTCAAAGCAAAAAAAGCACAAAGTGTTTGGAATCAAGACCATGGAAAGTATTAATATTCAAACTATAGGAAATCCAAACTACAAGCAAGAAGGCCTATAAGGCCTGTGAGAAAAGACACTGTCAGATCAACAACTGCTTACTCTATAATCTTGGAAGTACATATCATTTGACATATATGTAGCATCTGACTTATCAAATATTAAAAAGATTTAGTAGTTTCAAATTTTGGCGATCAATATTTCTATTTGAACTGTATTTGTATTTGAAATCCCTTGAATAAAACAACCAGACAGAAGATAAGTTACCAGGAATAGTTTATTTAGTAACAGTCTTCTTTATAACAACAAGCATCTGCCCAACAATAACAACAAGGGTAGTCAGCTTTTGTGCAGCAGCAATG
Organism: Phrynosoma platyrhinos; assembly: GCA_020142125.1. Classification (NCBI taxonomy): domain Eukaryota; kingdom Metazoa; phylum Chordata; class Lepidosauria; order Squamata; family Phrynosomatidae; genus Phrynosoma; species Phrynosoma platyrhinos. Next base: position 66,810,401 of record CM034703.1, on the reverse strand, counting down.
GTCTGCCAGCGTAAGATAGTATATTAAAATTTTATTACATCTTTTAGTTTGTTTAAAATTTTTATAATACAACTTATACTCTTATAATGAATTTATATTGTTAAATTTTACCTTTTCTTTTAATATAATTTTCTAATTGAATTTTCAATTAATATCACTTACTTTTATAATCTGATGATTTACTATGAAGTTTATTGTATTGTTGTACAATACAACAAGCATTGTAGTAGCTCTTTCTTTTTTCAGTTTTAACTTTGTAATAATTTCTAACTTTCTCTGGGATCTAACCACCTCCCTATTCTCTCTCTTCTCACCACCCATTTCACACTTCAGACACAAATAGCCACTAACCAACAATTCAAATTTTCAGTTAAACTGTCCACTCTCACCCTGTCCTTTCTCCATCTCCTTCCCAACATTTTCAGGGCTGTGACTGGACAATCTGCAGAGTAGGCAGGCCCTCAGACTAATGTCCATCACAGATATGTATAAGAGGATTATGCTACATATATACACATTGCACTTTGAGTACAAAGTTGTCTCTGAGACAGAGTAGGATAAAAGTAAGGCACACAAATATGCTTCTTGATATATATTTTTTTTGGTGGGGGGGTATATTAAAGCTGCAGCTTGATTTTCTTGGTATATTATAGCTTCCTTCCTAGATGTCACATATTACTTCACATTCTGAGATGTGAACTTCACATTTCCACATATACATCTTTACTTATAGTCTACTGGAAAGTTAAGCAATCAGTATAGGGAGGTCTTACTTGGAATTACTTCAGTGAATGATTTGGCAGTTTAGAAGGCTCTTATAGAACCTTCTTTGACATAGCCTCTAGGATGTAATGAACAGTTTATGTCTGCCTATATGTCTTCTTCCTAGGACAGGGATGGACAACTGTGACAGGTCCATGGGCCACTCATCTGACCTTGGAACCTTCTGGGAAAGTTTTTGGGTTTTTTTGGGGGGGGGAAGTGTAGGGTTTGTTTTTTTAATGTTGAATGATTCAGTGGGGCTCTGACATTCTAGCAGAGGGAATTCACTCTATTTATAGCCAGGAAAAACCACTCCAGGGACTTTGGAGCTGCCAAGGGCCACAAAAGAAGGTTGCACATAGCCACAGGGCTCCCTATTTTTAGGGAAAGGAAATTTGTATGTGGAATGAATCACTATGGGTGCCTCCAGAAAAGGGGGGGGGAGTCTATGGAGGTATCAAGAAATTCCAATTCTTTTTTGTTTTTTGTTTTTTGTTTGTTTTTATTCTTCCTGCTTATTCATGAGTTGCTAGTTCTGAGAATGGAAAAACACAAGGCAAGTACATTTGATTTGGAAACTACCACATTAATTTAAATTGACCTGGAGATCAGGAATGAAACATCCTTGGTAATGACAAGCTCCCAGAAAATACTTTGCAATGAAGTAAACATTATGTGGCTCTCCAAACTAAAATCAGAAAGCACAGGTACATAACCCCAAGTCTTTCTAGATTTTTAAAATCTATCTAGAGTTGTCCTCTGTTGGCCTTGGTGAGCAAGCATGTATGAATATGATTGCTGTCCCAAACTTATAGGCACCTTTAAATTATTTGGTTGATATCAAATCTGAAATTGCATACATGACAAATATTACTTAGTAAATCAGATATTAAGCTAGGTAGCAATACTAAATTTAGATATTAAATATGAAAGCAGGTAACACAGATATATCAAATAGTATTAGATAACAAGTTAATATATCATGACAGCAATCAAATAGTGTTAAATATTCATAGTCAGATGATTAACAGCAAAGATCAATCCAGTACAGAATACAAAAATCAAAGGTCAGCCAAATAAAGAGATCAATTTCTTCAGAGAATGCATGATGAATACTCAGGACTAAGCCCAGTATTTAATCATAAATAAAGCAGGTCTACTGAATCAATGGAACATACCTAAATTGAAATTATCTAGTCTATGCTAATTGGGACCAACAATTCAGTTTAAATCTTAGCATCAAAATTTGCAGCACAAAACTTTTGAAAGAAGGGAGGATTTCTGTGAGTTCTAATTTATCAAATGGGAGGTTTGGCCCACATCATGAAGTCCAGTAAATTCATAAGGTTTCAGTCCCAGCAATAGAGACTGTTGCTCAAATTTCTGAGCATACTTATGTTCATAGTAAAGAGCCACAGTGACAAGGAGTTCCAGCACTTGCTTAATACAATGAATAGAAACCATGGACATGGTACAAGATCCTACATTGGACACATAGCTATGAAGTTGTGGGTAGGCTCCATCTCTTCATCTGATATAGAAAACCCATCTTGAAATCCAGGCAACTGTACTGAGGGACTGAGGTTTGGGGCACAAGTCAGCAATGCACTGAAGTATAATTTGTCCAGCTCCTCTTGTCAGTGGGCAGTGGTGGGAAAACAGATACAGGGACCCCTGTGGGCCCTATCAGAACCTCCTGCTTGACTGCAGCTTGCCGATGGAAAGGGACCATACACATCATCCTTCAGTGTCCGGCTCACCAGCATCACAGAATTCCATTCCTTGTTGTGGCTGCCTGGAATTTGAGATGAGTGTTTTTGTGTTGAGGGGTATTTGCAATGCCACAATCATAATGTGAATACCAAACAGTTATGAGAAGGCAAACATAGCATACAACAATGTAAATTCCAGAGAAGATTTTAGAAAAGGCAATTCTATTGAAACTGAGCAAGAAATTCTGTAGCAGAGAGCTACTATATGCAAGATCTGTCAGGATTGCATCTGTTGGGGTAAGGTGAGATGGCTGGGTTTTTTCCTCTTCTTTGCATTAGGGATGGAAAATGCAGCCTAAGGATCACAGGTGGACCCAAACCCACATTGTAGTCAATGAGTCCCTACATAGCTATTTTACTTCCCCTTTCTAATCCCCTCCAAATTTTTCTTTTCCCAAGAGTAGAGTTCTGAGCAAAAAACGTCCACAGCCTTTATGTAAAAAATAAGACTCTGGAAGAGGAAAAACTAAATTTCAAGTGGACCCACAGCCACTTGTGTTGTTTGTTTCTTTATTTATTTAGGTATTTCCAGACTTGGTGCAACCCATGGTAGATCCTAGGGGTGAAAAATTGCACCCAGAGATTGAAAGGTGCTTTCCTCTGGATTATACCAGCCCCTGGGTAGCCTTGGCTCAATTTCCATGTGGAAGCAGGCAAGTGCAGGGAGCTTTGGATCCTTATTTGATCCCTTCCCAGCAACCTCTTTTACCCTACCTAGTTCTATCAAAACCCAGTCACAAAGTACAGGTGATGGTGGAGGCCCATCAAAATGAGATTGCAGACTTCTCCCTCTGCCTGCAGATTAGATAAACCAATTCCTCAAAATTATTTGATGCCTTTCCAGAAACTGAAAGACTGAGCCCCATGTGTTTGAGCCACTCATTTCATAATACATTTACTTTATCTCAGGACTTTTGCCAGTTGTTCCATGTTATTGTAAATGTAAACTACCATCATCTCTTCATTCTGGCTTCATTCTTGTGGTAAATTGTTGTTAGCCACAGCACAATATAATCAGAGTTGCAACCAGCAAGGAACAATTGCAGATACTCGGAAGCAGATATTAGGAAGTTATTTCTTATTTTCTGGTTGAAGATAGCTCAAGTGACATGTAAAACAGAAATACAATCAAATTCTACTCCCTCCAAAAACTCAAGTACAAAACATCAGGAAGATGTAAGAGTAGCAGACTGGAACCTGCAGGACCTAATAACTATTTAAACAACTTTATTGGGTACATCAGACCACATGCTAAAAGCTAGTTTAAAAAGAAAAAGGTCCATCTAAAAATGAAAAGTTGGCAACCTGATTGGGTCTCCATTGGGAGGAAGATCTTTGTCCTTGATCCCACCACCAGGTAGGCTCAGTCTCTCAAATTAACATAACTAAACATCTTCAGAAATAAAGTGAGCCCTCTAATGCAAGCCTCAAGAGCTGCCCCAGAGCAGATGGTTTCTGCGGCAACCTAATCTCAAGCCATTCAAGACTTTAAGGGTCATCACCAAGCAGTTTAAAGTTAGTGTGGAAAAAAGCAAGTAGCCAGTAAAGGTGAAATATGATGGGATTAAGATACTCTGATCTTTGGGCACCAGACAACAATCTGGCAACTGTATTTTTCACAATGTGACATTTCTGGACTGTTTTTAAAGACATCACAATGCAATAATCCATCCTGGAATTAACTAGGGCATGGATAACTGGTGCCAGGTCCATCTTCACACAGCAAGGCCACATCTGGAAAACCAGCTGGTGCACCCAGACTCCCAGCAGAGCATGGTATGTAGTCAAATTATTACCTGTCATCATTCAGATAGTTGCTGAAAACAACCCTCCCTGAGCCATGTCTAGCTTAGGCAGCAAAAAATAACAAGGGAGAAAAAGCAGGAGAAAATGGCACTAAAACTAACAATGGTATATAAATATGCATGTCTCATGTCATAATGAATCATACATAATGAAACTGGAGGAAGGAGGAGGAAGAGGAGAAAGGGGTGGTGGTGGTGGTGGCAGCAGCAGCAATGTTACTTGAAATAATCATTATATTCTGCTGATAGTAATTAAGGATCCCTGGTGGCACAATGGTTAAATGCCAGTGCTACAGCCACAAGGTTGTGAATTTGATACCAGGGGCTCCAAGGTTGACTCAGCCTTCTATCTTTTGTAGGTTGGTAAAATGAGTACACAGCTTGTTGGGAGGCAATTAGCTTACCGATTATAAACCACGTAGAGAGTGCTGAGTTCACTGATGAGTGGTATAGAAATGTACATGCTATTGCTATATTGCTATTGCTATAGCTATCAACTTTCTGCTACATTACACTATTGCACCAAGATCTTTTTCAGATAAACACCATAGGGCACATTTGCACTGTAGAAATAATGCAGTTTGGCACCACCTTAATTTTATTAGCTTCATCCTATGGAATTCTGGGATTAATAGTTTTGCAAGTTTTCAGCCTTCTCTGCCAAAGAGTACAGGTGCCCCTCAAAACTCTAAATCCCAAGATTCTACAGGATGGTGCCATGGAAGTTAAAGTGGTGTCAAACTACTTTATGGTTACAGTGTACTTGCACCCATAATGCCTTAGTTCCAGCAGGCATTTTGTCACTAAAATTGAGCAAAAACAGAAATGGAATAATTATGTCAATTTTAACTTCTTCCAGTTTTTCCATTCATAATTCTTTGGTTCATCTCATCACATTTCTAGATCAAATTGTGTGTGTGTGTGTGTGTTTTAAATGTTGGCTAGAATTCTATATGGACTACTTAGTTACATACACATAACTAAGAAGCTGATATAGATTTCCAACCAACATACTTAGATCCACTACACACTGCAGAAATAATCCAGTTTGAGACCACTTTAAAGGTAGTGACTTAAGTGGTTAAGATGCTGACTCTGCAGGCTGGCATTTCGAGGCCTGGCTGCTTCATGATGGGGATGAGCTCCTGTCACTAGTCCCAGCTTCTGCCAACCTAGTAGTTTGAAAGCATGGAAATGCAAGTAGATAAATAGGTACCACTTTGGTGGGAAGGTAAACAGTGTTCTGTGCAATCATGCTGGCCACATGATCATAGAGTAGTCTCTGACAATGCTGACTCTTTGGCTTAGTAACGGAGATGAGCACCAGCCCCTATGGTCAGACACAACTTGACAACGGGGAATATCTTTACCTTTACCTTTTAAATGCCCTGGCTCAATGCTAGAGAATTCTGGGAACTGTAGTTTTGTGAGACATTTAGCCTTCTCTGTCAGAGACCTCTGGTGCCACAATAAAATACAATTCCTAGGATTCCCTTGTACTGAGCCAGGGCAGTTAAAGCAGTTTCATACTGGATTATTTCTGCATTGTGTTTTGGACCTTAGTTACAAATATGTAATTAAGTAGAATCTTTGGGTCCAATATACTTTAACCACACATTAGTGCAGCAAGAGAAGGAGATACATTCTGCTGGTGATCATGGTGTGGGTGGATGGCATTTGCACCCCCATCCTGACAACCAGTGATACTGTGACACAGAAGTGTGATAAGGGCCCTACTTCTGATTGTCCCAACTTTTCTGGATGGGATGAGGAGTGGAACCACCATCAACTCATGCCCTGCTTGCCATTACAATGGATCTCCTTCTCTCAGAACAACTGATGCCCAGTAAAGTAGGCTTGGAGGGGGGCAGTTACAATTGTGGCAATAGTGCCATGTTATTGACTAGAGTTGGACCTCCTTATCAGTGGATTCTACATGCATGGATTCAACCATCCATGGCTTGAAAATATTTTTAAAAAATTATTCCAAGAAGAAAAGTTTGGTTTTGCTATTTTGTTTAAAGGACAACATTTTGCTACACCATTGTATATAATGGAATTTGAATATCCACAGATTTTGGAATTCACAGTGGTAGAGGTGTGGTCCTGGAACCAAACACTAGTCGATACCAAGGGCTCACTGTAGAAAGAAATTATAAATATGGATCAGTATAGATATTTAACTCCAGGTCATGCATCCATAAGTGTCATATTGTATTCTGACTACACTTTTCATGAAGCCTATATGTGAAATTATATGTATTTTGTATGCATTTTATAAACACTTTTTCCAAGAACTTTCTCCAAATATCACACTTTTTGCATTTTTTAAGTGCATATTCTGGATCAATCCAAAATACACAGATACTAGTCTCATTATTTTAAATTTAAATATGGCTTTGATCCAAGAAATAGCAAGCAAAAGATAATTAGCCATTTGCACTTTTCTGCAAATATAAACAAGCACTACTGATTGAGTTCCTGTGGTGCTGTAATATGTGGCATCTAGCAATTATGTTGTATCTGCTTGCAGGAGAACTGCTCTAAGTTCTTGAACAACCAAAAAAAGAAGAAGAAAGAAAGAAAGAAAGAAAGAAAAGTCTTTATTCTTGTGTGTTTCTTCATCCAGCCCTCAGCACTCCCCAAGCACAGAAGAAACTTTCTAGGATAGAATTACATTTTAGATTTAACACAATTCATTTCCATTGCCTAGGCTTCAGGACATGAAATGAAATATAAATTCAAACAATTAATTACATTAAGATCACACATCTCCAGTTACTTCCTGTTGACTTGAGAGTTCTGATACACACATGCAGAAACACTTTTGACTATAAATGAAGAGGCTTTCTCTAGTCCAAGCACACAACTGCTGCATCAGTGGAGAACCTCTCAGTGTCTCTTCAACATCAGCATGGTAGTGAATCTATTCTGGATTTTATTTCAAACTTTAAAGGAGTTGTCCATAACTAAGGAGCTTATTGCATTAACTTTTAACTTGAAATCAGCCCTCTGGGATGCAGCTGTGACATGGCATGGAGGCAGGAATTATCACATTGTAATTTGCCACTGAATTACCAGGGGACTGTAGCCTGGGTCCCAGCCACACTCAGACAACCTCAGGAGCTTTTCATTTTCAAACAGTGGCCGGCTGAGTGCAGTTGGGACCCACGCTGCAGTTGCCCAGCAATTCAGCGGCAAATTACAATGAGATAGTTCCCACCTCCATGCCATGTCCAGGCTGCATCCCAGAAGGCTGATTTTAAAAGATAATGCAATAAGCTCCTTATCCTAGCTAATTCTAGCATAAACAAGATTCATGTCAGAATCTGCCATGATGAAAAGCTAGAATCTGCCATGATGAGAAATATGAGAGGATATAGTAGTAGTGAGGTAGTGATATTCCAATATGATAAAATGGGGATAATGGGTAGAGAGAAACAGCGCTGTGGAAAGCAAACAGCAGAAAAGTCTGTAGTTTAATTGAAATGCTAATTGGAGACAGATGGCTGGGGTAGTTAAGATATATGACTTTATTAATTCCTGAGTGAAGAAGTGTTCAACAAAGCCTTGGGAAAGATGAGCTGATAAGGAATTAGGAAGTAGAGTGGCCAGTTTAAAGACCTCTTCGATATGTTAGAAGGAGTGCAGACTGAGGCTGGACAAGGGGGGGGGGGGTCTGGAAAGAGAATTTTTAAAAGTGGGACATTTGGGGGGCACAACCTAGATTTGACTCCAGCTGGTCTGAAGAGATTTTTTGTTTTGTAATCCAAATAAACTGTCAGTTAAATCTCACTGCTATGTTTTTGCGGCTTTTCAAACCTTGGTTTGTGAATCATGAAACTGAGTCAAATTTCCCTCCAAAGCCTTGTATGATGCAGCTGCATTCAACCCAAGGCAAAACTGCTCAGGAGGAGCCTTCCCAGGCGAACAGACCAGAAACCAAGTGGCCACAGCCCAGAAAAGGTGAGATAATTCTGGCCAGGGAGCTAGAAAGAGAAGACCCCAAGGAGCTGAGGAAGGCACAGGGAGCAGCGGGTGGCTTCAAGCAGGAGCCCAGCTGGTAGTGCAGTGATGTAGAGTAGAATGGCCCCTACATGATGAGGACTGAGAGGACTGGTCCACGGATTACAAAGGGGATGAAGAAACATCAGACAGGATTTGGGAAGAAGCCCCAGAGAACCCACTAAGCAAAGTGGAGGAGAATGGGTGGTTTTGAATGCCAATGACCAGTGCAAGGTAATCACAACAGTGGGGGTCACTGGAAGGGAATCGAGCACAGTGGAATGTGGTAACCAAAAAGTTGTGGCCCAGCTCATCAGAAACATGATGGGACCACCAGTCCAAAGAGTAGAACAAACTCAAGGCAGACAGGCACCGTAGCAGAAGCAGCCTCCACACCAGTCCAACCCATGAGTCAGCAGAGACTGGCCCTCTGTGAAGCACAAGGAATGCCAGCCAGAGCCCCCATCAGTTGTACCCAGAACCTAACAGCCAGGTAACTGGGAGTGTGGTTCGATTGGAGAGCAAGTCAGCTATCCTACTTCTTTGCCCAGGTGGCAGTGCACATGCGAGAGTGGGGTCCTGAGCAAGATTGCAAAAGTGCATGACTTCCCACCTGGAAGGGGAAGTGGCCGACTGGCTCATACAACTTTTTGATGCCAGAGCTGCAGAATTGGAGAGTCTACCTGAATTCATGGCTGTGCTATGAGCCTGATTCAAGGACCCTTTCCAGGAGAACACTTAAACAAAGTTGATGGTGCTCATGCAGGGAGCCTGCTCCGTGACAGCAAATGTGACAGAGTTCAGGAGATTTGCAGCCCAAGTCCTGCACTGGCCTGAGGTGACTGAAGTGCAGCATTTCAAGATGGGCCTATGACTGGACCTGCTGAAATGAATGAAGAGAATCAACAACCCTCAGACAGTGAGGGAGTGGGTCCAACTGGCAGGGGAAGCCGAAATAGCAAAGAAGGGGATCCACTTAATGTCACAATGGAAACTGGGAGTGAGCAACTCAAACCCAAGCCACTCCCTCATCCAGAGGGAGCCTGAAAAAGAAGAAGGCCCTCCATCCATCCACCATCATCCAGAAGGAGAGAAGGGCAGGACAACTCATAGAATCATAGAATCATAAAGTTGGAAGAGACCACAAAGGCCATCCAGTCCAACCCCTGCCATGCAGGAAGTCAAAATCAAAATGGTCACCCAGCCTCTGTTTAAAGACCTCCAAAGAAGGAGGCTCCACCACAACTCCATCGGGCATAGCCTGAAAAAGAAGAAGGCCCTCCCTCCATCCACCATCATCCAGAGGGAGAGAAAGGCAGGCCCACTCAATCGGGTCTAGCCTGAAAAAGAAGAAGGCCCTCTCTCCATCCACCATCATCCAGAAGGAGAGAAAGGCAGGCCAGCTCCATCAGGGCTAGCCACAGTAAGATGAAGGCCTTCCCTCCAGTCCATCTGCCTTGATCCAGGCTTCAGAGGGAGAGAAGATCTGCTGGACTTATTTCTCTTCCCCACCACCATTCCTTTCTCCTTTTATGCCTTGTCTTTTTAGATTGTAAGCCTGAGGGCAGGGAAATGTCTAATTAATCATTTGTAAGCCACTCTGATGGCTTTTTGGCTGAAAAGCGGGGTATAAATACTCCAAATAAATAAATAAATAAATAAATAAATAACAAGGGGACCAAGGCTTGTGAACTAGGGTATGAATGGTGGAGGGTGCTCTGCCTCTGCCTTGCCTTCAGGCAGAAGGGGCACCTGATTGCTGAATGCCCCAATCAAAAGGATCACTCACAGGGCACATCGCTGAAGGGAGCACTCTCTTCCTCTCTGATGGGAGACCAGCAGTGCACCAGCAAGAGACCGAGTGGCCGGACCCTCAAGGTGGCCAGCAGATGACACAGAGCCAGGGATAATGTCAGACATGGCAGAGTTGGAGGACAATGTGGAGTTGGTGGAAAACTTCAACGGCCAGCCTCAGGCAGCAGCGGGAGACCAGCCATAAATCCAAAGTGCTGTATTTCAAGGGTGTGTGGAGGTATCCCCTTATATAATTTGGATGTTAAGATGGAAGACCGGAGAAGGGAACAGACTATAAACCTGGTGGAAGCTATAGACTCAGGGTGCACCTGATGCTTCATCAGCCCAGAAATAGTTCAGAGGATGGGGCTGGGCACCCAAAAGCTGAAGCACTCCATTACCTTCCATCAAATGGACAGATCTGCCATGGGGGAAAGCCTGCCAGGGAAAGGGCTGAGACAGTTTGGTGGGGGGGGGAATACTAGGAGAAAATCTACTTTGTTTTGGGCCACACATCATGCTATCAAGTGATCCTGGGAATAGATTGGCTGCCTTTCCATAATCCCAGAATACAGTGGGGTTCAAGAGAACTACATTTTGATGATCTGGGATGCAGAGCCCACACCAACAGCCCAGTTGGCATTCATACACCTACATGCAATGTTTTGAAGAAAAAACCCGGAAATGTGAAATGCGAAAAATAATGGGGAAAATGTACAAAACCTCTCAGAAATCTTTTCCAAACAACTGAAAATGTGAATCTCACTGCTATGTTTTTGTGGCTTTTCAAATCTTGGTTCATGAATCATGACAATTCAGCACTTTAAACCTGGAGTGGATTTACCAATCCACTGGCATGGGAACCACCAGCCATGACAGAGATATTAAAGGACCTACCCAAGGTGCTGAACCTAGTCTGACCACAGAGCTTGGGTTAGTTAGCTCCTTACAAAGTTTGGACTAAAACCCAGAGTTGATTCACTGCCTCACTGACAAAAAAGCCGCCAGACATCACTGGAACCTGTACCAGCATTATGTCCACATGTTGCTGGAGCACAGTTTGGAAGAGGAATCCAGGAAGATATGTAATATCTTTCCTCAGTACAGTTGTTTTTATACCTTGAGGACCCTCAAAATACTTCTACAGCTTGGGTTTACATCTGAGTGAGAGAGAAACTTCAACATTCCCTTATTTTTGCCTGATACTTATTCTACCAAAGAAGTGATAAGAGATTCTCAGTCCCTCACCTTTCTCTAATGTCTGACACTTATGTGTGCCAGATAGATAGAATACTTGGAAAGCAACTGTAGGAAGGATGGGAGACTGGCCTCTTTTCTTTATTTACTTGCATCAGAGCAATAACAAAGGTCAGTGCAGGAAAGGAAAAGGCTATGTGTGGCCAGACATGGGAGTGGGCCTGGTTGGAGGGATCATATCCTATTGTGCTAGGGACAACTTCATCAGAGGTGTATGGTAGAATCCAAAATATGCTTGGATATGACTTTGAATGGACAGAGGTATTTTCTGAAGATTTTTTAAAAAAATATTTTTGAAAACCCACATTTAAATCTGATTCAAAGGAGTTTGCCCATGCACACACATGATTTCCAGGTGTCTATCATGGTGCAAATCTATGCATCTTTAACTAGAATGGCTGTCTGAAGCTTCAGGTTACTTTATCTAGCCCCTACAGTTTCACGATAATTAAAGGAGTTTGCATGGAATGGAATTCACAAAGATCCCTTCTTCCCTCATCTAGCTTCCAGTGATCAGAGTTGATGATATCAACCATTTGTTGTGCTGCAGTCGAGGGCATCTCCTGCAATAATAGTGCCCCACAATGCATGCAGAATAAGCATCTCATGCACCTTAAACATCCACTGATCTGCCATTTGGTTTACATTGACTACCACTCCTACAACTTTACAGGCTGAGCTGTCTCTATGGTGATCCATGGGTACACATTTAAACCATAAACTTTAAATGCTGTGCATCTGTATTCTAATCTGAAGCAGTGTTAGATACAGCAGCTGGCAACTGACTATACTTCACCCTGCTTGCCAAGTAATTCATTCATAGTGTATTCAAAGAGGTGGAATTATTACTGCATTCACAACAGAACGCATGTTGTTTCTTGACTGAGAACTGATTGGTTTACTTCGCCTAGCCTATGCTTATTTTATTCCTATCTTTTATTATATTTATTTGACAGCCTCTTTTGCTCACCAAGAGGAAGAAACAGTGAACATCTCTCACGTCCTAGGCTAGCTTCCTATGAACATAAATAGAGAAAATTGTGAACTGATATAAATATTCTGGTATATCTTATAAAACCCTGGAACACCAAATCAAAGCCTTAACTCACACTTCCTTCTATATGCATGGCTATTGAATTATGCATAGCACAACCCACAGTCCTTCCCCACATTCTGTAGATTTCACCATGTTGTAGCTATGATTGAGAGCTTTGGTGGTACATCTTGGTCATAAGCTATAAGTTCCTTTGAAGGATCAAGAGTACCAAAAGAAACAGGAATATCTGTAGACTGCAAAACACATTAAAGTCAAGTAAGACTACAGTACTTCCAACTTCCAAAGCCATTCTAAGCATTGTTCTTCCATCTCCCTTTCACACTTCCATATTTAACTTCATTACCTGTACTGATAGAGAGATATATGTTGCTTTAGATATATAGACACAGAGACAATGTTAAGAATCATGTGGCTCTCCAGATGTTGTTGGACTGTGGCTAGAATAGCCAATTGTGAGGACTACTGGGAATTGCAGTCTAATAATACTGGGATTCTCTGTCCTGATTTTAACTGAAAAGAGACATAGTGTGGAAAGCTTGGTAGTTCAGATTGTTGTTTGTTGTTGTGCCTTCAAGTTATGTCCAACTTATGGCAACCCTATCACTGGGTTTTCTTGACAGAATTTGTTCAGAGGAGGTTTACCATTGTGTTCCTCTGAGACTGAGAGTGTGTGACTTATCCAAGGTTACCCAGTGGGTTTCCATGGCTGAGTGGGGATTTGAACTCTGGTCTCAAGAGTTGTTTAGTGCTCAAACCACTTCACCATGCTGGCTCAGATTACAGAGAATAGTATAGAGATGAGCATGAAAAAGAAAGAATTCACATTTTCAATTGTCTGGAAAAGACGTTTGAGAGGTTTTGTATCTTTTCCCCATTATTTTTCACATTTCACATGTCCGTGTTTTTTCTTCAAAACATTGCATGTAGGTGTATGAATGCCAACTGATCCTTATGCTTTCACCATTTAAAATAAAATATGTCCAAAAACACTATCCAAATTAATCTCACATGAGACTTTCCACCCACACACCCAAAAATGAAACAAAACCCCAACCTCATGATAGTTGGCAATTTTTCAATGAGGTTCTGATCAGGATGGGAAAATTCCAAAATATTTTAAATCCCCAGCATAGTGCTAATCTTCCCAAAGTTTTGGAGACTGGGAGCTACTGACATCCAACATTGCTCATGGGCTTTCTTGAATACCTTCCAACATTTCACAGATGAAAATCAGGATGCATGTGATCAAATAATTCCAAACTGTGGTAAAGATGGCAAAAGGTATTAATGAGGAAGAAAACACCAATTAGGAGAGGCTGCAGCAGTTTTCTTTTACCTGAGTGTACACGGAGTTCAAGATTCCACCATCTGTTCTCCTCTTTCCTGCTGACTTAATTTTGCTGAACACCCTATGTTTGCACTTTGAACTCAGTCTGCAGCAACTGAATCAAGCCAAAAAAGAAGGCAGAAAGTGGAAGGAAGAGAGGGAAACTGAGACATTTTAAAAGTAGTTGGAAAAATGGAACATCAAATGATTAATTGGGACTGTTCCTGTCATATCGGGGCATTTGAAGAGTATTCCTTGATTGGCAACCATGCTAAGAAATAGGATGCTGAATTAAATTCATGTAACAGGGTTCATCAAATGGTCTTTTGAACAATGTAGTATATATTTTTAAAAAGCACCATAAATCTCAATTTATAGTTTTCCTCACCTGACTACCTGATCACTCCTGGGTGTTGGGGAGAAACTCAGTAGGTGCTACAGTGTAGTAGCTAAACTTGTTCCAGTACTGCAGAAAGCTTTGTTGTTAACTTCCATCAAGTCAACTTCAACTTATAGCAACACCATAATGAGACCTCCGTGTCACCTTGTCATCAACAGCCTTGCTCAGATCTTTCAGACTCAGAGCTGTGGCTTCCTTGATTGAATCTATCCATCTGGAATGTGGTCTTCCTTTTTTTTTTTGTACTGCCTTCTACTTTATCAGGCATGATTGTCTTTTCTAGGGACTCATGTCTTCGCTTTAAATGTCCAAAGTATGACAGTCTCAGTTTAGTCATCTTGACTTCTAGGGAGACTTCAGGCTTGATCTGCTCTAGGACCCATTTATTTGTCTTTTCAGCAGTCCACAGTATCCTTACCCACCAGCGTTCATTTTGGCTTGGCTTTGCTTAAGTGCTAAACTTTCAGAGACTGCCCCAGACTGCAAACACTTGTGTTTCCTTTTGAATTGCTAGATCTGGCTATCTGCTGTAAAATATGGGAACCTCTTCAACTCTCCAGAAATAATAAAGTTCTGTACAGCTTACCCACTAAATAAAGCTTAGCTATAAAACACTATTTCTTTAGTTATCTATTTGGCAGTGTTTATTTTAAACTCATTGAGCAATCAATTTAAACCTGTTATTATCATTGTATTTTGTTGAAAATTTAATAAGCAGCTACCCAAGATCACTTCTTTATGTTTTCTTTATTTTATTTTATTTTATTTTATTTTATTTTATTTTATTATTTAATCTAATGCCTGAAGCAATTATGCCTTTCAGAATGCTTAATTGAATGAATCCATAACTCAGACACACTCCTGACTGTATTTCCTCTCTCTCATGATTTATTGGACTGAACGATACAATATCTCCATGCATATACACATAGTGAAAGCAAAAGGAGAAAATTCAAATGAGAGATGTCAGCTATAAATATTCAGCACTGCTATACTCATCAATGTGATGGAATCTAGGCCATCTGACCCCTTTCCCTTCCACTTTTGATTAGTATATTGTTTGGCTTTTTGATTATATATTGGAATGGGAAGCCATCCCCTTCACAATCTGTAAATTCACAACATGATCCTCTATGCATAGCGTATAGCTTCCTGTGTCACTCATAGATATTAGGAGAGAACATCTGGGGAATCCAGGGATGGGTAAGTGAATTATTTTGATCTCCTTTTCAATTTCCTTCTCCTGCCTCTTTTACAAACTGATGTCTGTCTCCAATATTTTTGTAATCTAGTTCCTGGAGGGAGAAAGCAATCTGTTATTAAATTTGTTACCATTTCTATTTTTTTTTCAGTTATTCAACTGGAGAAATTTTCTTCTATCGAAATTAATTTTGCATTAAAGAGCTGACTCCACTGTGTTTCACAACAATATAAATGTCACTGTGTATGAGGATCCTATTTGCACACTAATTTAATACAAATTTATTTTTCCTTTTTTTACTGTATGAAAAAATTGTTGTAAGAATAATATTGCAACAACTTGCTGCAAAATTATTTTTACAACCAATAGAAGATAATTCTGTATTATGACTACTGATATAATGTTCAATAGGTGAAAAAAACAAAAATAAAAATTGAGGTGCTAAATTGTTATGAAAACGAAAGACAGTAGCTTGGGCAACTTGTATTTGCATTGGCCAAAATCCTACTAGGTTATGAATGTGCAACTGAGAGTTGTGCATTCATGACTGCTTTGTATTCACAACCACTATGTACCCCCTAATTTAGGGGATGCATAAGGACCATGAAAATCCCCCAATCCCCACTTACCAAGAAAAGGCCACTATAATCTATGGGGGCTATTCCCCTGTAGCTCAAGAAGTGTCTGACTGATGGCTTCCTCCCCTTGTGTGTGCAATCTTTGTTGTGATGGAAGATTGCAACAGGGAGCCTCTTTCTGCCTCTTACTATTGATATAGCTCATGTAAGGGGATGGGAAGTTTAGTTAGCTACTTTCTGTGTAAAAGGGTAAAGACCTCCCATTAAATGCAGAGTCTATTGATTGATAAGCGGGGATCAGACCAGAATTCTTTACGTAACTACATAATTATTGTTGTGACATAGCAGCATAGCGCATAAAGGATTTTAGCCTCCCATATATATATATATTACCTATCATCCAAGAAATCCAAGGAGCATACATAGTTCATTTCTATTTTATTCTCACAGCAACCTTGTGAAATAGATGAAGCTGTGAGAGTAATGACTAGACCAAGTGGTGATTTGTGAACAAAGAGTTTGAACAAAGATCTGCATATTGGATCAAAAATCTGATCTTCATATATATATATATATATATATATATATATATATATATATACATACAGCGATAGGATCTGAGCTAGCAATGACTTCCAAGGATCTTGGGATCATGTAAATATGTGGTTGCCATTTTTTAAAAAGGCCAAAAAAATACAAAATAAATCTGCAAGTATCATACTGCCCATATACCAATCCATGATACAAATACATCTGGTTCTGGTTACTATACCTAAAAAGGATATTGTAGAGAAGGAAAGGGGGGGAGAAAAGGCAATGAAAATGACCAAAGGATTGGAACAATTTGCATGTGAGGGAAAATTGTAAAGTCTGTGGCTATTTAGATTAAGAAAGATGTAAGAAACAGGAGATATAATAGAAATATATGAACTGAAGCATGTCTCATCATACTAGATAGCCCATGTTCATCCACTGGTACTGAATGGTGAAAGAATAAGAACTGGTAGAAAAAGGAGGCGCATCTTCATACATGGTATATTTAAACTTGAATTTGTTACTACAAAATATAGTGATGGCTACCAAGTTGGGTGACTTTAAAAATATTCAATAAATGGACCATCAGTGATTTTGTGCTACCTGCAGTTATCATGATAGCTGTATGTATCTGTGTATCAGTTGCTGTAACACAAGGTGAAAGATGCCCTCTATTTGTCATACTATAGCAACTGATTGGCCACTGGTGAACAATATGTTGGACTATATAGAGCTTTGGTCCCATCCAGAAAAGCAGTTCCTATCTTCTTAAATCAGCCCAAAGACTGATCAATCAAGAAAATTTCTATTAGGTTTCTAAAAATAATTCTCAAAACTAACTTTTTTAAAAAGCAAATATATAGAAAAATATAACTTATACAGAAGCACAGCTTCAGGAAGAATTATGGTATTTTCCTTGTCTTAGAAGAAAGCAGCAAAATATGGGCTTCTTTCTAGGAGAAATCCCACATATCCTAAAAAAACAAACAAAGCAATTGAATATGTGTAAGCAGGCCAATAAAGGAAGTTCCTGGCTAATATAAAGCCTCTGCACCATTCAAAGAATCCCAGCGTAGTGTATTGGTTTGAGCACTGGGCAGGGTTCAAACTTCTTTCATTCATTATTCTCTCCCTTTGTTCAGTGTAGCTAACTCCCAAGTAAATATACACAGGACAGTGTATGTGAAGCCTCATTTATTCCTGAAGGGCTCAACAAAAATAAATGTGTTTTTTTAATGTACTCTCTCATTAATTCATTTCTGATTGATCCCCACTTCTGAGGGGACACAAACTAAACAGGAGCTTTGGTGATCCAATTTTGCTGATCATTTCAGGAGGGGCTCATACCCCTCTGCTTTAGACTTTGGAGGGATTTAAGACCCTCTCTCTTTTCCAGGGCCCATGACTAACCAATAAGAAAAGTGATCAGATCTAGGGTGTGGTGGAATGAAGGATATTTCTTTCAAGACATATACTTCATTCCACCACAGTCTAGCTCTGCTAAACTCTAGGGAAATTCCCACTAAGTGAAATCTGTTATATGGACCATCAAAATATACAAACTTAGCCAACACTTCTTTTGCAGCACTGATATCCATGCCCTTGCTTTTGCGTTCATAGTACAAAATGCTGACAATCAAAATCTGTTAAGATATCACCTTGCTAATTTTCAAGACTGTCCTGACAAGTTACTTCTGTGAAGCTTACATAAAGCAACTAGCTGATAATGACTAGACAGGGAAGCTGTTTGTGATTACTGCTGCTGAGTGGCAGAAGGTTAAGTCTACTACTGGTCTGAGCAAAACTAACTTGTTGTTTTCTTCCACATTCACTTCCTACCTGCTGTTGTTTTTCATATCATATGCATATTAGAGAAAGATTTGTAATGTATCCCTTATTTATTTATTTATTTATTTATTTATTTATTTCTTAGCCCATTCTTTATTAGCTGGTTTTCACACTACACTTACCGTAACTTATGTACAACAAAAAAGCAGTAGCAACAGAAAGCACCATTATAAACATTATTTAATTTCTTTGCTGTCATTACTTGAAACCCTATGAATGAGAAACATTCAAAAAGCCATGGTCATTAGCACCTGCTCAGGTCTTACAAACCAGGGATAATACCGAAAAATAGGGGCTGTCATCCTGACAGATATAAAAGGTAAGTTCACCTTATATTATCATGACCCATTGTTGGTTGTTGTTGCTCTTGCTGCAGAGATCAGAATTCTTTTCAAAATGCTCAAAAAATAAAATCCCTCCCCACATCCAACTTTTAAGTGATATCACCATTTCCATGTTTATGGGGAGTGGGGAGAATCAGCAGAGACAACATCCGGCTATTTTCTGTAGCTGACTTTGCAAGGACATCATCTCTATAGACCTCCCAGTGACCCCAGAGACCTGTTGCAGCACATCCAGCTACAAAAAATGGCTGGATATGTCTCTCTTGATCTCCCCACTTTTCAGCAGTGTAGAAATGGCATGGTTGACAGCAGCTGTATTGCTTAAAAAGTGGATTTTGAGCAATGTAGCTATGGAGATGTAGAAACATACCAGAGGAAAATCTCCCAATGCAGAATTCCAGCCATAGTATTTTCTTTTTCAGATTTTTATCCTGCTGTTTCTCCAAGGTACTCGAGGAGGCATACATGGCTTACTCATTCACTTTCATCCATTTTACCCTATCAACAATTTTGCAATGTAGGACATACCGTGAGAGTATGAATGGACAAAGATCTCCCAGTGACCACCAATGGAGTGCACTGATTTCAACCAGCCCTAATCCTGAAAGTTTTAGCCATTGACAAGGGGCACAATACACAAAGTAAATCACCTCTTGAAACTTCATCAAAATGAAAAAAGTGCTTTTGTGCAGCTCCTTTGAGTATGACTGGACTCTATGCTGTTGATCTTTTGGTGGATTGTACTCATATTAATGTTTGTTATGCTAGATATGGTAATTATTAAATTTATTTTATCCTCAGGCCAGCAAGTACACTGACCTTCATGGTGCTACAAATTTAATCTTTTCAGCACACATACATTTTAGTATCTCTGGGTCTGTTTGGCAGAGAATTTCAAAAAGAAGGGAGGTGTTGTAAAAATCTAGCTTTCCATTTGCCACATGTTGTCTCAGCTTTGTGTATACATCCTCTTAATCTAACTATAAATAGCTGAAGCACAAAGCATCAAGTTCTAATTTGGAAACTATGATTCCTCAAGATGTGAGCAAAAATATCTAGGACCATATGGTGGTTCCAATTCTGTGTCTCAGAAGAATAAATATAGGTATTTTCCCCCTCGCATGTCATTTTTTTCCATTATGCACACATTAGTGTTATCCTCATCTTTAACACCATTACAGAAGCAATCAGAAATGGAAGGGAAAAAAGTAGATGACAATAGAAGTAACCCTCAGACCATTTAATTCAAAATAAAACAGATACATTCAGTACATGCCAGTCAAGATTTCTGCTACTACAAGAGCTTCCAATTCAATTCAGTATTAGGTAACATTTTGATCCCTTCATTGAAATTAATAGGTTTTGTATAGACAAGTAAAGCTTGAAGCCTGATCTTGTTAAAGTGCTTCTACTTCCACCCCAACTATTATTCTTTTTATGTCCATATTGGATTATGAGGTTGGGGAGGGGGTAGTGTTCCAACATTAATTGTGCATATTTTTGCACATTTTTCACATATGCATTTTATATGCATATTTTCATATATTTATTTCTCTTTGTGTGTGTATGACAGAGAGAGAGAGAGAGAGAATGCATGGACATCTGACTGCAAATTATATTCTTGTTCACATTTGGACCCAGGAAGTGCAAACTGGATAGATTCTGATCAGATTTCTCATCCATTGCTGAATATGTTTCTGAAGACATGTAACTTTTTGACTATATCATCAAGCACAATATAAATCTTTGAAATGCTCCAATGTAAATATGGTGGACTCTCCAGAACCATAGGCCCCAGATCTATGCTTTCAATTTTCTATTGATCATCTCACCCCATATTATTAAGTGATGGTGATGTGAACACACACATTTCAGCATGTCCTTATTCACATCACTGCCATTTAATAATATGGGGTGTGCTGAACCACATGTTTTCTTCTTGCAGGAACTAAACCCCTGCAGATATGGAATGTCCCTTTAAAGGTTTCTGTGTAAATACACATACACACTCTCTCACACACACATTCCCTGTGAGTGAAGTGTTTGCATCATCTCACTCAACACAGACCTGACAATCCAATATGGACATGAGATAGGATGGACTATGATGTGGAAATAGGAGACGTTCAACAGATTTTCACATCCTTACATACAAAACTGATTAATTTTAGTAGAGGGGGCCAAATTTTACTCACACTTTAGATTTCTTCACAAACTGGATAAAGACAACTTGAAGTCCTACATGTGAAAATAATCCATCCTTCCATGTGAACAAGTAGAGATACAAAATAGATCCACACTGGAAACCTCTTTGTCTTTCTTCCGTATATTTTTTCCCTTTCAAAGATACTTCTAAACATAATCCTATGCTGGATTTACATCTCAATTATTCAGTATTGCAATAAGTTTTGTTTTGTTCATTTATTAATATATTGTGCCTGAACATTGAACCTTTAATTATTGATAATTTGCCATTTGTTTTAGCTCAGAGTCTGAACTTCTAAGGACTCATTCCCACTTACATTTAAACCAGTTTGTGATTCACTTTCGCTCTGAGTGGGTGAATAAATTCCAGTTGATGTGTTGTTCTCACTATGGAAGCAGGTCTTTTCTTTATTTGCTTCTTTTTTGGCACAATCGTCATTCCTACTAGTTTGTGCCACTTCAAAATGCCTGTCAATCATCTATGTGTGATGCAACCAGCAACATATTAAAGTAAACACAGGAGGGAGTCATGAGTGCCAGAATTGTCCCCTAGGATGCAGGCCTCCATGGGTATCATGGAGGACTCTCCCCCAGTACGCGTGGGTCCATGGGTGTCATGGAGGACTTTCCCCCAGGATGCATGCAGTTTTTTAAAAACATTGACAGTGTATGCATTCCATTGCTTTTGCAATTACTTGTTCCACTGAGCCGCAGTTGATCTACTCACCCAGTTCGCCACCTACAAGTAATTGCAAGTAATTGCAAATACAATGGAGTGCATATACTGTTGGGGGGGGGGGAATGGTGGATTTCCCCAAAAACTGGTGAAGGATTGGATGAACTACATCTCTGCACCAACCTGCTACCACAGTAATCCCTTCTCTTCTCAGGTGTGTGACTCAGGTGCAACATTCCCATTTGCTGAACACGTTTGTTAATCGCTTCTTTTCAAATGGAACAGGAAAAAAATAGTGTTGGAAAGAAGTTATTATTATTTTTTTTGCATTTGTCTCACTTCAAAGTGAGTCCAAATGATCACAGTCACATCTGAAACCATTTCAAATGGGGACGAGGCACGTTTAAAGTGATCAG
This sequence comes from Phrynosoma platyrhinos, assembly GCA_020142125.1. Lineage (NCBI taxonomy): Eukaryota > Metazoa > Chordata > Lepidosauria > Squamata > Phrynosomatidae > Phrynosoma > Phrynosoma platyrhinos. The sequence goes on along the minus strand of CM034703.1, from coordinate 66,788,420 downwards.
CAAATAGATGTAAATCATAGTGGAAATGAGTCCCAAGAGTATCTGTGATGGAATCTAGCATTCTCAGTGAAGACAAAGAAGCTATTCCTAAACCATTGGTTTGTAGACCAGAGCCTCATTTAGTTGAATCCAAAGGAGAGCTGGTTTAAAATTCAGCCCTTATTAAACAGTGAGGCACCATGAATAAGCAGCTCAAGCTATCTTTAATTTAGTTACCCCAGCTGTCATGCAAACTCTTCTGTGCATCAATGAACTGTTACAGCAGGCATCCTGTATTTACAGACTTTGCCCTTCATTTCTGCAAAGAAGCTTACTAAACTTCAGTGTTGTATCTTTCTCTTTTCAGGCTTAAAAATATTGTAGTTCTTTATTCAAGAAGAAAGTTTAGAAAGATAAAATTGCAAGGGGGATTGGAAAAAAAGAATATTGCTGTTTTTCTATGGACTTCACCAACTTTTCTAATAGAGGAAAAGGGAATTTGGGGAGGAACTTCCTATGATATATTTATTTTGTTTTGAAATGAATGTCATGCTTAAGAATATGTTTTATTTAAAATATAAAGCTAGTCCCTTTTCATGAATGTCTAGTTGTAACTGATTGTAGGGGGTGGTGCTCATCTCCATTACTAAGTTGAAGAGCCAGCATTGTCTGAGGACTGCTCTCATGGTTAAGTGGCAAGCATGGCTGCACCAAACTCTGTTACCTTCCCACCAAAGTGGTACCTATTTATCTAGTTGCATTTGCATGCTTTTGAACTGCTAGGTTGGCAGAAGCTGGGACTAGTGAGAGAGTTGCCCACCCCATTATGCAACTCTCAGGCCTTGAACTGCCAACCTTCCAATCTTCTGATCATCAGAATTGGTCTTAACCATTAAGCCACCATATCCCATATTTGTTTACTTAACTAGATATCATGTAAATATTTGAGTACATTGCTCCCCCCGGGTGTGGTGGAAAGATACAAGGGAATAGTGATGGAAAAGGGTGCAGGAGGGAGATGGTTGAGGGGAAAGGGAGTGGAAGGAGGGGGTCTTCAATCAAAGTATTAGTGCAAGAAAGACAAGGGGAACCAACAGCCTTTAGGATCGTGGTGGGAATGAGAAGTTAGAACATGTAGCAGCAGGGGAGAAGTGGAAGCAAAAAGGAGCTTTCACATTTCAGACCCTGCTTAAGTTTTGTGAGCTTCACTGGGACTTGGCTGGCAGGTGGGAGCTGTGCTGCTGCTGCTGCTTTCTTTCATCTGGCAGGCTGGGAGAAGAAGTAGCAGAAGAAACAATGTTTATGAGCTGTATATGTATTTGAGGGGAAAGGGGATGAGTATCTGGCATTGATCCTTTGAAAGAGTTCTTCACCACTCTCTGACTGAGATTCCTTCCTCATTGGGGAGAAAAGTTGGAAGGTGGCTGTGTCCATCCCTTCCCCAGTGAAGAAGGATTGAGAGTCCTGCATCTCTGAGGGAAAGCTTCTTCTCTCTTTGAAACTGATCATCCTGGGAGCAGCTGGTTGAACAGTGACTGAGAAGCCTCTTGTCCATGCTGGACTTTGCTTCTATGCTTGCATGGGCAAGAGGCTTCTTGCTGCTTGGTTGCTGCTGCACCCAGTCACCATGGGAGCAACAAATGAGCAGCCAGCCAACTGAGCTTCCTTTTGCTGTAAGGCTGGTGTGGAAGAGGAGGAGGAGCAGGCCTGGACCACTGCACTGCTGTATTCACACATGAGAGGCTGAAGAAGAAGGGGGGGGGAGGCAGTGGTAAGCTGGTTGAGGCTGGGGTAGATACGCCTGCTGCATAAACAATAGAATTAATATCAAGAAATAGGTGTGGGAGACACTAGGGTTGTGGTCCAAGAGGAAAGGAGGTGGTAGCCTGAAAAAGTTTAGGAACTACTAATCTAGGGTGTTAGAATAGGATATTTTATGCATATATCACAGTACAAAACCTTTATTGTATACATCAGGGGTAGGCAACCTTTCCCCTTTAAGGGACGAGGGACTTCAGCTCCCAGAAGCCTCAGCCATGTTGGCCAATAGTCCCATGTTGGCCAACAGCTCCTGGGATTCTGGGAGCTGAAGTCCCTCGGCCCTTAAAGGGGAAAGGTTGCTTACCCCTGGTATATATAATTCTTCTCTCTTTGAAACTGTTGATAGTATTTGTGGCAATATAGAAATAGCAATAGCAAGTACATTTCTATACCACTTATCAGTGCACTTAAGAACTCCCTACATAATTAAACCTAATATGCAAATATTCACCCCTAGGAGATTTATGAGTATCAGCCAGGATGTGTCCGGCTAAGAATGAGATAACATCAACACTCCATCTTTGGAAATTATCTAATACCCAAATATGTTGATAGTATTTGTGGCAATACAGAAATAGAAATAGCAAATACATTTCTATACCACTTATTCGTGCACTTAAGCAATCCCTTAGCAGTTTACAATGTGTAAGCTAATTGCCCCCAACAAGCTGGGTACTCATTTTAGTGACCAGAGAAGAATGCAAGCCTGAGTTGAGCCTGATCCCCTGGCTAGTACTGAACTCAGAACTTTATGATTGTGAGTGAGTAGCTGCAATACAGACATTTAACCATTGCATTACCAGGGCTCTGTATGAGTTTATTTCCTTTCAAATAAAACATATTATTTCATTTTACAGATGTGTTTTTTAGCCTCTACTTACC
>CM034703.1:66773554-66785638 GCA_020142125.1 Phrynosoma platyrhinos | reverse complement strand
TATTATTATTATTATTATTATTTTGTCAGATGGCAAAATAGTAATGCATAAGCATAATTATCAAAAGGTGAGGTTGTCTGCAGCTCTCTCGCTCTTGCTCTCGCTCTCTGGTATAGAGTAGACTTGCAATTTTGCTCATTAAAAAAATCAAAGTATTTATAATTTATATGCTGTTTCTTCATGATCATTTGTAAACCCTACCCTCTAGTATTGAGAGATGATTCCATATCATATGTTCAACCATATCAACACACATGGCTCAACCACATCCACACACATAGAGAAGGCCCATGTGTTACAAGCATTGTTTTAATATAAACACTCCTTTGTGGCTATCATGTCATGGCCCTAAACCAGAAAATCCCAAACTGCCATGGATTCAAGGCAAGGACCTCACGTAGATACCTGAGTGGTCATGTCTGCCCCAACAATTCATTAACAGATCAAAAGGCCAAGGGTTAGGAGCTGCAAAACAAGACATTCACCCCTAGGAGATTTATGAGTATCAGCCAGGATGTGTCTGACTAAGAATGAGATAACATCAACACTCCATCTCCCCTCTTTGGAAATTATCTACTTCAAAGACATCTATCTGGAATTCTTTGACATACAGTAGCAAATCTTTGCCTCAGGCCAGGTTTAAGGGTATAAAATATCCCCCAATCCCAGGCACATTGTGTCTGGTTGGATTTTATGGTGACACTGCATCACTGTGAATTCAGATCCCAGCTCTTCCAGTCCTTCTTGTTCTTTCACACACGGTTGAGTATATCCATCTTCATTTATCATTGGAGCAACTTCTGTCAGGTAATTATCACTCCTAGAAAACCTTCTGTTTCCTATCTAAGCTAACTACTTTATTCCTGAGTTCTTGTGTGCATGAGTGTATGTTTGAGTATCTTTGTATGTTTGAATACCCAAATAAATCACAAAATTCATTGAGACAGCTTTGTCTCTATCAGTCTACTCCCTAGCTACCTTTGTAAACAGAAGATAAAAGATCCCATTGGATGCTTGAACTTTTAGCAATTCCCCAGGTTCAAGCTCCTCTCATACATAGAAGCAATTGAATTTACCTTGTGTTGACTCACCATTCAACAGTTGATTCAATGGTTCTACACCAGTTGGTATAAAACAATAGGTTTCCATTTGAGGTATGTGCATGTCTGTTTAATGAGGTATTCTTATTTTTCTTCTGAATTTTTCATTAGAAATGTGCAACTGAACATCCATAAATCAGTACTCAAGGGGAAAACCAAGAATGTATCAGAATACCAATACTTGCCCCTTAAATGTCTCAGAAACTGAAACAGTACATGAAACAGTGCATCTAACCTGGTATTTTTTTATTCAGTGTTTGAATGATTAAAATATAGGTATTTAAGTTTCAGATAAATATAGAGTAGAATAGTCAAATAAATGTGGTCAAAACCTTGTTGGGGGGTTATAAATGCATAACCTAGACTTAATGTGGCATTCACAATCCTTATGTATTCCCTACTTTAGGGGACATGTAAAGATCATGAATGTCACCTAACTCTTAGGAAGTAGCTGACTGACATTCCCAACCCCTTGTTTGAACCATCTCTGCTGTTTAGAGGAATTATTCCAGGGACCCTGCTTCTGCATATCACAAGGGAGATGTTTTGAAGAAAAGATAATCTCATTGCATGCATTGATCTTTAAATCCAAATTTTGCTCCCCACATAAAACATAATATTTTGTTTCTGGAATCATTGTCTCAATCTTTAAGTGGTCACAACACTCTGTTGATTACCAATAGTTTCTACAAAATGAAATGGAACATGCATTCTATCTTTTATCATACCATGTTCTGTACAGTTGAATTACTAACTTACTTACTTTACAAATCATTTGTAGATGATCAGATGATCAGTTAATAACATTTTCTTCTGAGGCTCATGAAATAGAATGCAGGATGATGTTCAGATCTTTTTGTCGAAGATACCTCTGAATAGTTCGTATAGCACATTGGACAATATCCACCACATGATCATTCTAAAGCAGGGGTAGGCAACCTTTCCCCTTTAAGGGCCAAGGGACTTCAGCTCCCAGAAGCCTCAGCCATGTTGGCCAATAGTCCCATATTGGCCAATAGCTCCTGGGATTCTGGGAGCTGAAGTCCCTTGGCCCTTAAAGGGGAAAGGTTGCCTACCTCTGTTCTAAAGCATGTAAGCAGTTGAATTATACATGCTTTCCCTGGCATGAACCCAGATACCAACTCTGTCCCCACATCTACTCTGAGACAAATATTACAGGGGCCAATAACATCACTCACAACACCAGAGGTGAATTTATTTGTTCTTCTTCCAGTGTGATATATGCCACCCTGTGCCAGCAATGCCCCTCTACATTCTACAATGGTCAAACAGGACAATCATTACATAAGAGGATAAACAGACACCAATCTGAGATTAAAAATAGCCATATCCAAAAACCAGGTGCAGAACATTCCAGTCTTCCTGGAAATACAGTAAAGGATTTACAGGTTACAATCTTTGGGCAAAGAAATTACAAAGGAAGTCTAGAAAGAGAACCAGCTGGATTGAATTATATTCACAAATTCCAATCCATTAACAAAGGTATGAACAAAGACAATGTCTTCATGATATACTACATACATTAATAAGAGAACCCTCATTACTGCACATAAAACAAAATGAATATTCTCAGAGATAGAGTTTTGAACCCAAGCAGATTTGTTTCTTTTACACATCAACACCAACTGACCAATGTAACGATAAAAAAAACCTATATCATGTCACCCAGCCCATTGAAAATTTAGGGCAAGGGACATGATTTCAATCTTTCTGGATCCTACTCCATTTTGTCCCATGCCACAATTCTATAAATATGCTTTATACCTGAGGGCTAAATACCATTCTGTACTGCATCCAAAAAAAAATGGGTTTATAGCCATGAAAGTTTATGCTGAAATAAAAACCAGTAAGTCTTAAAGGTGATGCCGCTTTCCTTTTAATTCTCCCTCTCCCTTCCTCCCTTTTATATGTCCTCCTCGTATAGTATATAGTTTACAACAACCTCAATGGTCATGCCTCTATTATCCTCAAATTTCTATCTTTGTATATTATCATCAGATATTCCATATTGTGCAGATATAACATGCCAGGTAGTAAGGAAGGTCAGTTGCATTCTAGCATTCTTCATAAAATGGAATAAATATAATTAATCCATCTCACTAAAATTTCTTTTTTAAAAAGGCCTAGGTACATTCACACAATTAAATAAGAACAACATTAAAATAAAATCAGAAAGCACTGAACAGCCAAAAGTGGCTCCAATAAAATTGCTGTTGCTATTCAGCAATTAAACAGATTTCTTAACCTTCTATTCTATCCTTCCAGCATATTCAATTTTTTGTGACCTGAAATTATGATAGCCTCAATCTAGTGTCATATTACCAGGCTTCCATTCAATCAGCCCTACTTTATTCTCCTCTTCTTCCCACATAGCTCTCTACACCACTCAAAACTATGCAAAAAACCATACCCCCAAAAAATGAATTATTTTTTTAGGGAATTAAATGGGGAGACACAGATTGCCGCTTCTGAGTTCCAGTAACAGAAGAAGATCTATCAATGGAAAAACCCTGTTTGATCATACTTTAGGCCTTTACCTAGTATTCTATCTGTAATGGTAGATCTGGTACAGTTCCTTCACACTTTTCAGTTCAAATTATGTGCTGTTGTTACACAAATCAAGGGCATACTGGCAAATACCTCCATCATTTCCTCTGCAAATTTCCGCAAAATCATAACAAAAAATTTCCCCATGTTTTGAATATACATGCCTCACTATATACTTTTTTAAAATCTAAGTGTTGCTTACAGCAAGAATTGAAAACATTCTTGCCAATTCTTCCACAAAACACTGGGACTTGGGAGATTATTTAATGATCACAGCTGTATCCTTTCAAGCAGCTGCTATAATAGAAAAGTCTCATGATTCTCTGTGTGTAAAGTATGGTTAATGCTAGCCTCTCTCTATGGAATCATGTAGGCACTCAGACATGCAATCACACATTTATCAGGATGAAACAGCTCTAAGTGTTGCCTGTAATGGGTAAAACAGCCCTAAAACAGCTCATGATATGTCTTTTAGAGTACTGCTAATTACCAGGATGGTTGGGTCTCTCTTTTATAGAGAAATCTGCCAGCAAAATTATGTAGATGTTATTTGATGCAAACTGTATAGCACACCCTTCCTTTACTCATGTGAAGCTTCTTCTGCTTCATGGGCCATGTCCACACAGGCCAAATAGCATGGTGTCCCCACATTCTCATGGCTGTCAGGCTGAATGATGCAGGGCTCAATCACCATTTCTGGTGCAAACTGTCTGAATGATGTATGACCAGTCCACCCTATACCACCCTTGCTGGTGCAAGTCACTCCCTCTGACACCAGAATGAGGGTCCCAGCTATCTGATTGTTTCTGGGCACCTCGTTTTTGGCATCACAAGGAATGACCCACACTGCCACCAGTGGTGGCAAGTGGCACAGTGGAATGTGTGTGCAAACAGCTTTCTGGCATTGTTCCAGAGTACCCAATAACTGAGGGATGTTGGGGCAACTTTGGGACAAAAATATTTGGAGCTGCTCCCAGAGATTCTGTTCCATGCAGACACAGCCTTTTTCATCAGGTAGTATTTCATTCATCTTCAGTGGATAAACAGTGAATGCTATAGAGAAGAATTCTGGATTGGACAACTATATGTAGTATCTTCAGCTAAAATTTATTAAAACCTCTGAGAATGCAGAGCAACATCTGACTTTAAAGAAACATTAAACTTTGCAGAATAAATTAGAATTGTCCCGAACTCTGAGGAAGTGACATAGACCCCCAAAGTCTCATTGTGTGCCATCTTCCCAACACAGGGTGACCAGATGTCCTCTTTTCCCAGGACATGGCCTACATTTCATCTTTCTGTTCAGGAGGAATTCCAAAATGTCCTTTAGTATGAGCATGCCTAAGAAGCCCATTGCATAACACCACATTTGCTGTTTCCCTTTAAGAAATGTGTCTACTTAGTAGCCTGTTCTCGCTGCAAATGGGGGAGAAGAGGAATCCTTCTGAATTTCTTTTTCCTAGCAGCAGAAGCAGGTGAGACTTGCCCTCAGAGTTTGGGGTGCACTGGCTTCTCAGAGGGGGGAAAGGATGGCAAACATGTTAGGCAATGGGCTGCTTGAGGACACAATGCAAATGTTGAAAGGATTTTCCCCTTAATTTCAGCACAATGGACATAAAAGGAAAGGGATAATTTAAATGTGAATTGAGTATTTGGATGCTAGTAAAGCATTTGTTCACTTTACTACAAACAAATAGTAGTCAAACATTTGCTGCTAATAAAGTACAATTTTAAGCATTTGTTTTACTCACAGTTCTATAATAATAATAATAATAATAATAATAACAACAACAACAACAACAACAACAACAACAACAATTTATATTCCGCTTGTTGACAGCAATCTAAGCGGCTCACAATAAAATCCATACAGCATATCCCCGGACCAACCCACTAAGTATATTGCATCCCAACAAGGTGTTTTAGTGAAGATAAATTCATCAGAAGAATATGGCTGAGTACATAATAAAATACATTATATTTAATACAGCTGAAAATAAACCATATGAAATGAATTTTTATATTAGTGTTTTTAGCCTTTATTTTGTAATGATCTACATTTTTCTTGAATGTCCTACATTCTCTGGTGCATTTTCCTCCTTTGCACTTATGACTGCTGGTCACCCTGCTCAACAAGATATATCCTACCACATCTGTTGAACCAGCAATGTACAGGGATGTCCCCATAATTGTCATGACAGCCATGAAGTCACATAATGACCCTGTCAGGTCAGCCTCAGTGTGGATGTTGAAGTCTTCCAAAACCTCGATTTCAGAATCCTGAATAAAAACACCAAATATTATGCTGTGTCCAGATTTGTACAAATGTATGTATATACAGTTCTGTAAGTCATATTTCACATTCATAGTCATGATATGGAAAGGGGTCATACTTTCAGAAAATGTATTTCAGGGTCTATCCAACAGCACTTAAGGCCTAAGCAGACTGCCAGAAATAGTGCACATTAAATTGAGGCACTGCCCTGGCTCAGTGCTAGGGAGTCATGGGAATTGTATTTTTTCTGAGACATTGAGCCTTCTCTGTTAGAGAGCTCTGGTGCCACAATAAATTACAGTTCCCATGATTCCCTAGCACTGAGCCAGGGCAGTGCCTCAATTTAATGTGCACTATTTCTGGCAGTCTGCAAAGGCCCATAGTCTTCTGGCACACATTTTTAAAGGTTGGGATTAAAAGAAAATACTTCTGGTTTTTTTTTATTATGCTTCTGTTTAAGCTTCAGGTATTGCAATGCTAAAAAGAATACAGAATTTTCAGTGGCAAACTTGATTTTCCTCCCTCACTCACACTCCAGTTTAATATGCATGCAAACTATGACTGAAATTGATACTTTTTATGTTTCAAATGAATACTAGAACCATGGGGATCAAATCATAACAGCAGACTGAACAAGATACACTACACAAACCTCATTCAATTTATTAACTGATTTTAAGAAACAGACAGGCATCAACTAACTGATTCAATACATTTATAAGATTTAGCTCTATTTACTAATAATCAATGAGCAAAAGTGGAAGCTATAGATCAGTTCCTGTCACTACACCATGCTATTTCTATCCTGTGGGTTTTATTTTAATTCCTGTTCAGCTATATGCTATGAACAAACTCAAGTCTGGAAATAAATTTCCACCTTGGTTGAGACCCACCAGCTCTATTTATATGCCTGCATGGAATTGATTTCATTAAATAGGGTATCTTCTTTTTCCAGACAGTCACCCTGCCACATCATAAATCACTTTTGCATCTCAGAGGCATTGTTAAAGTAGCATGAGTTGCTTCATGCAAAGAGAGGGACTATTGTCTGGGCAGTGTGTAAATTTCAGCAGGTGTAATAGCTGTGTAGATTTCAGCAGGTGTTACTTGTTACCTGGTTGTGTGACAAGCAACGCTTGCTGAAATTCTCTCTTCTACAAGGTAAAGGAGCCATTTCCATTTTTTCACTCTGGCAACCCTATCTCTGGATAACGATGCACACCCACTGATTTCTTTCTTGTTTCTCAGAGACCAGTTAGGTGTAGACAGAAAAAGCTTCTCACACCCCTGACAACTATCAGGCTAGGTGCATGCCATCAGGACTGGACCAGTGCTCAAAGAGACAAAGCACTCAGACTTTTTAATAAGCATGGACTGTGATATCATCTGCCATCACAACCAGTTCTACTGTGGTATCTTTGTGGCCCATCATAGAGTTCATTTGAGGATCATTTAAACAAATGTGCTTATTAAACATATTAAATTGATGTTTTGCATTACTTTTTTGAAATTCTGACATTTTATAGGCACACTGTCATAAATCTGATTTTTTTTAAAAAAAATGGCATAAATCAAACAGAATCAGAATTTTTTTTCTGGGATACATTCTAAATAGAAAATTATATGTTATTTATTTAAATTCTATTCTATTCTATTCTATTATTTATTTGTGAGAGTTCTTACAACATTTAAGATATTTTAATAGAAAATCTGTGGTTATTCAAGGGTTAACTAGAGATTAGAAAAGAGCAATGTAAAATCTATGACATACGGTATAAACAGAGACTTCAATCATTATGATAGTATATTAAAAGCATTCTCAGAATCCCCATTGCTTTTAATATAGGTATTGTACTTAGCAAAGTCTTAACTGTTGGTCATATTTCTGAGGTTATGACTTAATCACTAAAGTAATTAATTTACTTTGAAAACAATTATTTTTTTAAAAAAATGGAAGGGTTTTTTTAAAGGTCTATTTACTTTTTTTTAAAAAAAATAGATTTTTTTTGAACTATGAGTTAAACAGAGCAACTTGTAACTATCTGAAATAAAATGAACATGGGACAAAATTGTCATCCATTTTTCTCTCTGGATAGCAGAATCAATCATCTTCCAGGCTGTTAGAAGATACCATTTTTTAAAAATCTACCTGCTACTGGCTGCAACTAACAAGAAAGATTTTCCAGCTTGTTGGTGGAGTGGTTACTTTGCCTCCAGGTGCCAAACAATTGCAGTACAAGTAGAACAATGGTGGCAAGGCCTGGAAGCTGGCCAAGACACACTGAAACCTGGCTGAGCTCCAGCAGTTATTATTGTCACTGCTTTATCACACTGAAACTGTCTCCTCTGAGGAGGAAAAGGAGAGGGTAGTACCAAGAACAACAGTTCCTCTATGAGGAAAGGTGGCAGTATTTGAAACTTTTTAGCTGAGTGAAAAAGGCACTCAAGAATAGAAATGAAATGTATAAAGTGATGTATTTGTGTAGAAAGTAGATAAGAAATTTTACTTCCTCTTCCATTATAACAAAAGCCAGGGTCATCCAATAAAACTGAGTGGTGGTAGGTTCAAAATTAAGCAAAGGAACTACTTCTTCACAAAATGCATAGCTAAGCTATAAGTATGCAAAGGAATCGTATAGCACCTTTGAGATTAACTGTGGGCCTAAGCAGATGGCGCTTTGCGCCGTCTTCGAGACAAGGAAGGGGAGGGGCAGCCTCACGCTGGGCACCCCAACCCCTTCCTGAACACGTCATCGGAGTACCCATCGCTTCACACGACCGGCGCTCCGACTACGTACTTCCGCCGCAGCGTCCGCACACGCTGCGGCAGAAAAGACGCCGAAGGTGCGGCCAAGGCCTCTTGCGGCGCACCTTCAGCGTCTTGTGAAAGGAGCCCTATTTTAGCGCTCCTTCCAGGGCCTGCAAAGCTGCTGGTTGGGGCCGAGGAGTGTGGATACCTCGGCCCCAATCCGCAGCTTCCCAGGGCTGCACATGGCCGCTCATCTGCTTAGGCCCTGTGTGAAAGAAATTGTAGCATGCTTTCATAGACTTAAGTATACTTCCCCAAATGCATGCTATAACTTATTTTGCAGTTACTCTCTTTGTATACAGATATTCATTTTTTTTAAAAAAAGATTGATTAAAATAAATTACAATAAATAAATTCTTTCATTCCTTTCATGACTTAATATAACATAACAATTCTTCCATCTTCCATTTAACAATTCTTACATTCCATTCAACATACTTACATACTTACTTAACTACTTACACATACACATACATAAACATACCATCCAAATTACCTCCTTTGTCCATCCTCCACTGATTCATTTCCACATTGTAATTAATTGCTTATCTTCTTTGTAATCATATTCTATATTTTGACTCTGCCCCTTTGACCTCATTTTCAGATTAGATTTTAACTCATTTATCTTATAAATCAGCTTTTACTTTCTAATTTCTTCTTTAAGTCTGTACTCTTTCTTTCTTTGCATACAAATATTCCAATCTAACATATCTATGTCTCTGAATTCAATAGCTAGACTATGACATTTGCTACCATAAGATACCATGATGGCCATTGACTTGGACAATTAGTCAAGGTCATTGAAAATACCAATAGCCTACCAATATCTACTATCCATTATAACCATATACAATAGGCCTTCCATATCCACAATTAATGCATTGTGAAAAATATTCCAAAAAAGATAAATTCCAAAGAAAGAAAGAAAAACAAATCTTGATTTTGTTACTTTATATAAGGGACACCATTTCACCATGCCATTAGATTTAATGGGATTTGACCATCCATAGATTTTGTTATCCACGGGGGCCCTGGAAACAAATTTCAACAGATACCAAGGGCTCACTGTGTTACTTTTACAGGTGCCATTGTTGGTGGACATTATTAGCTTTGTATGGAAGCTAGCTGCTTGGAATAAATGATCAAAGACTTTCTTAAGTAAATTGAAAGTATTATTAGGGAAATGACATATTTGATAGTTATAGGAGGAGGGATCTGCTGGATACAGCTAAATGACTAAGACAAGGACTGCAAGAAGAAGAAGGTGAGAGGAAATGAAGCTGGACCTCAGAGTATCAGTTTGTAGGTAAGAAAATTTATAGATCAGAAAAGAAAAGAGAAAAAAAGAAGAGAGACAGTCAGGGAAACCTTACTACCTTTCTCTACCTCTACTGCCCCTTGTGGACACACAGATACTTATATAAGTGTAATTGTACATACAGGTCTCCAATAATAATTAAATAGAGAGTGCTATTGCTTATTGAATTCAGAACCATTTTGTGGGCTTCCATCAGAGTATGCTTAGCCACTGTAACCACAGGGTGTTGGATCAGGTACCAATATTATCCACAGACTGAAAGAGAACTGAGAAGGTGGGGCAAGTGAGCAAAACAGAACAAGGTGCCCAAGCCCAGCTCCCAGCCTGATTGTTTCTTCTCCCACTAAGGCAGACCTGTTGACAATCACAAGGCTTTATTTAGTTCCTTACATACTAAATTTATTCAGAGGTGTTATTAAGTTCAATAGGCTTTACTCTTGTATAAAGGTGCAGGGATGGAAAGAATATACACAATGATTCATTCTTAGGTCAAAAAACAAGTTTCCCAACAGTCAGCCCCCATTAGGAAGAATAACAGGCAAGAATTTTGCTCAATTTTGGCTATAATTCAGCATCCTGGAGTGCAGAGCAGGAATTATTCTGAAAAGAAAAACATGGGTTTTGTGCAGGAAACCTGTTTTTTGGTCAGAAAAATAAGTGTGTGTGTGTGTGTGTGTGTGTGTGTATACACATGTGTGCACATGTGCATGTGTGCAAAATCCCACATTTTTCTTTGAAGAAAAATTTCAAAATGTTCAAACACAAGGAGAATTTTTTTATTTTTTTCCTGCAGTGGGGAGAAAGCTATGTTAATTATTAATCCTGGCATGTGAAGAGGAAACAGTAAAGGATTTTCATCCTTATAAGTATGTATATGATTTCAAGCTTAAATAACAAAAGAAACAGTCGAAACCATTTCCCTTCCCTACAGACAAATAGAGTAACCATGCATTTTTTTTATTTAAACCACAAAGATACACAAGAAAGTTTTGGTTTGTTGGAAAATGTTTTATCAGAATGCAGATATTTACCTTTCCCATTTTTGGTTCTCTTCTGATGCTACTTCTGTTTAACTAATCAAGGGCAATTCTCTTCCTTATGGGAAAGAGGGTAACCTTTGAAGCAGCTTAGAGATCTTGTGATGATTCTCTCAGGGGGGAAGCAGATGACCAATTGGGCCATTTTGGGGGCAGGGAAGGGGGGGGAAGTTGCACGATCGGCGCCCCAACCCCTTCCACAGGTCGTCCTCAGAGCAGCTGGCCCTCCGCACGGCCGGCACTCCGAGGAAGACCTCCCGCTGCAGTGGAAAAGTCAATGAAGGTGCGACGCAAGATTTTGTGGTGCACCTTCGGCGACTTGTGAAAGGAGCGCCAATTTAGCGCTTCTTTCCAGGGGCGGCGAAGGTGCGCCGTGAGGCGGAGGTGTGGGGATACCTCGGCCCCGCAGCGCAGGTTCCTGGGGTGGCCCACGGCTGCCTGTCTGCTTCCCCCCTCACTCTCTTAATATTACAACCTTCGACATGTCTAAAGCAAGCCCTACTACCTTTAATGACATTTACTCTAAAGTAATGCATACAAGCTTGCCACCTTGAGCTATATTACTCTTAAATTGCATGTTATGTGTAGAATCATAGAATCATAGAGTTGGAAGAGGCCACAAGGGCCATCCAGTCCAACCCCCCTGCCATGCAGGAACTCCCAATCAAAGCATCCCTGACAGATGGCCAACATAATAAATAATAATAAATAATAATAAATTTTATTTATATACCACCCTGTGGCAAGCCAATCCGGGCAGTGTACAACAATAAAATAAATACAACTTAAAACAATATAATTCCCTCCTCACCCCCTTAAAAAGTTATTAAATCATGTCATAGTTAAAGCAATTTACAATTAAAACAATAAAATGTTGAAGAAAATAAAAGATATAAAAAAATTGTAAATCAGCAACCCCCTGCAACTCCAAGTCCTAAATGGAGGGAGATCCCAAGGATCCAAGGCAGGGTAATTTA
>CM034703.1:66755529-66769279 GCA_020142125.1 Phrynosoma platyrhinos | reverse complement strand
TTCTTTCCCCTCCTTTTCCCTCTATCCCAAATGCCAAACTTCTTCTCCATCCCGAACTTTTTTGTCCTGGGCTCCCTTCCCCTTTCCTTCCCTTCCCTGGCACTGAGAAGGAGCCCAGGACTCTCCCTCCCTGGAGGCTCCTCCTCCTCTTGGCCCTCCTCCAGGTTTGAAAAGAGAATTGTCCGTGCATATTTGCTTTTCACATTACAGTAAATGTGAAATTACTGTAATTTCGCAAATGTATTTCCTCTAAAGTCCCGAAATTAAAAAGATCTCGGATAATACCAGTTTCTGTCCAGTTTCTGACCAGTTTCTGTGCGATGTTGTGTAAAATAGTGAGGCACAAATTCAGTTTTTGTTTGGGATTTGTGTGGATTAACCAACAGATTTCCCCTGTGTGATTACGTCCATATATTTGTAACCACATATTCTCACACTACTCTTCTCTCTTCCTAGATCTATTTATGTTTATTTCTATTGTTCTTTAAGGGATACAGAGCCTCACTATTGTGTATGCTGGTAACCTGAGATGAAGTGTAAGATGATACATTGAAAAGGCAGCAAATTATTAGCTATTTTATTTTGTATTCCCATGGGGAGGAATTTTCTGCATAAAAATGTCTCCAGGTGGCACTATGACCAGTTGCTATTCCTTCTATGCAACTCACTGGAAACACTGATGTCTTAAAGCAGCATGATCCTTCCAGAAAGGTGTTGTCTGCACTACTTTTCAGTGGTACTGCTTATATTTCAGCCCACCCTCCATCTCCCCCATTCCAAGATTCCATGATCTATTCCTTCAGAGCATTTCTGTTCATACAGACCATGGCAGCTGCCATATTTTCATCAGTGTAAACCATGGAAAAATAAAGAAAGACACGACTGTGGCTCATAAGTGAGGTAAGTCCTGCCAAAAGTGGTCCCCTATCAAAGTCATTTCTGAAGCAGTGCCACAGTCAGCTCCTTCCCCCATGCACATCTCTAATTTCTATCTCACAAAAATCCAAGGAAAATTAAGACTGTTAACAGGCAAATATTAAAATGTCAGGGATAGAGCTCTAGAGAAAGGTTACAAATCATTTTTCTAAGATCACAGCTGGAACATAGTGATCTCTCTTAATGTGATGTGTACATGGTATTCTATAGAAAGTAAATATGCTACATCTAAAAATAAGATCACATATGTTTTCTAGGTAGAGTGAACATAGCTTGTTGAATACAGACAAAGATCACATGATATATCTCTGTAATAAAAATTAATTAGAAATGCTGTCAATACCACATAAACATTTGCTTTACTGACTCATAAGTTTTTTCCTTTTCCAGTGGTCATATGGTATATATCTGTCATGATTTCACTGGGCTGCTGTTTGCCTTTATCATTAAAACATCAGTCTGTTTTAAATTCAGTGAATTAAAAAGTACCACCTGTGGCTTGAGCCCTAACTAAAAGCCAAGAAATGTAACTTTCATTAAATGTTGCTAAAGGCTTGGATGCTCACAGTAATTCTTCAGAAGTATCTAGGAAGCAACAGTCAATAGTTTTACTAGCATGAAAGTGTCACCACTATAAGTGTTGGCAGCTGGAATTAGAGATGTAAGGAATACTCACCCTTTTTTCACCCTTACCTTTTTTACTCCTTGAAAAAGAGTAAACTTTTTTGAGGCATACTATTGAGAAAGCCTCCATGACATTTGGGTGGTTTTTGGTTTGCTTTATTTTGGAGTTTGTTGTTGTTTTGATTATTTGGGCATTTTTGTGGGAGAAAATGACTTGAATTCTGCATGACCTACTTAGCTATATGACCACCTTACTGTCTCCCAACCTGAGTGCCTCAATTCCTACTTACAAGCAACAGGGAAGTCCCTATCACAATTCCCTCTCACAAAGGCAATCACTTGTGGGAGGGGGTGAGTGAAAACCTCAGTCAGCTGTTTTCCATTTGACAGCTGCTGCCTGGTGAATGGTAATTGGAGGATTTTTTATGTTTGTAACTGCTGTAATGAATTCCTGGCCTCTTTTGCATACATACACATACAAAAAGCATTTTGTGTGTTAAAAAAGCATTTCTTCAGTCCCCCTCCAACAAAAAAAGCTTATAAGGGCAAAAGATTGTCCAAAACTGTGTCAAAATTCTCATAATGTTACCCAGTAGGGATCAAACTTTTTGAAAACTTCATTATTTGCATGCAAGAATGAAATAGGCCAAGATGGGCACCAATTACTGCAAGTGATTGGCTGACTGTTCACCAATGGCTCCTCTTTATCCTGGAGAGAAGTAACTAGTGGGATGCCACAGGGATCTGCCCTGGGTCCAGTGCTATTCATCATCTTTATCAATGACTTGGATGATGGAATAGAGGGCATGCTTATAAAATTTCCAGATGAGACCAAATTAGGAGTGTTGGCCAATACTCCAGAGGACAGGATCAGAATTCAAAATGATCATAATCGATTGGGGACCTGGGATAGAACTATCACAATGAATTTCAACAGAGAAAAATGCAAGATGGTACACTTAGGCTCAAAAAATGAAATTCACAGGATGGGTGACACCTGGCTTGACAACAGTACATGTGAAATGGATCTCAGAGTTTTAGTAGGCCATAAGCTAAACATGAGTCAACAGTGTGATGCAGCAGCTAAAAAAGCCAATATGATAATAATATAAATTTTACAATAAAATAAATGGGAGGGTAGTGTCAAGATGAAGGGTAGCAATAATACTGCTCCATTCTGCTTTGGTCTGACTTCACCAGGAATACTTTCTCCAGTTCTGGTCACCACAATTCAAGAGGAATATTAACAAGTTGGAGCATGTCCAGAGAAGGGCAACCAAAATGGTGAAAAGTCTGGATACAATGTCCTATGAGGAGTGGCTTAGTGAGCTGGGTATGTTTAGCCTGGAGAAGAGGAGGTTAAGAAGTGACATTCTAGACATGTTTAAATATTTGAAAGGAAGTCATGTTGCAGATGGAGCAAGCTTGTTTTCTGCTGCTCCAGACACTAGGGCCTAGAGCAATGGATTCAAAACGAGAGATTCTACTTAAACATTAGGAAGAACTTCCTGATGGTAAAAGCTGTTCCACAATGGAACATGCTAGCTTAGAGGACAGTGAAGTCTCCTCCTTTGGAAGTTTTTAAACAACTGGATTGTTATCTGTTGAGAGTGCTTTGATTACGTCTTCCTGCATGGCAGGAGGTTGGACTGGATTGCCCTTATGAAGGACCGTATTTCCCTGTTTGAGTACACCAGAGTATTGCGGTCATCGGGAAATGCCCTTGTCTCTGTCCCACTACCTTCTCAGGTGCGTTTGGTGGGAACAAGAGAGAGAGACTTTTCAGTGGCTACTCCCAAGCACTGGAACTCCCTCCCTATGGAAGCCAAGATGAATCCATCCCTGCTGTCCTTTCAGCAGCAGGTGAAATGTTTTTATGCTTCCAGGCCTTCAAATGACATGGATGCTGTTTTTGTTTTAAAGAGTTTTAAAGTTTGAAATCTTTACATATTAAGAATGTAATGTTTTTAATTGTTTGAATTGTTTATTTTTTTTTAACTTTGTATTTTAAATGTTTTCTACTGTTTTAACTTGGACTGTTTCAGAGTTGTTAGCTGCCTTGAGTCCCTGTATTGGGAGGAAGGTTGGATATAAATACTTAGAATAAATAAATTGTGGTCTCTTCCAGATGTATCATTCTAGGAAAACTCCTAGTGAATCTAACCAACCATAATTATATGTAACACGTCCATTAAAAACTGATTTTTTAAAAAATCTAAACCTGTCATATTTAAGGAGAAGCTAAAACTAGGGAGACACAAGAACTCCCTGTCTCACACAATAAGAATTAGTTTGATTGAGCCAGTGCCTTATTTACCAGAAGTGCAGTGCAATGGTCTACTCATAAGCAAGATCAAATGAAGCCCTAGGTGCTGAGTGTCTAGTAAGGGCCTTTACACACTGCCAGAAATAATGCAACTTGAGGCCACTTTAAATGCCCTGACTCAGTGCTAGCAGCAGGTTACAATGTATGCTAAAGATTATTGCAATAAAAAGTGAATATATATGAACCATGGGAGTCAGCATGGCATGGTGCTTTGAATGTTGAACTAGGACTCCAGGACACCAGGATTTGAATTCTCACTCAGTCATGGTAACCCACTGTGTGACCTTGGCCGAGCTGCACTGCCTCACCTTTAAAGGAAGACAATTGTGAATCTCTTCTGAATAAATCTTTCCAAGACAACTCTTTCACAGGGACACCATAAGTTGGAATTGATTTGAAGGCACATAACGACAACAAATCAAACCATAGACCTGTATTGTCTTTTCACCTCCAGTGTAGGTGGAGGGCACAATAAAATGCTGGGGACTGGAAATGTTAGATCCATATATATTAATAAATTTTATGTGAGTAAGAAAAAAGAATGGTGATATAGATGAAAACTTCAGCTCCAGTTAGTATGATGAAAAACATGGGCATTTCTTTTTCCAGTTGCTTTTCAAAATAATTCAACTCTCAATAGATATCAATGTATTTTATCTGGAGACTTTTTATCATCCCAGGTCCAACCACATTTTTTTTTTCCTTTGAAATGATCACAGTTGGATTTATATCCAAGTAAGTGTACTAGACTTGATTCTATTTTTGTCAACACTGATAGCTCCTTGTCCTTTAGATTTCTTCTCATCTTCAGCTTTAGATTCCCATTGAGTGTTCCAACTTTCAGGCACTCTGGACAAAGGAACTTTGAGATCCATTGGACATGTCGTCCCCATTTCTCTCGCTGTGCTTTTAGATCCTGTGGCTTGTTCTTTTCTTCTAGGTTTCTATCCTCCCATCTGCAATGAACTCTCAGAATTTGGATCAGACATAAGGGCTACTTCTAAACAAATGGCAGGCAGTAAAACTCTTTTGGGATATCAAAAAAATTGTTAGCTTGGCAGCCCTGCAAGTAAATCTCAATAAACTTACTGCATCTTACTACTATGTAGATACTCATAAAATTGTTATTTATCACGAATATCTCAGAAATGTGCAATTCCCACCCCCAACCCACAACAGAACAAGGACAGATCTGGCATCTCTCTGTTCTTTAGATATCAGCATGAAGCCTTGGTATAGTCATTTACTATACAACATAAAATGAAATCTAATTAAGCATAATTGCATTTACTCACATTAATCTCTTATAATCTTTTGATTCTTCTTTTTTTCTCCTTCACAGAACCATCTATATTTAAATTGTAAAATTTCAGAATTGGAAACATTCTCTTGCATATCTTCCTAAAGATGTCTGTCATGTTAGAGTAAAAACAGAAGGGAGTTATTTTCATTGGAAGGAGAGGGGGAATACATCAGAAAAAAGCATGAAGAAAATCTTTGTTCTCTATGGTTTGCCATCCCAAGAGAAAGACACACACACACACACCAACACGTCGGGAGGGGTCCTCTATTGCACCGGCCTTTTAAGGGAAGCTGACGCCTAATTGGCTGGACAGGTGGGAAGTCCCGCCCTTCCCTGTCCACCCAGCCAATTGGGTTGGATCCCATAGGGATCCACAGCACACTGGGTAATCTTGCGAGGCTTTAGGCCTCGCAAGATTACCTGCAAGACTACAGGGCTATTTAGCCCTCGGCAGCCACATGGTGGCAGCCTTTTTGGTCACAGCAGTCAGGCGGCCCAACTGACCCTTCCTTAATTGAATAGCTGTTACACTATTTACTCTCAGGCTTCGGCTAGTCACTTCCGGGGGCCGGGAGGGAATTTTCCCAGAGTCCTGTAACCTGGGTTTTTCACCCTTCCTGAGAATGACAATGATAATAATGTTGTTTAGTGGTAATAATATTACGTTAATAGTGGAGTTGATACATGATACCTTACAGAATTTATTATTGTTACACGGATTTAGTATTGTGTTAAAATGCCTTGTTTTCTTTGGGGTCAGGCTCCATGGTTGGTTAATGTTCAATTATAATAGTGCAAGTTAGGGTGGGCAGGGACCCCCCTGGGGGACAATCGGTTAATTGAAAATTACAAATTGGGTTAATAAAAATTCGTTGATGGGTATACTTCATAAAGTTAATTAAATTTATATGACGCCATCAAACAACTTGATAATGTCATTACCTCATTGCATATAAGATTATTTATGACATCATTTCTGGTTGGGGAGGGGGAAGAGTTAATTGTTGTTGGATTAGATTTAAGCAAATGTTCTTGACATGTGTTTTGACAAATACAGTTTACTTTGTTGACAGTTCAGTCATCTACATTGAACACATGTGCCAAGAATAAATGATGGTATTTTGTAAAGATTGTTTACTTAAACTGTTTCAGACCCTGTACAGAAATAAAGTTTGGCCAGTTTTAACCCAACAAAAGGTGTACAGAGTCCTTTGTGCCAGTGCAAACCCTGGGGTTTTGGAAGGTCTTTTTTTTAATGAAACTTCTAACTCAAGAGTTAGAATTATACTAAACCTAATATAATTCTGTGGTAATAAGTATCTCCCTTACATGTACCTTCAGTCATGTTGTCCATCTTCCTTAATTTCTGCCTCCACAATTCTTCCTGCCCACACTAGGAGCAAAATTTCTTTTCAAATAAGCTACTCTGGTGAAACAATTCCACAGTCATTGATTAAGTGAGCACAGATCAATTAGTCAAGGACTTTAAGCACTGTCAAATTTTGGCAAGATGACTTGTAGTCTCTCTTGGGGTCTAAGAAGATGTCTCAAAAACAATATTTCCATATGTTGACTCTGGCCTAATATCAGCATCAATATGCTCATATTCAGTTTGCTGGGATTCTAAACACTAGATTTCATCAATACCCAAAATAGTTCAGTAAGTAATGCACTTGCATCCCACTATATAAGATGTGGTGAAGAACCTGTAGCCTTTCAAAATATGGCCAATAGTAATTTGTAGTCGAGCATCTGGAAGGCCACAGGTACTGATTCCTTGGTGGCTAGTGGGTCTGTTGATGCAGGGGTAGTGGATCTACAATGTAACTTCTCATTATCATCATCTTGCTGCTATGAGTTGCATGCCTGAACTTGGACATCTGACAGATGTTCTGGGGGAAGCCATAATCTGATGGCCTTTAGGAACAGAGGCCAGATTTAATTGGCCTGGTGCTTGGCCATCAGGCTGTAGCTCATGAGGTGGGCTTAATCAGTGGTGTTTTATGGCTCTGTTACCTCTTTATAAGCCAACCCACCCTCAGTGCAAAGCAAAAGCAAAGCAGCTTATTTATATACTGCTTCATATCACACTATGGGATGTCTAAGCTGTTTACAACTGTGAGCTGATTGCCCCCCAACAAGCTGGGTACTCATTTTAGCGACCTCGGAAGGATGCAGGCCAGTGCAGTGTAAACTATGCTGGTCATTTCACAGCAAGGTAGGAATTTTCTCTCCTTTACATGGTTATTTGTTTATTTTGCCTACCCTACACTGTATCTGGGGGACATGGTCAATTGGCTTAGGTGGTTTCTGTAAATGGATTGTCATTATCATGTTATGTAGGGGGACAAACCTGAGTTCATTTTACACCCTGGCATCCTTTTGATGAAAGGTTGAGCTCCAGAACTGCCTCCACAGGCTGGAGGACCTGTGGGAAAAAGCCTCCCCTTAGGGCTGGCCAGGGGAAGTTGCTCTCCCCTCTAAAATCCACAGATTTGGGGAGGTGTGCCCTTGGTTTACATTCCAGTAAATGGGGAGCAACCTATGATTTTGGATTATCCTCAGGGGTCAGGTGTTATGTCCAAGGGAAGGCTAGGGAGGTGTTCACATTTTGACACCTGGGCCTCAGCTGGACCTGCATTAGGTTGCTCCCCACTCTATTGCTTGTCCACAGGTTCAGTTAATTAAATAGGTTCTTAGGTCAAATAAAATGGTCCTTATTTAACCCAATGCTTTCTGTCTGGTCTTGTTATTTTATGGTTGGTCATCAGTAAGCAAGAGCTTTCCTGGTACACAATATTATCCTTTCTAAGATTCAGCACCAGCAAAATTGTTTTCAAAATATAGTAGCTGCACAATGAGCATCCAATAAATCAGGAGTAGATTTGTCACCTCCATGACAGAGGATCCACCATCCATTGTTCATTAGAAGTAAGCCCTAATGAGCACACTGAAATTTACTCCTTTAGAGTCGCAGTATACCATTAAATGTTTAAATAGGCAGATATTTCAAGTGTGAAGCACAGAATGTATATTGAATTTTTTATTGCAAAATTGATAGTGAAAAATAAACAAATATATTCCAGGTTTTCCATAAAATGTTCTCTGTTTTTAATTGTTATAATGATGCTAGTCATATTATCAGTCTATAGTTAAATTCCCCTGGTTATTACAATAACAGTTATTAAGAGGAGTGAATAAATCTGTCTGGCATTTTTGAGTGGACAATTATCAAATATTTTCTGTTGTGACTTGTAATTTTTTTTCCAGCCTGTAGTTTTTTCTACTCTTGTAGAAAAGGCATGTTTATATTGAAAACCTTTTTTCTTGCTTATTATTCTTACAGGAATTGCATGTTAGTAGGGGTGGAAATGGTGTTGCTATTCCAAAATTTTACATAAAGAAATTTTCTGCCCTTTCCCACACTGTTTTAGAATCTTTATTCAGTTGCATGGTCATTTTGTAGAAACTGGTTCACTTAAAAAGGGATTTGAAAACTCTGAGGTGGAGGGGGGAAAATCCAAACCTAATACATTCTAGATAATATTGCAATAAGCTAGAAATTGATTCAGTGTTAAAATGTTCCTTACTGGGAGTGAGTGTCATTGATTTTCTTCAGAAAGGGAGAACATATTTTCTCCAAGAATAGACAGAACTGTAGACATGCCTTCTTTCCATAAGCCTGTATTTTTGCCATTTGAAACTGAAGGTATTAACTTCATGTATAGCTTTACAAATGGCAAACACCAGCTCTACATTAGATATCATATTAACATCCCTATCATTAGGCAAAGTGAAGCATCTGCCTCAGATATCAAATTTTGGATATTTTGAAAAGCCAGCAAATTATTAGTTATTATTTTATATATTTGTTTATTTAAGTATTTATATCCTATCTTATATCACAAGATTATAGGGCAGCATACAAGTAAAATCAATCTAAAGAGGCTGAAACAATTTAAAACAATAAAAATACTTTAAACAGACTAAAAACATATTGAACACATTCACAAGGTAAAACAGGTTTAAAAGATTAGTCCAGTCCAGCGCCATTACCTGGCCCACTGAGATCTCTGTTTCTCATCGTTGTTCCTTTTTTCCTGTTGTTCTCCTCTTGTCCCCACTTTTACTTTCACCTCTCCTTCTCCAGCTTGTTTCCCCTCTTCTCCTTTCTTCCCCCCATGTCTCTTTCCCCTTTCTAAAATCACTGCCTCATCTCCTTCTAATCACCCTACATTTCTATCTGCAACAAAAATTCTGCTGTGTACCATTGTACCATGACTGTGGGGAAAGACACAATATGTTTAAGCTTGTCTTGTTTTAAATGTCTTGTTTTATCCCTCATTCAAACTTCCATTTCAACAGATGAAACATTTTCATCACGCAGGGACACAAATTATGCAAAAATTAAAGTTGTCAAGTTTTTTCCCCATGTGGTGTTTGACACACACACTGAAAACCATGATAAAAAGAAACTTTGCAATGATATAATCTGTCTTTAGTTTTCTAACAAAAAGGAGTGTTCTGTCAAATTTGGAAAAATTGAGAAGATAAGGGTTTTTTTTTAATGATATCAAATTATTTAAATATAAATTTAAAACCAGAACCAATTCAGCCAGAAGGATAACCTACAAATAAAAAGAATGACTAAATACAGCACTACAAGTTTAAAATTTTCAGTAAACTAACTTCTAATTTTAGTTGTTTAAAATAGTTTATTGACTGGAAAATAACATAAAATAAATATGGGATAAGCAAAGATTTTAAAAGTACATAATAACATCAACAATGAAATTTTTCCATTACTATCTTTTTTATTTGCCCCATGAAATTTGGCTTCTGCTTTGGCTAATGGATAGTAAATTGTCTCAATATTTTTTCAGTATTAGCCAAAAAACAAAAGAACATAAATGGCTGGAGTTCTATTGGTGTATAGAACTTGGGTTACCTGCATATATGTTATTTTTTGAACAACGAGGAAGAAGCTATTCACTAGCTTCTCATGCAATGTCCAACCTTCTCCCCAAAACAACTGTGAACCATGAGGACACTGCACAACCAATTACTGGGTGGGGAAAAGGGGAGATGACTAGGGAGTTCTTGGCTTCAGTTCTGTAGTTAGACGGAAGTGAATGAAGTCATTCTTTGTGGAGTATAATGTAATGCAGAATTGTGGCCACAAACCATATCTTCACAAACCAGCTGGTTACTACCACTTTTTAATCAAATCAACAAACTACGTTGGCTTAATCTTTCACAGAAGATAACAATTATATATGTCTGTGTCAACCTGTGAGTAGAGATTTGGCCCATATGTTTTAGCCATACTCTGAAATATATGATTTTGGCAACAAGTTCTCAGAATTAGAAAAGATATAACAGGCAATGAAATTTATCCTAGTTCCAAAATTTTATTTTTCATTTATGTGGTTTTCTTGGGTAATTTAGAGTTAACTACATGCTTATTTATTACAGTCAAGCAAACTATTGCTGGTAGGTGGAAATCTTCTCACCCTCCCTTTATATTAAATTGGTATGATCACATTTGGAATATAGCATATTTAATCTAAACAGCCATGTTATAAATGAGATAAGTAAAAAGGGAACAGCTAATACATTTCCAGAAAAGTGAGTATATTAACCATAGGTATCTGAATTTCCATTAAGATGTACAGCTTTATGTACTGTTTTCTCTTATCTAGTAGGACCAGATGGTGGTATGCACATATACATTAAAAATGCTAGAAGATTTCAAAAGTACATGTATTAATGTGGAAACATCTGTAAGCATATTCTGCGGACAGCTGACAACTGAATGCACTACTCTATTTTTTTTACACATTCTGTTGTTGGACTACAGATTCTGGCAGCTCCAGACACAATAGCCAATGAGAAGAGATGATGTGAATTGGAGTCCACCAACTGCTGGGTTTGCTCAGCCTTGCTTAACATCTTGGCTTTAGAGGTACAGCTAAATCTTCACGGTGTTTCAGAGTTGTCAGCCCTACCTCTTCCAAGCCATATCACTAGGTTAGCCTAGTCAGAACTCATGTAGTTCTCCAGATGTTACTGAAGTGCAGTTGCTAGCATGCCTTACTAGGATGCTTGGGACTTCCAGTCCAACATCTGGAAGGTCACATATTTCCCACACTTTCTTTTAAACCATCATCTTGCAGCCATGCCGATGCAGGCAGGTGCATGTCACTGCCCATTGACTAATATGGGCTTGACATCTCATGTTTTTCCCCCATCTGGGAGAAGAGGGGTAGAACTCTGTATATGGGAAGGGCACTCTATAGTAGCAATATTCAGACTGGAGTGCCAATCATTATTTACAATTATTTACATTATTTAAAATTTACCAAAAAATTTAACTAAAAGTGACAAACTGATCAAAACTAGTACAAAGAAATAGTCCATGGACATTTTTGTGTGTGCAAACGAAGCAAAAAGACTGATCTGCAAAGATTCCTTCTTACAGCACAGGATATAATTCACAATTAAGGCCAAATGACTGTGGTGGCTTTTACCTATATGTGCAGGAAGGAAAAGGAATGAGACTGAAACAGGTAGGACACCTGCAGTAATACTTTATTTATTTATTTAAAGGATTTATATCTCACCCTTGTCCCACAATGGGATTCAAGGTAGGTTACAATAATTTAAAAATATAGAAGTAAAACTTTTATTACAAAAGTTAAAAATAATTAAACACTATTAATATTAAAACATAAGTTTAAAACTCATAGTTAAACCCAGTAAAAAATGTAAAAAAAAAAACATTTACAGCACATGGTACAACACAAGTAAAATTCATCCACCAAACATCTGCCTAAATAGAGATGTCTTCCGCTGCTGGAGAAAAGAGAACAGGGAGGAGGCTGACTTGACCTCCCATGGAAGGGAGTTCCACATTCTGGGAGCAGCCATGGAGAAGGCTCTCTCTTGAGTCTTCACCAACTACACCTGTGAAGATGGTGGGACTGAGAGAAAGCTGTCCCCTTTTGATCTTTGCACTTGAGCTGGCTTGTATAGGGAGATATGGTCCTTCAGATAGTCTGAACCCAAGCAGCTTAAGGCTTTAAAGGTCAAAACCAGTATGTTGAGTTCTGTCTGGAAATGGACTGGTAGCCAATGCAGCTGTTTCAGCATGGGAGTCACACGATCTCATAGCATTTTACACCTGCTGATGTTTCTGAACAGTTTCCAAGGGCAGACCAACATAAAGCACATTGCAATAGTCCATATGGGATGTAATTAAGACATATATCACCATAGCCAGATCTGACTTCTCAAGGAATGGGTATAGCTGGCACACTAGTTTTAAGAACGCAAATGCACTCCTGGCCATTTGTGGGGACAAATGAAGAGTGGACACATGGAAGAGATCAAAGTAGAGGCAGTGAGGAAGAAATGGCTAAGTGAGCAGTAGAACAGAGAGAATTAACAGAGAGAGAGAGAAAAATGAGGAAGGGGAAACAAGAAAATGAATTACAAAGCAAGTGACTGGGAGGCAGTGAGTGAGAAGTTATGTGGGATGTGCTGAAAGACAATGCACTTGAGGATCTTGTCTAGTTCCTTCCTAACTGCCCTTTCAAGTCCTAGGAGATTTTCACACAGGGAAAAGTGACAGTAGTATAGCAGGATGTTCCCGTCACTATTGCGCAATTGCACAAAGATTATCAGATGACATCACGCAACATCATGATAATCGCATCATTATCCCCCAAATGAAGAATTCTACCACTGCTTTTCATTCACAGGAAAGTTTTATCCATTTGTCTCTTCTTCATTTGTCCCAACAAATTTACGTACAGACTCACTTACTTGATTTTTTTTTAAAAAAAATATTTATTTATTTTTAGTTATAAACTGCTTAAGTTAGATCTGAAAACTTCAAAACTATGTACAACAATAAATGAAACATGTAACACATATGATACAGCAAATTAAAATGCAATCATTTATGTTATCCATGAAATAGATGGCAGGTTTGAGTATACCGTGAAGGTTTTCAAAAGCAGGTAAGTTTTCAACATGTGCCTAAAAATAGAAATCGCAGGAGTATACTGAATGCTATACACTTTTCCCTGTGTGGAAATCTCCTTAGTCTTCTTCTGACTTCTTGACTATGGTCTGACTACCACTGCTCTAAAATCATGCATCTTTGTCAGTGTAACAAATAATGATCTGTGTTTGAGGATGTATATTATAGATCCTATTTTTTTATATAACCATCCATCATGTCCAACTTGTGTGAGCATTAACATTCTTGCTTATAATGCCATAAATCATTACATGGTTAGAGTTCTTTCATTCTGCTTCTTCTGATTTTAAGCATTAAACACCAGACAAACCTATTCATTTTAGGCTTGTCAGTTTCCATGAGTAATGAGGTGAGTAGTATTTAAATAATTCCTTCCATAGCAATTCAGAGATACTTAACACATCACAAAATAATTCTTAATATATACAGGGACATGGAAAAGGAAATTAATATTTCTGTATAATATTTACTTAATATATACATGGACAAGGAAATTAATAATACGTGGAGAGAA
>CM034703.1:66739606-66750431 GCA_020142125.1 Phrynosoma platyrhinos | reverse complement strand
CCCCCCTTAAATTACAATTAAATGATTGCAATTTAAAACATGCTTAAAAACAACAGGTTCCAATAAATAACAAATAAATTAAAATAAAACAGGGGCCGGCATAATTTGTTCAATGGCCGATTATCTACTCAGGAAAGGCCTGCTGGAAGAGATCCATCTTAACAGCTTTTAAAAACCTGTTTAAGGTGGTCAAGTGACAGATCTCATTCGGCAGGCCGTTCCATAGGCTGGGAATAATAACCGAAAAGGTCCTCGGGGCAGTTGCTGATAATCTAGTTTTTCTAGGTAGCAATAAATTTTTCCCAGAGGACCACAGTGCATGAGGTGGATTATACGGAAGGAGGTGGTCCTGAATATAGGTTGGAGTCAAGCCATTTAGGGTTTTAAAGCTGACGACCAACACCTTATACTGCACCCAGAAACTGATAGGCAGCCAGTGAAACGATCTTAGAACAGGTGTTATGTGGTCTCTTCTGGTTTTGCCTGAGACCAACCTGGCTGCCATATTCTGTACCAATTGAAGTTTCCGAACTAGGGACAAGGGAAGTCACATGTAGAGTGCATTGCAGAAATCAAGACGAAAGGTTACCAGCACATGTACCACGGTTTCAAGGTCCCTAATTTCGAGGAAAGGGTGCAGCTGGTGTATCAGCCAAAACTGATAACAGGCGCTCCCAACCACTGCATTCACCTGATTTGTCATCTGAAGTGACAGATCTAGGAGCACCCCCAGACTGCGAACACAGTCCTTTGAGGAGAGTGTGACCTCATCTAGGACTGGAGATTGTGTACCAATACCTGGATTTGGGGCCACTACTGTAAGTACCTCCCTTTTATCTGGATTCAGTTTCAATCTGTTTTTCCTCATCTAGTCCATTACCACTTTACAACAATCATTGAGAGGGGAAATGCCATCTGAAGTCAAGGCTGTAGACCGAGACATGGAGAAATATATCTGGGTGTCATCAGCGTACTGATAACACTCTACCTCATGTCTCCAGATGATCTCTCCCAGAGGCTTCATATATATGTTAAATAGCATTGAGGACAGGATGGTGCCCTAAAGGATGCCACAGTTAAGCTCCTTTTTAGTTGAGCAACTGTCCCCAAGCATCACCCTCTGGAACCAGCCCGAGAGGAAGGAACAGAACCAGTGCAGTGCAATGCCTCCAATTCCTAATTCTCTCAGGTGTTCCAACAGGATGTCATGGTCTATCGTGTCAAAGGCCACTGGGAGGTCGGTCCAGTAACACCAACAGGATCACACTACCTCTGTCAATGCCCAGATGAAGGTCATCAGTTAAGGCAACCATGGCAGTCTCCACTCCATATCCTGTCATAAAGCCAGTTTGAAATAGATCCGGATAATCGGTTTCCTCCAAGACAGCTTGGAGCTGAAGATCAACAGCCATCTCGATCACCTTGCTCAAAAAAGGTAACAGATTGGCCTATAGCTGTTCATGTCCAGAGGGTCAAGGGAAGGTTTTTTCAGAAGCGGCCTGACCACTGCTTCCTTCAAACAAGATGGCATATGACTTCCCTAAGGGATGCATTGATGATGTCACTTAGGAACATCCTCAAGAAATTTACCCCAAGATGGCAAGGGTCAAGAAGGCAAGTTGTCTTCCTCACTCTACCAAGGAGCTTGTCCATGTCATCGGTACTCACTGGTTGGAAATGATCCAGTATAATCTCATAAGCAGAGTTGCTAGATACCTCATCTATCAATTCTACTATAATGCTGGTGTCCAAGTCGGCTCTTATCTGAGAGATTTTGTCTGCAAAGAAGTTGTTAAACATGTCACAGCAGGCCATTTTCAGGTTACGTAATGGGTTCTGCACAGGTAGAACCTGTGTCAGATCCCTTACCACCCTAAACAGCTCTGCTGGATGGGACTCTGCAAACACAATACGTGCAGAGAAGAAAGATTTCCTCACTGCATGTATTGCCTCACTATAGGAACAAAGAAATTTCCTATTATGAGTTCTGTCAGATAAGAGTTGAGTTTTCTGCCAGATGCATTCTGGTCATTGTCCAACCCACTTCATCTTCCTGAGTTCTTCAGTATACCAAGATTGATGATTTGAAGTGGGTTGGAAAGGATGCTTGGGAACAATTGTGTCGATAGCCTTGGTAAGATTGGTGTTCCAAGTATTAACCAAAGCCTCGATAGAATCGCTGACATTACTAACCATTAAACCCTCTAAGGCTTCCTGGAATCCAATTGGTTCCATTAGCCTTTGAGGGTGGACCATTCTAATGGGCCCTCCATCCTCAACAGGACAAACTGTGGTTCTAAGTTCAGCCTTGATCACGAAATAATCCATCCATGACAATGCAGAGGTTTTTATTACCTCCACCCATGGATATTCCTGAAGACCATATCAAGCATATGACCTGCACAATGCATGGGCCCGACGACCATTTGGGATAGGCCCGTGTTTGTCATAGATTCCATGAACTCCCGAGCTGCACCTGTTTGATTTAACAAACTGGTCTCGACTGGAATGTTGAAGTCACCCAAGACTAAAAGTCTAAACAATTCCAATAGCAACTCTGAGACCAGTTGTGTCAGCTCAGTTAGGGAGTCTGTTAGACAATGGAGTGGACAGTATACTAACAAAATCCCCAAACTATCCTTGGTCCTCAGGTACATACACTTGAAGTGGACTGTTTTCCAGACAAGTATCCTGGTCAGGGTAAGATGATTCTTATGAACTAGAGCCATTCCACCCCCTCGTCCGCTTCCCCATACCTGCTCACTGACAGATTA
Source organism: Phrynosoma platyrhinos (assembly GCA_020142125.1). Lineage (NCBI taxonomy): Eukaryota > Metazoa > Chordata > Lepidosauria > Squamata > Phrynosomatidae > Phrynosoma > Phrynosoma platyrhinos. Next base: position 66,747,657 of record CM034703.1, on the reverse strand, counting down.
CTCAGCTGGGACGGCCTGCAGCCAAGTTATAGTGTTGCCTTCTCCCAGCCAGGTCGGCATCTTCATCTAAGAGAAATCATAAATGATATCTTGTTTCTGACTGACTGGCATTGCAAAGGAGCAAGGTAAGGTTGTGTAGTATGGTTGGTGCACTCTCCAATCCATTCTGGGAAACGGAGTAAATTGAAGGCGGGATAGCTTTCAGACATCGATCCTGCCTTCTTTTGTAACAGACCTTCACCCTTTCCCCCACACAGCCTGGATTTTCACTCCCAAATCTCAACCAGCCACATGTCAAGCAATTGAGCATGTAGACAAAGTCTTCGGAAGCTTTCTTCACTTTGCAGAGAAAAACACCCGGCGACCTTGGAGCTATCAGGCTGCTGGAATGCATCCTCCCTGCTTTTGATGAAACAGACTGAAGCCAGGTTTTTAACTCCAAAGAGGCACTTTTTATTCTTTAGTTGCAGTATGTACAAAACTATATACACTCACCACCTGATGAACAACAACGACAACCCACACCTTGTGGTCTCGGGTTTTTATAGACACTTGCCATGCAGCCTCTAAGTCCAGCCTCTTCCTGTGACTTCTTCCTGTGTCATTTGAATTGTTGTCCCCCAAACATGATAGCATAATATGTTTACTCTTGGTCTACATGCTCTCTGGCACATCCTGACCTTGGACATTGCTAAGATGTTTTGAGTCCCAGCTGCAAACAACTTTCCCAGCTAGCAAGCTGTAAAGTGACCTGTAGTACCCTTTGTCACTTTCCCACATCTGGACATTTAAACTCAGGTTACAAATCCCAACACCACACATGCCTGGCCCTTATTTACAGAGCCCTCCAAGTCCCTCCAGCCTGCCTCAGCTACCTCAACTGCCTTTAACCCTAATGGTGTGGGGGAAGAGGAAGAGCTGCTCCAGCGTCCTCAGGCTGTCTGGCTAATGTTCCAGGGGTGGATGTGGGGATGGGGGAGTGACTTTTAAGGCCAGCTGCTCCTGGCCACATCTCCTCTTACTGCTGCTGCCTGCCTTTGCTGTCCCAGCTGCCTTGGCCTCAATGGTGTAGGAGAAGAGGAAGACCTGCTCCAGCATCTTCTGGCTGGCTGGCTGGCTGATGTTCGAGGGGTGGGGTGGGAAGTGACTTTTAAGGCCAGCCACTCCTGGCCATGCCCCCTCTCACTGCTGCTGCTGCTGCTGCTGCTGCTGCTGCTGCTGCTGCTGCTTGCCTTTGCTGTCCCAGCTGCCTTGGCCCCAATAGTGTGGGGGAAGAAGAGCTGCTCCAGCATCTCCAGGCTGGCTGGTTGATGTAGAAATTGCATACATGCAATAAAATATTTTTGTAGCCTCAAAGATTGTAGTCTGTTGGAACTAGCTTCTTGAGTGGAATGTTTTGGTGATACTCCCATTCAGATAATGTATTAATTTAACCCAATTCAGGGTCAAACTATAAAATGATTGACATCCTGTTGGTGACACACACAACATAACTAGGATTTTGGCTGTATATGTACCTTTTCAGATCTTGAAGAAGGGGGTATCTAGTTTGTCCTTTGGCTAGGCCTCAACCCTGATGCACAACAAAAGCCAAGGGAACTAATTGGCTACAGTGGTGTCCTTGGGCTCATTTTTGCTGCTTTTAAGCAGTGGGGCAAGGAGAAACAGCCTTATACAGGGGTCTCTTGTTATGCACTGGGAGATACAGTCAGACTGAAGGAACAAGGACTTACCAGTGTAAACTAGAATCTTGGGCAATATATTTAGCACTTTTTAAAGCAGAGGTGCTCCCCCAGGTGGCGAGAGATGTCTGTTTGTCATAGCATGAAAGGAAATCCCATTATAGGAGAGGAAATAGATAAATCCTAGAGAATATAGATTTCCATTAATGCTAGTTTGACTCATAGAGTCAGAGTCTATAAAGGACTGCTTCTAGGAAGTGGCTTTTGGTCCCATTGAGCAGATGATGGTTTCTTGCTATTTTTCTTTAGCCACTATATGATGGGGCGGATGTGGAAGTCATCAGTATGCAGACCATCCATCTTTAGATAAGCCTGAATTTGTACCTCTATTTAATAATAAGTCTAAATAGTTGTAGTCTTAGAAATTCTTTATCAAAGCACACATAGACATACAGGCACAAACAATTCTGAGGGAGTAACTCAGTAGAAAACTTTATCCTGTCATATTTGTCATTGTTTGAAACAATAGGTTCATAGATAATTAAGGGTTCATGAATAATTATGAGAAAAACAAGAAAACACATATTGAATATCATATTTTTCATTATTTAATATCCAAATAAATAAGATGTGACTAATGAGAAGAAATAACATACATTTTTATAGTCTTTGAGATAACAATTAGTTTGTATGAGAAGAAACTTGTTATTCCAAAACAGAAAAAGTTTAACATTTCAGTAAAATTCTCCTGCTATCTAGGTGTATCAGAGTACTGTACATTTTAAGACAGATTAAATCTCTAATTAGGTACATTCAAAATTTAATTTACTATAGAAACTGAACATTTCATTTAAGAATGAAGAAGGAGCAAATGCTACATCTGTTTCAAATTTATGATGTCATAGCTCACTAGCAATTCGAATGTATTCAGCATAAATTTCAAATTGAATGCATGCTCTATTTATGATACCAGCATTTTCAGGGACTGTTATTTTTCTGGTTAGCCCAAGATGAGTAAAAATTGAAGGCTGTATGTTAAATTTTAACTGATGTAAAATAATATTTATATAAGCTATTGAATGGGGATCTTGATTCTCAACATGGATATGCCTAGTATTTAAGGTTATAATGAAATGTGATTTCTTTCATCCAGCTAAAACCAACTTGAAAAGGGCATCAGTTTATATACATAACAAAAAAGCAATATTCGTTGTAAAGATGGTTGTTATTTGTTTAAATATGGCTTCATTCTTTTCTTTCCTTAAAAAAAAAAAGATACTAAGCCAACCGAAAGCCACCTTAGCTTGATGCCAACCAGATGGACCACACATTTATAGATATTAGTGGTAAAGGATAGATTACGCTGGCTCTCATGCTTCCATCTCTTGGAACTTTCTCAAATCCACAATGCCCTGCAACCATCTTGTTAGTGCTGCTGTAGTCAGAGGCCAGCTATAGAGGAAACATTCCACTTAATTTGGGTCTGCATAGGAAATTTTTGATCAGACTTAGCCAGTAAACACAGTGAAGCAATATGTTTGCAGGAATGCTTCTATGCTTGGGATGCTCTCCTTTTTTAATAAGATTTACATATTTTGCAACTCACTTCTTTTTGGAGTGCATGTGAAAGACAGCCTCATGTATTCCCAAGTTAATTAGCCTGGGATTGTAGCCTTAAAATTATGGTTTGTTTGTTATTGTGGCTTGGTTTGTCAGGAAACAAAGGTTCTGACACTTCTTTTGGCTATGAATAACTAAAGGGATGAAGACAGAAGAACAAATCTCTTGATTCACTGAAGCTCCAAACTTTAATATGATTCACTTTATGGCATATTTATTATTATTATTATTATTATTATTATTATTATTATTATTATTATTATTATTATTATTATTATAGAATCTCATGTCAAAATAATTTTAAGCTATTGCTGATTTTTACACAAAATTTTTTGCAGCAAGAAAGCACACCTCTGTGGTAGACTTTTGTGATGTCAAACAGGATACCAATATTTAGAAGGTCAGGTTCAGTAATAAAAACTCAGAAATCTTTATTAAGAAATCTATAGATCCAGTTGGGTAACTTTCATTGTCAGAAATGACTAGCAAATATTACAACCACATAATTAAACTGGACATAATTCAAATATCAGGCAGGCTTAATTCTTATTCATAGAAGTTAATAAACACATTTCTCCTGCTTTCCTCACACTACCTCTCTTCTTTGTTGTTACTGCCAGACATTCTCTCTCAAATGACCTTGGGCATATTCACCTCCTTTTCTGGCTTATCTGAGCACCTGGACTAAACTCACAGTTCCACAGCACAGTCCTAAAACATTCCTAATACATATTATCACAACTACATATCCCATTAGTACATTATGACAGGACAAAAGCATATGAAATTCCTGACATTCTATGACAAACATCATGCCTCTCGCATGTACAAAACCTTTCCAGTTTCATTGCATTCACAGGCCAGAGAACCTAAATCTTCTGTCAAAACAAAAATGTTAGATTGCTGCTCTTGGCAGCAATCCAATTTATAGTTGTGCAGCTTTATGTACCATTGGTTTCAGTGGGCTTTACACATGACTACTTTGTGGTCTGGATTAGAGCCACTGTAATTTATCATAGGTGGGGTGCAGACAAGTGGCTCTGGGCCACCCCGGGAAGCGGTGAATCGGAGCCGCTGCTACCCCATCCCATGGCCCCAATCTTCCCTTTTGCCACCCCTAAAAGAGCAGCAATATGCCACTCCTTTTAGGAGTGGCAAAAGGCCACCCTAAGAGCCAGCATACGGCTCTTCTTCACCCTTTCTGGTGCAGCACATCAGAACGCTGCACTAGGAGAGCATCCTGATGCCATGTGCCATGGGTAAGGGCACATGGCATCAGGACGGTGTCAGCATTTCGTTGGGGTGGCCAGCATGCAGCTGCCTCACCACATCTCTGCCTCCAGGCCAGCCCTTTGGGCCAGTCTGCAGAGGCCCATAGTCATTCATGTAAGTTTGTCATGTGACCATCTATCTCAGGGGTAGGCAACCTTTCCCCTTTAAGGGTAGAGGGACTTCAGCTCCCAGAATCCCAGGAGCTATTGGCCAACATGGGACTATTGGCCAACATGGCTGAGGCTTCTGGGAGCTGAAGTCCCTCGGCCCTTAAAGGAGAAAGATTGCCTACCCCTGATCTATCTACTATTTCTTCTAATTCTACAATATATGGACCTCGAGGGGGAGAAGTAATTTTTACATATTCTGTCTCAACTCTCTACATTGACATTATCTCTATGTTTGCACTGAATATGAATTTCTTCCAAGTAATCTGTAGGCTGAAAAACTCTGCCAGTGATCCAAACCCTCTGGGGCCATGATATGAACATGAAACTTCAGGTAAATCAATCAATTCTTTCAAGCATCAGGGAGTGAGCCTTTACCCATGATGCCCTTTCCATCTATACTCATGACCGAGAAAGACAACATGTGCATCAGTGCTCCTGTGTGACTGTTTTAACTGATGGATCAATATGTACCTAAAATGAAACAGATGTATCAATATGCAGATCAGCACACTGAAAAAATTAAGAATGTATTTTTATACTGCTAAAGTGAGTCCAATATTCCAAGCCTTCCAACAAGCTATGTTAACAATTTTTTAAAGTCATTGAGCTTAACTTACATTACAGGCATTTGATATCTGGAACTGCATGAATTCAATAAAACTTTGAGCAACTTTTATCCAAATGCACTAATTCCCCAAAGTGCCATAGAAAGGAGCTATTGATTTGTCTTATGGACTGATGAAAGTTATTACCACAGCTTTGGCAGCTTGGGAAAACCTGACTGGCTACTTTAATTAAAGTCAGAGCAAAATTTAAAGGTGAAGAAAACACGAGGAAACAAAAAATATTATTTTGATATAAAAACTACTCAATCCATCTTCTTGGCAACAAGTCTGAAAGCATCCTAGGGAAGCTGATACCATTCTACACATATAACTTCTTCAGAGGGTCAATAATCATCTTACATATTTTGTGCAATGATGAAAAATAAATGCTGACTTGAGGGGAAAATACAGTGATCTTTCCCACAGGATATCATCTGTACAATATTTTGTAGACATGGAATACTAATTTCCATATCTTCGTATGTGAAATGCTTACTGGAAAGACCCAAATATAGGCCTGGATACTTCAAAGAGCCTTCAACATTTAGACAACTTCTCTTGATAGGCCAGAGAAAGAAGTAGCTACCATACCTCTTCAAAATGTAATTTGGGAAATAGGTTGCTGGTTTTATGAGAATGTGAAAAAAGTTTCTGGCACTGATTCTACACCATCTATGTACAGAATTACATGGAAAACACAGATGTGTCTCTGTTATAATAAACAGACAACTCAAAATAGACACTGGGGAAATGGAAGGAAGAGAGACAAAGCTGCAGACCAAAAATGTTGTCAAATATCATTACTAGGGATTTGGGGGGAGGAGGAATCCCATTATTGCTGAGATTCTACTCAAGACTGGCCACCACAACCAGTCTTTCTCTACTACTGTGTTTTTCAAATAACATTTGGGGGAAATGGACACATAAAAATAGTGGATGATGATGATGATGATGATGATGATGATGATGATGATGCAGGATGAAGCAAGGCTGTCAAAATAAAGACCAAGTATAATGGTGTATGCTTTTTTCCAAAATGGATAAAAAAAACACAACAAATCCATTTGTTTTAGTTTGATATATATAAATAATCAGTCTCCTTGGCAGTAAATCTGGAAGTAGCCTAGTGAAGCCAACACCATTCTACTCATATAACTTGTCTGAAAGATAAAACATCCAGCACTGAGTAGAGAGCCAGAATGGTGTAAGGAGTCAGTATGTTGTAGTGGTTTTTCATACTAGATTTGGACTCTGGGAGGCCAGGATTGAAATCCCCTCTAAGTCAAGGAAATCCACTTGGTGACCTTGGGCAAGTTGCCCTCTATCAACCTGAATAATAAATCTTGTCAGGTAAATCCTACAATAGGGTCACCATAAGTTGGGTTCAGCTTAAAGACCACAAACAAGAACAAATATAAACAAATCATAAAATAGAAATGAGTAGAGAAAATGTAGGCTCCCTCATAAATTAAAACCCTGAACAAGCTGGGTTCAAAATCATGACAAGTAAAGTCTAGACATGGACATTTTTCTCTTCCATAGTCAACACGCTCCCTCAAAAAAAAAGTGAAGATGAAGATACAGGGAGATGGGGAGTGACAATGTGACTGTAGGGCTGCTCTTTACACACAATTGTCTATCATGAGATGGTTATGAGAGTATTATTTGAAGGTCAATTAGGGTTATGATGTGTCCAAGATGAAGCAGAGTTTGGAAATCTACTTTTGAAATTTAATTATATTTATAAAACCTCCAAAATCATTGCCCTTATAATGAAAACCTTTACTTTTCAGTATCTCAAAAGTAAAAACAAATGATTCAAGCTGCTGCACTCTGGTACATAACATACTCTCCTATCCATGTCATCCTTGCATAGTACCTATGAAAAACAATGAGACATTCACTCAGGATTTTGTGACTGTAGTTGAGAAAGTGAAAATGCCATATCTATACCAAATCACTGTACTGCTATAGTAAAAAAAAAAAAATCCACAGTGGACCTTTTTCATCTCCATGGGTTTAGTTCTACCTCCCTACACATGGATGGGAAAAAAGCAGACAGTTACACACACACCCAATTATTATTCAATGAGCAGCTATGTGCAAGCATACATGTGCATGCACCACTATTGAACAATATGGGGGTGTGACAATCCATGGTGGTCAAATCTGCAGATTGCTAGCCCACCAATGCAGTAGCCCACTGTACAGCAGAATTTGGAAGATACCTTTAAGATGTAATCAGTTATTTTTCATTCAAAGCCATCCCTCAATTTTTAGCTACTATTATACAGTTGCCCTCTGTTTTCATGGTGGATCAATTCCAGACCCCCCCCCCCTTCCTCAAAATGGAAACTCACCAATATTCAAACCCCATTGGCTTGAATGGCAGTACATGCCTGCAGGTGTGCACCCCATTATGTGCTTCTCCATTTCCAACTCACGGATAGGCACAGGACGCGGATTTGAAGTCTGCAAAAATAGAGGGGCAACTGCAATTAGAATTTAAAATTAAACCTTCATGTACCTGTAGTTAATTACTGCATCTTTGTTTTTGCTTGGCTTTTAACCTGTATCTGTTTAATACTCTTTTAAGGGGGGGTAGGGATGGGATTGGGATGTATTGTATTTTAATTGTTAGCCACCCCGATTGATCTCAGAGGGGCGGGGTATAAATACATATTATTATTATTATTATTATT
>CM034703.1:66711041-66723853 GCA_020142125.1 Phrynosoma platyrhinos | reverse complement strand
TCTGATGATCACAAGGTTGGCAGCCCCAGACCCAAATTCCACATGACAGTGTGAGCTCCTGTCACTAGTCCCAGCCTCTGCCAGCCTAGTGGTTCAAGAGTATGTAAAAGTGCAAGTGGAAAAATCGATGCCACTTTGGTGGAAAGGTAACAACATTCTGTGCACTCATGCTGGCTACATGATCACAGAGTCATCTTTGACAATGCTGGCTCTTTGGCTTATTAACAGAAATTAGCACTGTCCCCTACATTCAGACACAGTTAGACAATCACATCAAAGGGGAAACCTTTACCCTTTTTAAAATATCAATATACTGCACTCAATAACTAAGTGTATCAAGAAATCAGCATCACTGAATTCTGATCACAGATAAAGTTGTATGCCTACAAGTACATTATTCTTAGAGCCAGTGTAGCATAGTGGTTTTAAGTATTGGACTTTGAGACCAAGCATTCCTAGTTTGGCCATGAAACCTACTGGGTGACATTGGTCTAAATCACACAGTTTCAGTCTCAGTGGGAGGCAATGGTAAATCTTCTCTGAATAAATCTTGCCGGGAAACATAAGCACACACACACACACACACACACACACACACACACACACTATTTATGAGTTTATATATATTCATATAATTTAGCTATACAAATGCTGTGCTAATAACTTTAGAAAAATTACTAACACTTTGATTTCTTAGAATCTCTTTTAGGCACTCCATTCCAGGACTTTATATGCAAACATCCACTAGGAACCTTACAGTATGGTTGTATGAGCAGGACATCTTATATGGACTGGCTAGGGAGACAGAAAGAGATTACTCATCAAAGGTAGACTTCCAAACATCTTCCATCACTTATGCTGAATGTGTCAACTATAAAGATTATCAACCATCAGGCCACAGAGGTGTCTCCTCTCCCTCTCTCCTTTGAGGCACCATGTAGTATGATTACCATAATAACTCTGGCACATCCACAACAGAAGGATGTAGACAGCATGGCAATGCATGTGTAGTCTTTCAAAAGTGGAGGGGTATTTAAAGAGTAACTCAGCTAACTAACATAAATACATCAGAACTGAGGACACTTTTCCAACCCCATGAAATCCCTCCAACCAAAATTCTGAGCCAAAAATATTAGGCCTGCACTGCTTTTAATTAATACATTGTTATTCATCTAGAACTGTATTGTAGCCCACTTCATATATAATGCATAGTTTAGCTTAACACACATGGATAATCTACCTGCTCTTTTCTCCTCTGTTTTGGCCACAAGGAGATTGGGTGGTTTTAATTTTGTTTACAATAAACCATAGTCTGTCTTTATGTTTGGATTATAATTACTTTTAAATGTGATCTTTCCAAACAAACCGAGGATCATAAACCATGATTTAACATCAGCTTGTTCAAACAAACCACATTTAAAACTAACCACTGTTAGTTCCAGTTCAGGCAGTTGAAAACAGAGCAAATATTTCTCATCTCCATGTATCTGTGCAAAAGAATAGTGGATAGGATGAAATACATGTAGAAATATCTCCTAAGGCATTACTGTTGGGTCTAGATACAGCTTCCTTTGATGAATATGTGGACTAAACTGACTATATTTATGTTATCAAAAAGTAAAGGCCCATGGATAAAATAGGCATGAATGGGCAAAGTGTGACCCATGAGTCCATGGGCATACAAGCAGAAATCAAGACAGCTTTATAGTCATTCATGAATCAACATTCCAAATGCATTTTAACAAATATAACCTAACAAGTACATTTTAGCAAATGCAGGTGATATCTGTTCACTTCAGAGGAATCTGTGAATTTATCAGTGAGTTACATATTCACTGTAAATATATGCCCTTCTCTAGCAAGACTCCTATAAGTTTATATGCATACTCACAGAGAAAAGGGTGTACCTATTACCAAATCCCAACTAAAGAAACACTTCTTGCATTGGATTCATTGATAAATAGAGCTTGGGTTCTCTTCTATGTCTTTTTGTACTATGTAAATTGAACAGTTAGTTTCACTACTCAGAACTAAATATACTTTTGTCCCAGGTAATGTCTGTAGCGCTGTCATTGTAACTGCCAAACTATTCCATAGATCTTAGAAATAAGGAGATAAGTAGTCCTATACTATCAAAGTGCCAGCCAAGCATGTGTCATGGATATGTTCAAAAGAACTAAGTTTTCACAATGACAGCTGTACACCCTGAATTTTCACCTGGTTTCAGACATGGAGAGATTTTCACTACTTATTATCTCATCAACATGTACAAAAACTGGATCAAACTAGACACACAGCTTCCCACAATATGAAATAGCTATAAAAGAAATCTGTAGGTAAAAAAATGTTGTTGTGTTACATGAAGAACACTGTAAGATTCAGAACATAAAATCAGATGTTTTTCTTCCAAGGAGTAAATACTCAGGGAGGGCATCATAACTACTGTCAAGAAAACACTATAAAAATAGAACATAATTATTCACCAAGTACCTGAACCTATCCCTCTTTAAATGAATGCAAAACCTATTACTTCCAGTGGAACTTAGTACCAAGTAAAAGTCCTTCAAATTGCACCCAAGATCTCTAGAAAGGAATTGAGCATAATAAAGTTAAATGGTCAGCCCTTGCTGACTCTGTACAGTACTGACCAAAATTCTGTTTATGACTCATTTATTGTGCTTTGAGGAGCCACATCTTCTCTAGCATTAGTTCAAGAAAAGCTTGCCACCTACTCATTTATTGCTAAAAATAAGCAATAAAGGTAACTCCTGTAAACTTTCTGGGTTTTTAAGCCTCCCGGCTAAAATATTAGCCTCACAAAAAAGAAAGTATGGGCTTTACAGACTGCCCAAAATAACGCAGCTTGAGTCCACTTTAACTGTCCTGGCTCAATGCTAGGGAATCATGGGAACTGTAGTTTATTGTGGCACCAGAGCTCTCTGACAGAGAAGGTTCAATGTCTCAGAAAAAAACTACAATTCCCTTGATTCCCTAGCATTGAGCCAGGGCAGTTAAAGTGGAATCAAGCTGCATTATTTCTGGGCAATCTGTAAAGGCCCTATATTTATTTAAAAATATGGTAGGAAAAGAATGAACGGTTAATGTTGCAGTAGAGATGACAAAGATTGGATAAGCAGATTCAATTATTTATCAGCAAAATATGAATATTGCTACAGCAAATGAGGATGAACATCTGTACATCAATGAATTATCCATGTTACTGCCCCTGAAAATATTTTTTGCACGTTTTCATAAGATGCTATAATGGTATTTTCATGGTGTCTTTTTATCAAGCAGGGCCAATAGTGGGTAACAGAACATATGGAAGAAATATGAATCTGATGAGCTATTATCTCAGAATCATAACATTAAGCACTGTTTTTTTAGTATCTTTGGATGCAGTAAGCAGAGAATGACTTGCAGAATTGGCTGAACTTTGAATATTCATCACCACTCTTGCTTCAAAATAGATCTCTCACTTTCTCTAGTGTGTATGAACACTATAAAATATGGAGAAATGCAAAACACCAGTTCCACTTGGACCAATCCCACTCCCATTTTGATTTGCTATACTGTTAGTTGTTGTTCTGTGCCTTCAAGGAGTCTCTGATTTATGGCAACCCTAATGCTTAACAGAGTTTTTTCTTGGTAAGATTTATATCAGGTTTGTTTTTTCCTAACTCTGAGACTGAGAGAGTGTGGCTTGCCCAAGGTCGCCCCATGGGTTTCCATGGCTGAGCAGGGATTTGAACCCTGTTCTCCAGAGATCTATTCCAACACTGAAACCACTGTACAACACTGGCCCTTGTTCCTAAGAGGAAGCATCCTTATAAGAACTGTTAATACAACTATTATAGTTTAAAGGGATCACAACACATTTGTCTTACACAAAGTCAGTGCATGGTTGGAGATTTCGTACATAGTTTGCATACAAGAGGCCCACAGAATCCACACAGCAAAGAGCTGAAAAGAAATTATTTTCAGCTAAGCACCCCTGCTTACTATGACAAGCAACACTCACTGGTCTTTGTGACTGATGCATTGTCACATAGATCAATCATGGGTAGGCATTCTAATTTGTTTGCTAGTGGCATTGTGGGAGACTTTTATTCACCTCTGTTAGTAATGTGTCCCTTAAAAGAAGAGGTGGGGGCTTACTGAAAGTAGGACAGATGATAGAGAAGCCCACTGACCTGCCTCTTGAAATACAAAGCTGATGTGTGTCACCCCATCAATATGTCCATGAGTAACCAAGTGGAAATGAATCTGCTATTTCATGCAGCAAGCTGGCATGGAAAAAACAGTGGCAAATCTCAGGCACAGATCTAAAGCAAAGCAGCTTCATTTATATACCGCTTCATATCACGCTATGGGATGTCTAAGCGGTTTACAACTGTGAGCTGATTGCCCCCCAACAAGCTGGGTACTCATTTTAGCGACCTCGGAAGGATGCAGGCCTGAGTCGAGCCTCAGCCCTGGCTGGTATTGAACTCGCAACCTTGTGGTCTATGAGTGAGTGGCTGCAGTACAGGCATTTAACCACTGCGCCACCAGGGCTGTCTACTGATGTCATGCCTAATTTAATTCAGAGTGCAATCAAAAGTAACCAAATCCTTCTGACAATGTTGCCATATGATCCAGTTGGCCAAGTTTTACTTAAATTATAACTATATGACCCAGTGCTTGCTTATACCATTGCCTGTCCCAATTTCCCTACATTTAAAAAAAAACTCTACCCTTTGTAGAACCAGAGATGGAAGGGAGAACATCTAAGCCACTATTTACATAGGGGAAGACCTTTCCTTCAGAATTCAGTCCTTACATAGACAAACCTATAAGGAGAGGCATTCCTTCAAGTTTCAATGCCCCGAGATCATTAGGGCTTTGGAGGTCATCACCACACCGCTATTCATAACAGAAGTAAATTGGTATCTAATTGCTTTCTTTTAGATCAGGGTTTGTTTTCCTCCTGCTTTTTTCACTAGTTCTAGCTTCTGAGACATCTTCAAGTGTAGCCCCATGAAGGGTGCATTGCAGCAGTCTGCTTGGGAAGTTATCAATGTGTGGACAATGGTGATAAAGTTATCCCTATCCAGAAAATGTAGAAGAACACTGTTCAAATAAATAATTTGTAGAAAATGGGGGAATAGTCAGTTCAGGTGTACATTGCTTGCAGAAAATCCAATACTATATGGAATTTAGAGAATGGAACAAATAGGATGCTGTAGCTTTTTCACGTAGGAAGCAACTATGATTGTGTTGGCAACATTTTGGACTATAACGGCATTCTTTGTATATAACTCAATTCAAAATATTAACATTGTGTGGGTTCCCTATTATGTGAACTGCTTATTACAGAATCTTTCTGGCATAGGAGAATGAAGGAAAGCTCTGTGTCACATTAGCATTGTGCAAACCAAAAGAATCTGACAGAAGGGGGTTAAGACAGGGGTAAAGGTATTAAAATATGAATACTGCACATTGATATTCAGAGTACAATAGTGCTAATCTTACACATTTTTCATTCCATACATATTGTGGAAGACTGCCTTGGAAGCACTGCAGAATTGTACATTTCTGATTAATTCAAGACTGAGTCTATAGGAGCACATGTGCAGAGCTCTGATAAGGAGAGATAATGTTCTAACATATAAACATTTTCAGGATCCCAAAACAATTTAGAGTTACTGAGAGCCTATATGGACACCAGTACTTTCTTTTTGATTTTGTAATCATAGGAAAAATAAATTGCCAATATGTTTATTTTTAACAGTTCCTAAAAATTGTTCCTAACATCTGCAAACCTATGTTTTCAGCTGCATTTAATGTATTGCTTTTCAGTTAACAAGAAGTCAGACACTCACTGTGCATCCCTTATAGGCATCTTTTCTTAGATTTCACTTATGGAAAGGAAGTAAGTTGTGAGCATCAGCAAAAAAGTTCAGTCCCTTGCACTGCATTAGGGCAAATCCAAGAGGAATAATAATAATAATAATAATAATAATAATAATAATAATAATAATAATAATAATAATATCCCTCCTGCCTGCACATATAGATGAATGAGGTGAAGGAAAATGAAAAATTATCTCTGTGTGTGTCTCTCTGTCTGGGTGGAGTTATGCTTGTGAGTGCTTAACCCTCCAAATGTTCTTGCACTGCAGCTTCCATGAGCCCTCACCATGAGTTATGTTGGCTAGAGCTATGGAAATTGCTGTTCTACACTATTTAGAGGAAATCAAGCTGCTTGTTCTTGATAGATATGCATAAGTACATACATAGCTGCATGTCTATTCAGTTATATACTTCTAAGTAAATAAAAAATAATATTGCAAATGAGCACAATAGTATCTTTGGTTACAAGAATATTCATAAGAATAAAAAACATATCTTGAAGGGAGAGCTATCATTCAGGTTTCATTGGTGGATGTAGACAGAGTTTTCAGTTTCCATTCATGTGTTTTCTTTCTGACTGAAACATGCTAAGGAGGGAAGTGCAGATGACTAGACTAAGAAGCTTATTGCGTGCTTAAATAATACGGCTTACCTGATCTGGTTTAAAATTTAAATCAGGCAGCATCCTGATATTATCAGAAGGATTTAGCTGCTGAAATCACTGCCCAGGTACATTCCAGGTATATCCCCGCTGCCAGGGCTTCTCAGTGCTTTTCGAAGCTGGGAGTTTTCTGGCCTAAGAAAATGGCTGCTGGAGCAGCCCTGGGACCAGGGATGGATCCAAGATGAACCCGGGCAGTGATTTTGGCAGCTAAATCCTTCTGATAACATGCTGCCTGATTTAAATTTTAAACTGAATCAGGTATTATTTAAGAATGTGATAAGCCTTTAACTCTACCCACAAATCTTCATTCTCATTGCTACCACACACACACAGAGGGTGAACTTCTCCAGTAGAGACAATTTTGTATGAGTTTAGTCTTGTATGATGTAGAACCTTAACAAGAAGGTTGCTGCATCAGCCTGGGAGCCTACGTAGATATAAAGGCTTCTCCACTAGGGATCTTGGCACAAAACTGCTGGTGCTGCTGGTTCCTAAGGGGCAGCATTCGTACAATGTTGGACTGCCCTGTTTCAACAGAATCTGTGTCTGAGTGAGAAGGATTCACTGTCCATGAAATTTATGGAGATATTTATGTATATGTCTGTGGAAAATATTGTGTTACTTTTGCAAGTGATGGATGATGATGAAAAAGGTACAAATAAAAGAGTGAAGGGGAAAGGTGCACATTTTTAGCTATAGAAATGCATGCAAGTGCAACTTGTTCAAAACTATGTATTTTTGAGCATAGTGCAAAGAAAATGGTAGTCTTTAGAAAAGAAAAAAGAGGAAGAGAATAATTTCATGGAATACTCTGCAAATTTCACTTCCACTTTTGATGCAACCATATTTGATGATAAGCTTATTGTTCCAAGGCAAATTCTTGGAATTTTATCAGATTTTTTCCCCCTGTGTGTGGGAAATGTATTGATGAAGCCCACCTATCAGTCAAATCTGTCTTCTGAGGCTTGCTGAGGGTTAAAAATTCTAATCCATCCCTTAATCTGCCCAACAACTACATATATTAAAGCAACCACCTCCTCACAAATTCTCCTCCTCTAGAGACAGGTTGGGTTGATATTCATGACAAATGTAAAAAGGAGTAGGAGGGAGATAAAAAGGAATATAACAACACCTTTAGGACTAACTGGTTTTTATTTTAGCATTTATTCTAATTTAGCATTCTCACCGTTATTTTGCCACACATCCATTCTTCTGAATCAACTCACTTAACTGTACTTATTCCAAGGAATTCATGACACAATAAAAACTGTGATATTAAAAACACTTCCTACTACTCATGAACTGTTGAAGTAGTACGCTACGTTTGAACAGACAGCAAACTCAGGCTCAATATGTTTCTCTTTAAGGAAATTAAATAAATAAAACAAATCAAGACATTTTGATGTTTAGACAAAATGGATCATATGTTTGGGGGTCCTCTTTTTAAAAAAAACAAAACAACTTTTGAGATACATTATTATCTCCATTCCATGCCACATTGGGTTGTTGTTTTTTCTGGCAGTGCTACAAAGAAAAATCAGTAAATTAACATGCATCTTTTTCATATCTAGAGAAAACAGTGTCTGTCCACAGATGTTTTACAATTTCCACAATAATGTCTCCAGAAATTTTGCAGTGAAATTCCACTGCAATGTATTTCAGCTGTCTGTTGCCCATGGTGAAATAAAACAAAGTAGTTTTGCAAGTTTCAGATTCCATGTTGCATGCTGAAAAATAACATGGACCATCATTTTGATCAAACAATCCAGCTGCTCTGAATTATGAATTATAGAATCATAGAATCATAGAGTTGGAAGAGACCCCAACGGTCATCCAGTCCAATCTCATACCATACAGGAATATACAATCAAAGCATTGCAAACAGATCATCATACAACTGCTGTTTTAAAATCTCCAAAGGACTCCACCACTCTCCGAGGCAATGTGTTCCATTATTATACCAGCAAGCATGTGTAATATTTTATCACAGGCAGAATGAGAAGCGGTTAGGGAAACAACTCTTGTTTGGCTTTTCTGGACCGCATATGGAACTTATAGTTACATCCTAACAAACAGGTAGATTTAATAATGAAATGCAAAGGCTACCAAGATTGTTGTGTGCCAAGAGGTACTGGCTGTAGGTTATGAAGCTACCTATATATCCTAGAACAGTGGCTCTCAAGCTTTGTTCTTTCAGATGTTTTGGATTTCAGTGTCCAGAAGCTATAGCCAGATTTAACAGTGGTAAGGGATTCTAAAATCCAAAACTTCTGGAGGACCAAAGTCTGAGAAGGACTGATAGAGAGCAGCAGTAGGGGAAATACTGCTTGGTTTAGGGGTGAAAATCACCTTAAAATTGAACCCAAGCCTGAAATTTGGGCTACTACACAAACAAATCCTCTCAGCCACCCTTCAGAACTTCACATGACCTCTCAAATACCTTATTTTTGCTCATTCCCCCTGCTCCATTAGTCACATGAAGTGATGTGACATCACTCCTGGTCACCATTTTGGAAGGGAAAAGAAAGTATTTTGGTGTATGGGTCCATGTGGTAGAAAACTGGCCTTCAGCACCACACAGTTGCCCTCTCCTGATGTAGAGGATATAATGAGTACACATAGGAAGAAGGTATTGGAATATAAAGAAGTTGATTTTATACAGCTGTCATAGAATAATAATGATCATATCACTTTAGCTTCACTTCTCCAGGCTAAACATATCCAGCACCCCTCAACCATTATTTATAGAGCTTGGTTGTTAGATCATCTTAACCATCTTGGCCACTCTCTGGATAAATTCCAGGTAGGCAATCTCTTTCTTTATCTGTAAGTTCTAGAAACGGACACACTATTCTACAAGGAGCAGGGAATGAAGATAAATTTGGCCTAGGGTTTACTGGAACATTGCAGAATATTACACAGCATAATAAAACATAATGCTAAATTATTTCAAAAGAAAATAATATCATTGTCACTCGCATACAGTACTGTTAAGAGTGAAAAGAAACAAATAAGTGTTTAGCTGGAGCACTCATGTCATGCCCTTTACCACAGATAATTTAATGCTGCATCAGGATGAATGGTAAATCACCTCTTTGCCTTTTAAATCCAGTATTCTTCTCCTAAATTTATTAAAACGCCTGGAAAACTAGACAGTGGTTTTTCACTGCAATCATTAACTTGTTAGGATGTTCTAAGAGTGTGGAATTACATGCATTAAGTTGGAGATGGAGGAAAAACAACAACATCTAGTTGCTTAAGTGCAAGAATGATACTTGCAAAAATCATTGCATGCCTTTCAGAAAAATCCCAGGTTTTACAGAATACAATATTCAAATGCAGTTTAGGAATAAACACTGGTGAAGGGGGGGGGGAGAATCTGTTAGAGAAACAATAGCGGGGAAAAAACAGGTTGCTGTGTTCCAAACAGCAAGAATGTGCATTTTCATATCTCATCTTGTCACTTATGTTTGCTTATATGCTTAAATGTAATCTTGGATTATAGGCAATTTAAAGAAAGTATGCAAATTCTGCCTGTTTAATTTCCATAGTGTATTTGTTTTACTGCCCCAGAAAGCTTGATTCTTGTTCCAAATAGACCAATGCATTATCTTGTCTACTTTAATACTGGGCCATATTCAGAACTCACACTAAGCTCAGGCCCAGGAAAATAAGAAAACATCACAAGGTATAGAGTTGCTTTCCCCCACTCTTGCACTAGAACAAAACAGGGAGTGATTCTTGCCACTTCAGTTTCCTTGTAAGTTGTGCAAAAAACCATTGCATAAAACTAGTCTCTCTCCACTTTGTTAATGAAATCAGGTTTGTGCATGTGCACATGCACATGAACACACTCTCTTTAACTCTCTCTTTCTCTCTCTCCCAAATACACTCAAACAAAAGGAATGGATTAATAATTTTAAAAATGATGCAAGCAATCTATCTAATCTTTTACAGTTCAAGCACCCATGGAACAAGGCAGCAATAACTGTAAATTGTACAAAAATTACTTGCATGATTTGCAGGGAGAAAATCACTACATAAATGAAAACATCTTCCAAAAATATGCAAAAAACAAAACAAAACACCCTCTTACTGTCTTCCCATTAAGAAGAAAATTGTAATCTTTTTGTTCAGTCTTCCATCACAAGAATGAGGTAAGTACAGATTCACATCCTTTGATCAAAAACATGAATTCAAAAACATTTGGTTCTGGTTTCATGCCTGAAATTATAAACATAAATTTGAAAACATTTGATTACAGTTTAAATTAGTTGTCACTTGTCATGTCTAAACCTGATACATTGTAAGCAATTTTAGATAGGTTTATTCGAAACATGTTCTTTTCAAATTATGTCATATGAAGCTGATTTATATTACCAAATCATAGGGTGCCTCTACACTGACACCAAAATCCAGTTTACCTTCAGGGTACCCCTATTTGCAGAAACCACAGGCTTGTCTACACACACCAAGAGGAGTTTGAGAGAACTGTCCAAACTATTCCCACTTTCAAACACACCCCAGTTTGCTAAATCTCAGTATACTCAGCTACACAGCTTTGGCTACTCTGGTATATTTTTCTATGCCCCCCTCCCCATATATGTGAATGTATATATTTCTGGACTCCTCCGTCCCCGGCTTCACACCCATGTCATTATTGAGTGCAACACACACACCAAGATTTTCTGCCCAATTCAGGAGATATTCCCGCTGTTGTTGTTGTTGTTGTTGTTAAGGATTAAAGTCCTGACACAATGAAAAGGCCAAAATTTGGCTGCAGTCTTTCCATATGTTGTTTGAACAGCTCTCTGTGAGAATTAGGTGAGATCATTTTATTTGACCCTTATAGACGCACCTGCAGTTAAGCTAAACCATGATTTAGGGGTGAGATGACATAGTTTGTTGTTAACTGCCCTCAAGTCAACCACCATGCATGGCAGTCCTCTGTATGAGGCATTTCCAAGACCCCCTGTTCTCCATAGCTCTACTCAGATCTTGTAAATTCAAGCCTGTGACTTCCATGACTATCCATATGGCATGCAGTCTTCCTCTCTTTCTGCTCCCTTCTACCTTCCCTAGCATTATTGTCTTTTCTAGTGACTCATGCCTTCTCATGATGTGGCCAAGTATGATCAATTTATCTTTGCTTTCAGGGTCAGTTCAGCCTTAATCTATTGTAGGACCCATTTGTTTGTCTTTTTGTTGTCCACAGTATCCTCAGCACTTTTCTCCAGCACCACATCTCACATGAGTTTATTTTCCTTCTGTCAGCTTTCTTCACTGTCCAGTTCTGACATTCATACATGGCAATGGGGAATACAATGGCATGGATGATTCTGACTTTAGTGCTCTGTCGTATATCTTTACACTTTAGGATCTTGTCTATTTCTGTCATGGCTGCCCTTCCCATTCTTAATCTTCTTATTTCTTGACTGCAATTTCCATTCAGATCAATGTTTGATGCAAGGTACGGAAACTCTTTAACTATTTCACCTTCCTCATTATCCAAGCTGAACTTAGGTAAAGAAGGACTTGAACTTGGGGAATTACTAAAGTCCAAGTCTTCTATGGAATCTTTTATTTTATGTTTACAGAGGTGGCTAGGGAATAGACTGACAGAGACAAACCTTACCAATGAACAGTAATTTATTTGGGGATTCAGACATATAAAAACACTCTACCATACACTCATACACACAAAACCTCAGGAATAAAGTAGTTAGCTTAGAGAGGAAACACAAGGCTTTCTAATGGTGATAATTACCTGAAGGAGACTGCTCCAACCATGAATGAAGATGGATAGACTCATCCGTTATGAAAAGGGAAAGGACAACAGGAAGAGCTAGGACCCAAGTCAGAATTCACAGTGTCACAGTGTCACCATGAAATCTAACCAGACCCCATTGTGCCTGAAATTTTGGGGAGCATTTAGACCAGGGGTAGGCAACCTGTCCCCTTTAAGGGTTGAGGGACTTCAGCTCCCAGAAGCCTCAGCCATGTTGGCCAATAGTCCCATGTTGGGCCAATAGCTCCTGGGATTCTGGGAGCTGAAGTCCCTTGGCCCTTAAAGGGGACAGGTTGCCTACCCCTGATTTAGACCCTTAAACCGAGCATGATGTGAATAGTTGCTATTGCATATCAAAAGATTTTGATTACTACTCTTTGAAGTAAACAATTTCTAAGGAGAGGAGATGGTATGTTCATGTTTTGGGCTCGAAACCAGATTTGGGAATACAGTCTCCAGTCCTGG
>CM034703.1:66686271-66698424 GCA_020142125.1 Phrynosoma platyrhinos | reverse complement strand
CAGTAGCCTCTTGTCCTGAGTACAGATTCCTCATCAGGACTATCAGAATTGTTGGCACTCCCATGTTCCAAAGGGCATTCCATAGCCTTTCATGTTCTATGCTGTCAAAGGCTTTGCTACAGTCAGCACATGCTAAGTTTCTTTTGGAATTCCCTGGAGTGCTCCATTAGCCATCATATGTTTGTAATGTGATCCCTCATGCTCTTCCATTCCTGAACCCCACTTGGATATCTGGGATTTCTCTCTCCATCTATGGTTTGAGTCTATGTTGCAGTATTTTGAGTATGATTCTGCTTGCATGGGAGATCAGTGCTATGGTCCTATAGTTGCTGCAGTCTCTTGTGTCTCCCTTTTTGTAGATGGGGATGTATATTGATCGCTTCCAACCTGTTGGCCATTGTTTTTTGTTTTGTTTTTTGTCATATCTGTTGATATATGTTGGTTAGCACTAGAGTTAACTCTCTCAGTGTGGACTGCAGCAGTTCAATTGGAATATCCTCTGTTCCTGGTTATTTATTTTTCTCAATTTCTGTTACTGAAGTTTCCACTCCACTTTTTAGTATCTGAAGTTCATCTTCATATAGAAGTTTATATAGTCAGAAAAGCAGATTGCCCCTTTCCACACCAGGAAACCCTTTCCACACCAGGAAAGCTTATATGCTTTCCACACCAGGAAAGCCTACATACCTTGTAATGGTTCAAACTATTAGTTCATTTATCTCAGTACTGTCAACCCAGACTGGGAGCAATGGTTCTCTCCAGTTTGAGGCAGAATTGTTTTTTAGTTCTACCTGAGGATGCCACAAAGCAATTCTTTTCTTTTTCCCCTGCTGGAGTCCTATCCAGCCCAATGCTGTTTAACTTTAGGGTGGCAATGCTAGTCATATGAAACCTAATGAGTTAACGTGAAGATGAATTAACATTCATTATGAAAACCAGTAGTCCACTTGCCAAAATGAGCTCCTAACTGAAGCTCTCTTTCTAGATTTTTATGGTTACTACTACTACAGTGGCCCCTCCACATTTGCTTGGGTTAGAGGTGAAAGACTCCCGTGAATGTGGAAAAACTGCAAATAAAAAACACTATTCTTTTACCTCTCTAGGAACCTACAGGTCCTCCAGTGCAATTCTATGGTCAATATCTGCCAGACATTGATCACAGAATCATGGTGGAGGACCTACAAATGCTTAGAAAAATATTTTCTCTAGGAATTTCTAGGTTCTCCTCTGACAGAGTTGCACTGGAGGACCTAGAGATCTCTAGAGAGAACATATTAATCAAAACTGCAAAAGTCAAAGCCACAAATGTGAAGGACCAACTGTATAGTCAATCATACACTTTTTTACTATTACAGTTAACATATATCTTGTTGAAACAGCTTGAACAGGATGTCAATTCAATTCTGGAAATAATTCAAAGTACTGTTAGTACAGTGGCTCCCAAGGTTTAGTCCTCCAGATAATTTAGACTTCAGCTTCCATAATTCTTCACTGTTTGCTATCTGGAAGATTATATTTCCCTGTACTAAGCACCAGAGTCTTAAGATCCTAGTGGAAGTCTTGCTCTTGGTCCCACCACCCTAACAGGACTATCTGGTGAGGACATGGGAGAGAGGCTTCTTGGTAGCTGGTCCTAGGCTGTAGAATTCCCTTCCACAGGAAGCTAGGTGTCCCCTCTTCAGGTCTTCTTTGACTGACAGACAAAGACTTTTCCATTCAAATAAGTGTTTAATTATTAACTGGTGATGGGGAACCTTTTTTATTGGGGGGCATTGTTTGCAGTATTTTTAATGTCATTGTTATGTTTTAAAAACTGTTTTATTATCAAATTTTTAGTTAATCTTGTTTTTAGCCTTTATAAACTGTCTTGGCTCACAAGCAGAGAGGAAAGCACCATATTAAACAAACAAACAAACAAACAAACAAACTTGACACATAGTGAACAAGGTGTAGCCCTACAGAGGTTCTTGGACTGTAACTCCCATAAAATCTGAATTCATGGCTAATTGAGCAGAATGCTGGGAGCTGCATTTTAATAACATGTAGAAGACACTTTGTCTAATACTATTCCAAAAGCTAATCATAGATGTAAAATTGACACGGGTCCTGAAAATATTTTTTTTAACAATCCTAACCTGGAATAGACTTTTAAACTGAAAGCATACACACATTTGCATTGTCATTGTGGTTGTATTTCTGTACTGAAAGAGTTCCAGCTTTGGTAGCTCCTCCTTCATGTCATCTCTCCTCTGAACCTTTCTTTTGGCCCTTCTGCCAGAAGATCTTAGCCAACAGAGCAGTTCTTCAAGCAGACTGATCTTTTGGCAAGTTCTGACATCAGCTAGCAAAAAAGGATACAGACAATAAACTAACATTTTAATACAAGGAAAGGGATTTCTGCTATCAGAAGAGAATTTTGCTGGATTCTAACCCTCTCCAATCAGCATATGCTTGGATTAGGACTGCATTGTTGATTTCTCTGTGTTTTCCTATTTGTTTGCTGTCTCTTTGTATGGAATCTTTATGTGAAAAGAGACAACACTTAAACTTTCAGAATATGATCTATTCAGCATTTTCTACCATTCTTAGTTTATTCATGGAAGCTCTGCAGAGGCTTTTAATGTAGTATTTAAGTTTAGTAACAAAACAAAGCAAAAAGAGGCAGAATTAATTGCAATGCTGCCTGCAGACGACAGTTTACCAATTGAACCTTAAGGGGTTTGCCTCAAGAGATCATATGCATTTGTATGCCATTATTTCTTTAATAAGGTCAAGGCCACATACAAGGCTGCTTTATAGTCTGCTTTATAGTCAGAACTGATTTAAAGTCACTCATTGAGTATTAGATATATGATGAGACCAAGAAAGTGTGATCTATATCATAGTCAAGCATACTTTCTCCTGGGAAGTTGTTTAAACCAAGTCAAACTTTTGGCTTATCATGCTCAGTATTGTCTCAACAATGAACCCACATCTATCAATGTGTCTCTCCAATCCCACACCTTGCCATCACTGAGAACCACAGTAACTATTGAGGTTGGCAAGGGCATGAAAAGGGAAACCATTAACAAAAGGGTTAACTTCAAGTCATGCAAAATAAGGGCCTCTTGTGAGAGTTCCAGATGTGATCATAGATCCTACAGGAATCCCCAAAGTCTTAGAGACATTGTGATGGCCAGCCAGAAGCCACTTTAAGGGGATAAATTTTACTTCCACCAGGCTGAGTGCTTTGCTTAGCCTTGAGTGGGAAGAATGGGTACCAGCTGCACTAACAGCAGACCCACTGACACTTGGCACATAATTTGAGAACTGTGTGTTGACCCTATAATCCAAAATACAGAACCTTTGGTGCCCCACTTAATGTTCATATAGGGTATGTTTTCTAGCCCTTAAATAATGGGCATCCCTTACATTAAAGGACACCTGAAAACCTACTGGATAACTGATAATAGAATGCAGCAAAAGGATGTCCCCACTCACTCATGGCTTTATTTCCATCCTTCACTGGCACTATACAAGTCCAGAATCATTTCCTCATATGAGAATGTGGCCCAATGCACACCAAGAGGGTGTCTGTTCCTGCCCCATACCTAAATAATGCAAAATTTATGCCTAAATAGTGGAGAAAGGAATATAATTGACACTTTGTTGTGCGCAGCACAATGACTTGAACCAGCACTAAATGTATATTCCCTGTTCATCTCTCTTTCCCCTATGGAT
The DNA here is from genome assembly GCA_020142125.1 of Phrynosoma platyrhinos. Classification (NCBI taxonomy): domain Eukaryota; kingdom Metazoa; phylum Chordata; class Lepidosauria; order Squamata; family Phrynosomatidae; genus Phrynosoma; species Phrynosoma platyrhinos. The sequence continues at coordinate 66,694,704 of CM034703.1, read as the reverse complement.
GTGGGGAAATGTTCCATCTCCATTTTGCTGTGTTTCTGTAAAACCCACCTGAATCCCTGTTCCATCTTTGTCTTTATCTATTTGTGAGGTTTTCTTTTCTTTTCTTTTTCCCCCATTCTACATGGAAATCAATACATTTTACCACACACATTTTTCATAATGTATGCATTTATTTACACAGTTTGCCTAATGTATACATTTTTGTATATATTTTCCATTGACTAAAGCAGTTTGGCATATTTTTCAACTATATACATTTCAGCTGCTCACAGGTGTGTGTGTTTTAAAAAAAGAAAAATGTGCATTATTTATTGTGTTCAAAATGTTATCACAAACTTTGCAAATATGTGAATTTGTGAATATGTGAGGCAAAGTGCACTTTATTGTGCAACTAGTCTTGGGACATGCAAAACGAGGATATCAAAACTGCTGAAACTCACAGTGAGAATGTTAAAACCATCAAAATTACTTTTCATTTCTACTTTTAGCAGTACAGGAAACAAAAAATATTTGCTATCTTTGGAGATGATTTCAAGACCTAAGACTGATAGAGTCAAATGGTTTCAGTTACTAACTCACTAACAGTCAGCTATTTGTATCATGCAAAAATTTTTCAAATTCTGGTCTGGACCAAGCATGGCTGGAATGGGCTAATGACAGCCTTTCACTGCCCACATAGTCATTTTACCCTTCAACTATGCAAATGGTGCCTGAGCAATTTCAAAAGAACCCCTTCTTCTCATTTGTTATCATATCTCCTTGTCTCATGTAACATTTATATTGCATTCCTTCATTATATACAAAACTAAAAATTCCACCAAAAATTATAGTGGGTAGGTGCTTTATAACTGTTTTGTGTTGTTTACCCACATATCCTCCAGGATGCTATTCATGAATATATTATTCATGGTCTGCTAGATAAAATACATTTTTATGCTAGATTTTGTGTTGTCGGGAATTCTCTTGAGGATATTTTGAAAAAAATTCTCTCTCCTGAAGATAACATAATTATATGTTGATCTTTAGAAAGGTTAATATACTTTCAGAGGTTTTAATTTATGATATTTTGTTTTACTTTGTAAGAAATTAAGAAATAGCCAAACAGCTCCTTCAGTCCATTTCTTTCATTTCAAAGGAGCAATACTGTAAAAATAAAGAGCATATCTACATAGCATTTTATTGAATTATCAATTCAGAGTCAGTACTGGGGAAGTTGATAATGACTAGTAAAGTTTTACTGCTTATGCAGGGGGCTGTTTTTGTTTTTATTGTTATTTAAAGATTATGGTTAACCTGGGATAGATATGAGCATCTACTTCTATACTGTGAAGCTTTGAGGCATTGAATGAAAAGAGTGAAAATTGCAGTGCTAGAAGATCAGAATGCATTCAGATACCATTTGTTCTAGAATTTCTCAATAAATATGTCTCTGCAAACAGAAAGGAGCTCAATAGGAACTGTATGGGGGCCTCTCTCCCAGATGTATTCCTTTTTTTCTAAGTAAGGATTTGTTACCACTATTATTTAGGAAAATGTTCACAAATGATATTTCCAGACTGTGATAGAAAACAGGACAATGCTACCCTCTCAGCATTCTCCCATTACATTTCACTACATGTCAAGTGCACAATGTCAATATTTGTAAAAAGTGCCATGAAGGTGTGTCAAATGAATAACAACCATCACAAGAAAAGTAAGGCTGTTTCATTCAGCTCTAAGCAAGAGTCAAGAAAATATAGCTAAAAATTAAAAACAAAAAAACAGAAACAAGAGAAATTTAAAGTAGAGAGTTCAGAAATACATTATATCCACTATATTTGATTAAGTTTGCAACAGCTGTCCATTAAAAGAAAGCAAAACATATCTAGTCATTATCAATTTTAAAGCAAGTGAAATTAAAATTGAATAATTTGTCCCATATCAATCAGGAGCAAATTTATTATCAGAGAAACCAATGATTTTACCCTGATCTTCTAAAAGTGCACCACAATATGACACTGATGTATACCCTCTCAGCTATCAAAATTGTCTATAAGCTTCAGCAAATTTAGCTGCAGGGCCCTTAATGTTACCTCACTGCCTAACTCCCCAGCTGTTCATGCCATCTGTCTGAAATTCAACCCAATGGAAGCAGAAGGTTGCTAAAAGGGACATTCGCTTTCTGTATTTTAAGTTGTTTGTCATATTATTAGCTAACAGGTCCATAAATGGAATACCAGGAATCCCGAGCAAAAGTGCCTGGGCAATGACAGTGCTTGGAAAGCAGCTAGATATAGGCTACAAAACATTTTAGAAGTGCCTGGAAGATATTTCATTTTAAATAGGATTTGGCCATGTCAAAGAAATAAAGCATCTGTATTTGCACTTTATAAACTTTTGGTGCATACATCATTGCTTAGAGATGATACTGAAAGATGAACAAAAGTTACATATGAAAGCCGATTCACATTTTATACAAGTTTATTATTCTATTTATCTTTCACTGTGGGTAAAGGATCCCATCAGCAGAACTATGATTACTGAAAGGGAACAAGATGATTTTTACCAATTCTTCTTTTCCTCTGTTGCCTCCTCTCAGTGGCATCACTGGGAAGGTGCAATGGATGCAGACCACACTGGGTGATACCCCAAAGGAGAGACAACTCCTGGTTGGGCCCTCCTCCCCCTTCGGTACAGAAGAGGCAAATGGGCTGCCTCCCTAGGAAGGAAGCCTGACAACAGAGCAGCAGGAGGAGTGAATTTGTGCTCTTACTGGGTTACATCCCCTGCACCAGGTGACACCTTAGCTAGTGATGACATTGCTTCCTCTTATATCCACTGAAATCTACTTGGGGAACTGGATTGTTTTCTGAAACAGTGTGGAAATGGGCACAGGAAGGTGGAAGAAGACACTGGCAAAAGTTAAAAAACCCTGGCCCTTCAGAGAGTAGCAGTTTTTAACAGGAGCAGAGAACATGAAACTATAGTGTTGTGACACTATGACTGTGATCCTACATGGGTCTATCAGTGTACCTCTACTCCCTTCCCCCTCATCATGTGCACAGTCCACCTGTTCAATGCCAAGGCACACCATCATGGCCAATTAGAGGTTGGAGGAAATGGGCATCCAGGTAGCATCCAGATACATTTCTAAAGAAAGGAGTACAATAACTATGTCACCCTCCAAAATATTGCTGATCTGGGTGGGTTATATTTTCCCTATACTCCCAGCTATAGAACTGCAGTTCAATGAGTCTTTGGGTTTTATTTTGGGGACAATTATTCTTCAGAATGTGCCTCATGGCCATGAAGGAAGTTTCCATCATTGAACAGGTAAGGTGCATGGGTGAATCGGGCATTGCAACTATCTATTGAATACTATTTCCTAGCACAATGGCCTTTATAAACACATATTAAGGCATACTGGGAATTTATGTCCATGTCATCAGCAAGGTTCCAGCCACTGTTTCACCATATGCAACAGAGATAGTGTGTGTTTTACTGCAGATCATGAGTCCATGGCATTTTATTGCTATTTTACTTTGCCCAGTTATACTTTTATCTCAGGAGCAGAAATCTCTCTAGCTGGAGTTTATTTGCTCTTTCCATATTCATTTATTTAAATGTATGCTATCTTCAGGGGAAACCCTCCTGAGGCAACATACAACATTAAAACCATAAAACAATGATACAGCACAAATAAAACATCAAAACACAAGAATTAAAACTAGTGTCATCTCCACAAGGGCACTCTATGCTATCTCAATTATAAGCCAAACTGAAGTGGTAAGGCTTTCAGATACACTTGAAGGCCTATAATGATGCCATCTAGTGAGCATAAATGGGAACAGAATTCCAACAGTAGTGGGATACCACTGAGAAGGTTCTGTCCATTCTACCCACCATTTTGCTTGCTTTCACAGATAACTAACTAGGGCCTCACACAGTGTGGGTTGGTTGGTATGAATGAATGTAGTCCTTTATGTAACCTAGACCCAAACCATTTAGGGTTTTAAAAGCTTATTGTGGTATGTGAACAAGGGTCTTGGGGTGCTCACCACCAGGAGGACCATTTTTCCCAACTTACCTGTGAGCCATGGGGACCTCAGCAAATATGGGACAGAGGCTGATGGCATGGCTGTAGCTGGAATGGAAACACTGCAAAACACCACAAAAGAAGAAAAGGAGGTGGGAAAGGAGTTGGAAAGGATAGTGAGAGATTCAAAAGGGAGCTAGGAGAGAGCCAAAGAGGAAGTGGCTGAGTGAGAAGGCAAGTGAAATAGGAGAAAGACATGAGAGAAAGAAAGCAACAAGAGAGATGAAAAATGAAGGTGAGAAGGGGAGGGAGAAAGGCTGGAAGAACAAGAAAATGAAGGAGTGAGCTGAAGAAGTTTGGAAGATCTGGGTGTGGTAAGAGGGAGGAGGGAGGAGAGAGGATGAACAGGGCAGTTGAGAATATGGTGGAGATAGGAATAGGGGGAAGCAAAGAGTGCTCAGAAGAGGACCAAAAAAACATCATGAACAACTGGATTGCAAGTGGAGGACAGTGAAAAAAAATGGCACACTACTGGGAGGAAGGCAGGCCAGAGGTTAGGACCCTAGACAAAGGAAGGACAGAAAGACCCTGGTGGATGTGTGGGAGAGGATTATAATATAAGAGAAATTTGAATGGAAGGAGATACAGAAGGAGTAAAACTCTTAGGGGCTTTGCAGTCTGGCCTAAAGGGCTGGCGTGGGAGTGCAGTTGGGGCAGGGCAGCCACACATCAGCCCCCCCCCAACTCAACACTGATGCCATCCAGATGCCACGCACCCATCAGCATGGCATGCGGCATCAGGATGCCCTCCTGGCACAGCATGTACACATTTTGCCACTCTTTTGGGGGTGGCAAAAGGGAGGATTGGGGCCACAATGTGCTGCCCCTTTAGGCGGGTCTGTAAAGGCCCTTAGTAAGTCAAGGAAGGAATTACCAGAGGGAATTACCAGAGTTAAGGTAGCTATGTGGGTAAGAAATTAAGGCAATCCAATGGAGGATTCTGCCTTAACCCCTTATATTCTTTTTCTGACTGTTTGTTTGGTTACTCTTCTTGTCTGAATATTAGCTAGAGAGACATGGCAGTTCTTCTGTCCTGTATACAGCCAGCAGCTCCATGGCAATAAAGACTTGTAACACCCTACCCCAGGGGTAGGCAACCTTTCCCCTTTAAGGGCCAAGGGACTTCAGCTCCCAGAATCCCAGGAGCTATTGGCCAACATGGGACTATTGGCCAACATGGCTGAGGCTTCTGGGAGCTGAAGTCCCTCGGCCCTTAAAGGGGAAAGGTTGCCTACCCCTGCCCTACCCTGTTGATGTCAAGTGCACTACTGATCATTATGGCCTCTTATGGAGCCCTGGTTGTACAGTGGTCAAATGTCTGTACTGCAGCCACTCACTCACAAACCACAAGATTGCGAGTTCAATACCAGCCAGGGCTCAGGCTCGACTCAGGCTTTCATCCTTCCAAGGTCGCTAAAATGAGTACCCAGCCTGTTGGGGCAATTAGCTTACAGTTGTAAACCTCTTAGAGACTGCATAGTGAGGTATGAAGAGGTATATAAATGAAGCTGCTATTACTATTATGGTTCCCTGGTATTAAGGAAAGTATCTAAATGGTACACTTGATCCTCTGGGGGATTGCAGACCCTTCTAGGATAAGCATTAAAGCTTCATCCAGAGCAGTCAGTTTCCTTAGCCATAGTACCTCCATGTTATATGGATTAGGTCTTCAACAACTATATGACCAGTTCTTGGAAAGATGCTTCGACACACACAGTTCAATCCTTTCTTGAAACATTGCTTCATAAATTACTTTCCCAAGATAGGAGTTTGTTGGTTGCAACTGGAATTTTGTATGTGCTTCTTGGAGAAGGTCTTCTTTATGCATTCTCACTTTCCAGTCTATTAGTGTTGCTTATTATCAGCCTGACACAACTAAAGCCAAATGAGAATATGATTTATGACCTTGAAATTATTGATTCTGTATAAATATTGTGACAGCAACTAAATATTTACAAAAATATTAGGAAAATGGATGAGATTTGTAAGTTTATCAGTAATAAATATTCCTTCAAAAAGTCATACACAAAAGTGATTTCTTATTTGCTGTTCCCTGGTTAGAAATATTTATCATCCAGTTGAAGAGGAAAACAAAATATGTGACTTGAGTGACCAATCACCAGATATAAACAACAAATGTAATGAATAGTCAATTGCAAGAGTTCGTGAACATCTTATCATGTGAAAATTATTCATCTCACATTCTGAAGAATAATTGTCCCCAAAATAAAACCCAAAGACTCATTCAGTATAAATTTACCAACCAAGGGGCAACATAAATAATGTCTCTAGTGAACTATTTGCTGCTTTTTTGCCACTGAATAGATATTATTTCAGGAGGAAATAAAATAAAATATATACTTGGCTTTTCTACACAAACCATGTCACTACCATCTGCTTTAAAAGTGCAAGTGAAAATATCTAGCAAAGGAAGCATAAGAGGAATTCCAAAAACTTGGAAGTAGAAATATAATTCTGTTCAGTGTGAGATTGTTTTGGTTTCAAATCACCTGCAGGCTGAATCCTCTTTGTTTGCTTAGAAACTTTTCTCAGAAGAGATTTTTCACACATCTGTACATTTCCACTTTGACTGCATATCCCATCCGTATTCCAACATTCCTAACATTATTGTCTTTTCCATCTATTCATGCCTTGTCATGGTGTGTCCAAAGTACGACAGTCTAAATCTTGTCATCTTGGCTTCTAGGGATATCTCTGGCTTGATCTGCTCTAGGACCCATTTGTTTGTCCTTTTGGCTGTCCATGGAATCCTCAGCACTCTTCTCCAGCACCACATCTCAAATGCATTGATTTTCCTCCTATCTTCTTTCTTAACTGTCCAGCTCTCACATCCATACATGGTAATAGGAAATATGATGGTATCTATGATTCTGACTTATGTATGTCTTTGCATTCTAGGATCTTTTCTAGTTCTTTCATAGCCACCCTCCCCAATCTTAATCTTCTTCTGATTTCCTGACTGCAGTCCCCATTCTGATCAATGTTTGATCTCAGATATGAGAACTCTTTTACGATTTCTATTTCCTTATTGTCTAGTTTGAATGTGTGTAAGTTCTCTGTGGTCATTATTTTTGCTTTCTTTATGTTCAACAGTAAGCCTGACTTTGCACTTTCTTCTTTGATCTTCCTTAGTAGTTGTTCCAGCTCTGTGAGGTTCTCTGCTAGTATTATGGTATCATCACCATATCTCAGATTGTTGACATTTCTTCCTCCTATTTTCACTCCTCCCTCTTCCATGTCCAAGGCTGCTTTCCTTACAGCAGGGGTTGGCAACTTTTGTTGCCAGGGGACTGGAAGGGGGGGAATGGCACTGGGGCTGGACGGGTGCACATGCACTTGCACGTGGGTGCACGCGCACTTAACCCCACGTGCGTGCATGGCCATTAGGCATTCCAAAATGGTGCCCTGCATTGCACGCACATGCGCATGAAGCAGAGCACTATTTCGGAAGGCCCAATGGTGCTAGCGCCATGCGAATTCGCACGGTGCCAGCACTGTTGGGCCTTCCCAAATGGCACTCCACATCATGTTCATGCATGGTGCGGCAGCAGAGGTGGTGAGTGGTTGCAGCAGCAATGGCGGCGGCGGCAAGACCGGCCATGGACTGGTCCCAAGACCCCCATGGGCTGCACCCAGCCTGTGGGCCATAGGTTGCTGACCCCTGCCTTACAGTATGTTCTGCATATAGATTGAATAGGTAGGGTGATAGGATGCAGCCTTATCTGACTCCTTTGCCAGTTAGGGACCATTCTTTTTCTCTGTGTTCTGTTCTGACAGTAGCCTCTTGTCCTGAGTACAGATTCCTCATTAGGACTATCAGATATGTTGGCGCTTCCATGTTTTTAAGGGCACTCTATAGCCTTTCGTGATCTATGCTGCCAAAGGCTTTGCTATAGTCTATAAAGCACATACTGATTTCCTATTGGAACTCCCTGCTATGCTCCATTAGCCATCATATATTTGCAATGTGATCCCTAGTGCCTCTTCTTTTCCTAAACCCTGGTTGGATCTCTGGGATTTCTCTCTCCATGTTTGGTTGGAGTCTATGTTGCAGAATTTTGGGCATGATTTTGCTTGCATGGGAGATTAGTACTGTGATCCTGTAATTGCTGCAGACTCTTGTGTTTCCTTTTTTTTTTGTGTGTGTGTGTGTGTGTGGATGGGGATGTATATTGATCACTCCCAATCTGTTGGCCATTGTTTTGTTTTCCATATCAGTTGATATATGTTGGTTAGCACTAGAGTTGACTCTGTCAGTGTGGATTGCAACAGTTTTATTGGTATATTATTGTTGAAATTGTGTTGATGGATGTGTTGTAAAACAGTCCTTAAAACCA
>CM034703.1:66656518-66669237 GCA_020142125.1 Phrynosoma platyrhinos | reverse complement strand
CAAAAGAAGATGAGCAAAAATTATAATATATAATTTGAACTTGTGGCCTTTACATTTAAGTCCTTCTATTCTACATCTATAAGGTACACATTAATGCAAAACTTGACTTCTAGAGGAGGTTTGGCTTTGCCTGCTGTCTGGAATGGATCATGGATTGGTGTTTATATATTATATATTGGTGGTAAGAAGATGTTGGCATTAGAGAGGATAGGATTAAGGTTCGGTTGGCATGGTTCAGTTTTGGAGGAGTGGGATTTTTGTAAGTCCAGCAGAGTGAAGACGCAAAACATCCAAGCTTCAAGCAGTGAGCTTTATTGTAGAAAAATATGCAGAGTAAAATATAAAGTCCACTAAAGCATCACATCTTGCAGTTATGGCTAAACAGGAACAAAACTACAGATCCACGTTTGCAGATCTTAAGACTACATTGTGAAGCAATAAAAGCATACTATAGATCCATTTGAAAGTAAAGAGAAAAACTTAATCCATTCCAATGAAAGTTCAAAAGCATAAAAACATCAATGCCTGATACACAATTTCTCAGCCCAGCCCTTCTCCACCTTTTGGGTGTTAACCTTCAGGTTGATTGGATGTTCTGTATGTGACGTATGCTAACCCAACCTCTTGTTGTTCATCTTCCATCATGTGATCTACTTTCTCATACCAACTTTTATTATTGTTCCCTTTGTGTAAACAAGAACACTTTCCCATCTAGTGGTTTCCTCTTGTTTTGTCTTTCTGGCCACCTGGACTGAGTTGTTGTGTTTGGCCTAGAAGCATGTTCTCAAATAGAAAAATACAGACACACACATCTTTTACATTTCACCATTGACTGTATAGCCCATTAATACTCTGACATATCTGTTGTATGAAAAATGTAAAGTACATAAAGATATCCTGTTTGTCTTTATTTTCCTTTGATATAATAGTGATATTCGCTTGAGCCCAGGTGGATGGATATTTATTCTCTAAGATCTTGTTCATAACTTTACTTAAAGGTAATGCCAGTTGTGATGCAAATTTTTTGTAAACTTCTGCCAAAAACCCATCCGGACCTGGTGCTTTCCCCAGTTTAATTCTTTTAATTGCACCTATAACTTCCTAAGTGGTTATTTCTTTGTTTAAATATTCTCTCTCGTCTTCACTGAAGGTCCTCAAATTACATTTACTTAAATATTTTGAAATTGTTTCTTTTTGTATATCTTCTTTTTATATAGTTATTCATAAAAGTCATGCACTATCTCCTTTATTTTATCTTGTTCTGTATATATTTTTTCTTGTTCTTTTAAGGATATTATCTGTTTTTTGGTTCTTTCTCTTCTTAATTGGTAGGCTAACCACCTACCAGGTTTATTACCTCCTTCAAAGTTCTTTTGTCTAATATATTTTAACTCTTTCTGTCTTTCCTCTTTTAATCCACTTTTAATTTTTCATTTTGAGGATATTGTTTAAAACTACTCTCTTTTAACTTTAACTTCCCTTGTAATTAATTTAATTTCTGTGTTTTCAATTTCTTGATTAAGCAACATTTTGTAGAAAAAAACCTCTCATAACTGCCTTTGTGGCTTCAAAATTAGATCTGTTTTTTTGATAAAATTACCAGCTTGGTAGAAGAAGGGAATGCTGTGGATAGAGTATATCTTGATTTGAGTAAGGCCTTTGACAAGGTTCCCCATGACATTCTTGCAAACAAGCTGGTAAAACATGGGCTAGACAAAGTAACTTTTACATGGATTTGTAATTGGTTGACTGGATAAACCCAAAGGGTGCTCAACAATGGTTCCTCTTCATTATCCTGGAGAGAAGTGACCAGTGGGGTGTCCAGTGGGGTTCTGTCCTGGGCCCAGTGCTATTCAACATCTTTAGCAGTGACTTGGATGAAATAATAGAAGGCATGCTTATCAAATTTGCAGATGACACCAAATTAGGAGGATTAGCTAATACCCCAGAGGACAGGTTGAAAATTTAAAATGACCTTAATGGATTAGAAAGCTGGGCCAAACTTACCAAATGAATTTCAACACAGAGAAATGTAAGGCACTGCACTTAGGGCAGAAAAACGTAAAGCACAAATATACGATGGGGGACTCCTGGCTGAATGAGACTACGTGTGAAAGGGATCTCGGAGTCCAGGTAAACCATAAGTTGGACATGAGTCAACAGTGTGATGCAACAGCAACAGCTAAACAGCAACAGCAACAGCAACAGCTAAAAAGGCCAATGCAATTTTAGGCTGCATCAATAGAAGTATAGTGTCTAGATCAAGAGAAGTAATAGTGCCACTCTATTCTGCTTTGGTCAGGCCTCACTGGAATACTGTGTTCAGATCTGGGCACCACAATTCAAAAAGGATGTGGAGAAACTGGAGAGTGTCCAAAGGAGGACAACTAAAATGGTGAAGGATCTGGAAACTAAGCCCTATAAGGAACGACTTAGGGAGCTGGGGATATTTATCCTGGAAGAGAGAAGGTTAAGAGGTGATATGATAGCCATGTTTAAATATTTGAAAGGATGTCATATTGAGGAGGAAACAAGCTTACTTTCTGCTGCTCCAAAGAACAGGACTCGGAACAATGGATGCAAGCTCCAGGAAAAGAGATTCAACCTCAACATTAGGAGGAACTTCCTGACAGTAAGGACTGTTAGTCAGTGGAGTGGAGTGGAGTCTCCTTCTGTGGAGGTCTTTAAGCAGAGCCTGGATGGCCATCTGTTGGGGATGCTTTGATTGGAGTTCCTGCATGGCAAGGGGTTGGACTGGATGGCCCTTGTGGTCTCTTCCAACTCTATGATTCTATGATTCTATATCACCTTCAACTGTACTAGTTTCACAGGGACTCTCCCAATTAATCATCTGCTGACCCACTTTTTCAACTGCTTTTAAAACATCCCAGTGTCTTTCTCTTCCTCCCACTGTACATCATTGTTGCATTTGTTGTTGTTATTTGCCTTCAACTCAACCTCAACCTCAATGAGATGTCTCCAAGCCTGCCTATCCTCTGCCTTTCTGCTCATGTCCTGTAGGCTCAGGCTCATAGTCTCCTTGATTAAGTCTATCCATCTGGCATGCAGTCTTCCTCTCTTTCTACTGCCCTCTACTTTTCCCAGCATCATTGTCTTTTCTAATGAGTTGTGCCTTCTCATGATGTGGCCAAAGTATGACATTCTCAAAGTAGTCATCTTGGCTTTCAGGGAGAGTTCAGGCTTGATTTATTCTAGGACCCAATTGTTTGTCTTTTTTGGCTATCCAGAGTATCCTCAGCACTCCTTTCTAGCACCACATGTTGAATGAATGAATTTTCTTCCTATCTGCTTTCTTCACTGTTCAGCTGTCACAGCTAGACGTGATAATGAGTAATACAGTTGATTGGGTGATTCTAACTTGTTTATCTTTACACTTTAGGATTTTGTCTAGTTCTTTCATAGCTATCCATCCCTAATCTGCTTCTGATTTCTTGACTGCAGTCTCTATTTTGATCAATGTTTGATCCAAGATATGGGAAATCCTTAACTATATCAATTTCTTCATTATCTAGGTTGAATTTATGTAAATCCTATGTAGTCATTATTTTTGTTTCCTTTATGTTCAACTTTAAACCTGCCTTTGGACTTTCTTCTTTGACCTTTTTCAGTGATTGTTCCAAGTCTGTGATGCTTTCCATTAATAATATGGTTTCATCTTCATATCTTAGATAACTGATGTTCCTTCCTCCTATCTTCACTCCTCCTTCTTCTGTATCTAAGCCTGTTCTTCATACAATATTTTCTGCAAATAAATTGAGCAGATAGGGTGATAAAATGCAGTCTTGCCTGGCCACTTTGACAATTGGGAACTATTCTGTTTTTCCATATTCTGTTCTTACAGTGGCCTCTTGTCCTAAGTATAGATTCCTCTTCAGTACGATCAGATGTGCTGGCACTTCCATATTTTAAGGGCATTCCATAGCTTTTCATGATCTATTAAGTCAAAGGCTTTGCTATAGTCTATAAAGCACATACTGATTTTATTTTGGAACTCCCTGCTATTCTCCATTAGCCAGCATATATTTGCAGTATAATCATATAATGTAGTGACACCCTCATTTCTTTGAGAGCATTTTATTTCTTTTCATGTTCTATGCAGTCAAAGGCCTTGCTGTAGTCTATTAAGTACATGCTGACTTCTTTTCTGGAATTGTTTGACTTGCTCCATTATCCATTATGTTTGCAATATTGTCTCTAGTGCCTCTTCCTTTCCTATATCCCACTTAGACATCTGGCAGTTATCTCTCCATATAGGATTGGAGTATATGCTGCATAATTTTGAACATAATTTTGCTTGCATAGGAAATTAATGCTATGGTTCTATAATCGCTGCAGTCTTTTGTGTCTCCTTTTTGTGGATGGGGATGTATATTGATCATTTTCAGCAATAAAATACATACTTCTAAATGCATATTTTGAGATTTACAAAGGCATCAGAATGTGTTAAGAAAGGTATATTCTGCACAAAAGAAAAGCTGCCCTTCTAAATGCATTTTAAGAGAAAACATACATGAAAGTTTGTGTTTAAATGTCATCATAGTGTTGCTGTTGTTTTAAAAAGAGGCAGATTTAATGGGGGGGAAATGGTCAAAATGAATCAATGAACAAATACATGCAAAATAGAATGATCCACCAAAACCTAGCTCTCGAAGCAGGTTTATAAGTGATATAAATAATGGCTATGATCCAGCATGCCCCTAATCTTTATGGACACATAGTGGTGTTCCAAACTGCATTTTGAACTCTGGCTAATTTTAACAGTGATTTTAGCATGGCACAGAGTAGAATAAGAGGGCATGGTTGAAAATATAATGAAGAAGTTCTCCTACACAGGGAAATTTACTCCTGCACTTTATAAGATGGATGGAACTGTGGAATGGCCTGCCGGAGGAGATCCGCCAATTGTCATCACTTGACAGCTTCAAGAAAGCTGTCAAGACAGATCTCTTCCGGCAGGCCTTCCCGGATTAATTCACCAGCTTGGCTCCAGAATCTATCCCTCCAAGATGCTCCCCTCTTCTGTGACTGGGTTTTTTATGAGCCAGCATTTATACAACCGCCTGCACTTTGCTTTTTAAGTACTGTTTGGCATTTTTATGGAGGAATTTACCTCCTTATATTGTATTTTAAATTGTAATAGGTTTAATAAATTTTTAAGGGGGGGAGGGGGTGGAAAATTGTTCTTAATTATTGTTTGATGATTTTATGCTGTGAGCCGCCCCGATTGTGCACAGAGGGGTGGGGTATTAAATAAAAATTATTATTATTATTAGTATTATTATTATTATAAGACCACTATCGAACTGTTTGCTAAAGGATGGGCATAAATGCCTTTCACCATCTAGAGAAACATTCTATGTGGAATGATGTACATAACTGTATGAATGACAGTTTGGATTATAATGATCATGGAGTACAATGATAGCAATATAAATAACAATGTTAGAGACTGAACACTAAATTGTCACTTAACAACATTAAACTTTAGAGCAGTGCATCCATTTGTTAGGCTACTGTAACCTTGCAGAAATGCCATTTCAATGTCATATTTTGGCAGATTGTTTTGGGTTATCCCACTCTAAACAGTGATGCATTGGTTTGACAAATTGATAGGATTAGCTATTAATGAGTTATTTGTTCTGTGTTTTTGTAGCCTTGATGTTCTGAAATAACTTATTACATCATAAAATATTGGCATTGATTGGATTGCTTGGCTATCTATTTATATGTAAACATTTAAATAAAAATAGTCAAAGTAATTTAAACACATATATAGAAATATATCATAAAAATTAGCATGATTCATTAGTGAAGTTTTTAGCTTCCCACTACAGCATTAGTTAAGCAAAATATATATCTCTTTACCCACATCTTTTCATATCCATATGTTAATGCAGGATCACTGACTATGACTAAAAATAGCCTAATCTGAAATGCAATGCAATTTGCTTCCAGCAGAAAATTAAATGGAAGTTATGGATGAGGAGCCAGATTTATCTCTGCTGAAATGCTGTTGATGCATCTAGTAGATTTTTGGGGGGCTGTACCTTTTTTATGACTGAAGTAGTTCTGCCCATTCTGGATTTATTCCAGATATTACTAACATTTCTTGAAATTACATTTTCTTTTAGAGCTAGGAACTTTGCCATAGAGAAGCACTTTACATTTTTGTTGTTTCAACACTTACTATGTGCCTCATTAATGGATTGCTAGCCAGTTCTTTTCATGTGTTTTATCATTTGGTGGGCAAAGTCCCCTTCGAAAAGGATAAGAAATTCATTATGAAGTTGAGAAAGAAGCCTTAGAAAGAATTTTATCCACAATATAGTTAATATGAGACCCTGAACATTTAGCTACTCATGAGAAAACACACTTGGTACAAAGGTGGCAAAGTCTTCTAGGTCAGGGGCAAAGCAAATGTCCAAGTTAAATCTCTAGACAGGGCTGGTAACAGTCCCCTCAGAGTTACTGGACTAAATATGGAAAGAATGCTCACCATTATTCATTTCTTGACCAAAAATTGGGTTCCCTGTAACTTAGTAAACCCAGTTGTGAAGAATAATATACAGTTGGCCCTCCGTTTTCATGGGGAATCTGTTCCACTCCCACCCACCTCCATGAAAACAGAAATTAGCAAATATTCAAGCCCCATAGGCTTGAATGGGTGCCCCCAGACTATGGAATGACCTGCTGATTAAAACAGAGGTCGCCCCTCCGTGAATATGTAAAACCACAGACTTGAATTCTGAGAGAATGGAGGGGAGACTGTAGTGGCAAGAATTTTGCACAGTTTTCTTACATCCTGAAATGTTTCAGAAATTATTCTGTACAGAAATACATGTGGATTTTTGTATGAGAACTGTGGAAATGTGCAAAAAGCAATGTTTTCACAATGTCTGTATCTGTGTCTGAGGTGTGAGATTACTGTTTTCCGTGCTGAACAAAAAATTCCATTAAAAAGTTTTCCACAAAACTCAGCAATCCTGGACAACAAAAATCTTTTCCAAGAAAGATTTTCCATAAAAATCACCAATATTGCACAAGAAAATATTACACACAGGGGGGAAAAAGCTTTGCGCATAACCTAGCGATCTTTCACACATAAAAATAGACACATGATTTTGTTGTATAAGCTTGCTATTGCAAGATTGGTGGTTTTTTGAATGGAGATTATTCTTTCTTACTTACAAGAATGAAATAGTCATATGTTAACATCTGTACTGAAGAGCAATTGCCAGTAATAGCAGACAATAGTTAGATAGATCATAACCCATTTTGTGGAAAACTTTTTTATGGAAATGACCTGTATCAGTATGAGCTAGCCTTTATTAAACCCTTCCCCATGACCTTCATGCCTTCACTAAACCATGGTCAAGATCCAAAATGAATCTTATTGTGCATTATGAATTGAGGGAGGGATGGGATCTGGGTGAGTTCATTTGGAACAAGATAAGAATTGTTGTAATAGTGATATTGTATTATTTTCATTCCATTAATAATTTTAAAGAAATAAAATAAAATAAGGTCCTAAAGAAAGTTGACAGAGCTTAAAGTTGCACCACCATTTCTTACTCATGGTTCAGACTCCATTATTTGCCAGTCAGTGTCTATTTGGGTGCAGGACAGAATTGTACCCATGTAACAGATGGCAACTGCTGTACTATCTAAGAAATCTCTTGCGATGGGAGGTGTTCAAAATTCTGAAAAACAGAACCACCTGGGGTCCTTTCAGACTGCACAGTTATAGCACTATGATTCCACATTAACTGCCATATTTCCAACCTATGGAGTCTTGAGAGATGTATAGAATGCTAGATCCAGAATGGTAGAGTGGTCTGAGTGTTAAACTAGTACACCAGGAAGCCATGGTTCAAATCTTTGCTCAACCATGGAAATCCATGGTCAGCCATGGAAAAAGTCACATGTTTTCAGCCTCAGAGGATAGCAATGGCAAGTTCTGCTGAATACATTTTTCCAAGAAAACCCAGAGGATTACCATTAAATGAGAGCTGAGTTGAAGGCAAATAACAACAACGACTAGGTAATATATCAGGGGTAGTCTCTTTGTTCTAGAGGAATATCCTGACCTCAAGCAGCTTGTCCACATCAACAGTACTCACAAATTGAAACTTATCCACTATAATCTCACTCACAGGGTCACTGGACAATTCATTATTGACTTCCACTCCAATGATGGGATTTAAGTCAGCTCTTATGCGAGAGATTTTATCTGAAAAAAAAATAGTTATTAAAAGCATCACATCAAGTTACTGCAGGTTCTAAGGTCAGGTTCAGGGGGAAGGGTGCCTGAGTTAGACCTCTCACCACCCTGAACTGCTCAACTGGACATGAATTTGCAGATGCAATACATGCAGAAAAGAAAGTTTTCTTTGCTGCATGTATTGCCGCTTTATAGGGGCAAAGATGTTTTCTATAATGTGTCTTGTCACACAGAAGTCAAGTTTTCTTCCATCTATGTTCTAGTCATCATCCTTCTCATTTCAGTTCCCTGACGGTCTCTGTATACCAAGAAGCTTGTTTACAAATGGATGAGAGAGGATGTTTGGAGGTGACCATGTCAATAACCCTGTTAGGGTTTGGTTCAATTTATCAACCAGAGGTTCAACATAGTCATTGGTGATGCCAGCTGTATAACCCTCCAAGGCCTCTTGGAATCTCAATGGATCCATTAGCCTTCAAGGGTGGATCATTTTAATAGGTCCTCCACTCCTACAGGGGTGGGTTGTAGCTGACCATAAAACAATCTGTCTATGACAACTCAGAGATATTAGTCACCTCTGCCCATAGATCTGTATATTCTGAGCTGAAAACCACATCAAAGGTATGGCCAGCTGAATGCATAGGTCCTGAAACCAAATGGAAGAGGCCCATGTTTCTCATATATACCATGAACTCTCGGCTACACCTGACAGGCTGATATCCAATGGTATGTTGAAATCGCCTAGAAGCAAAGTATGGGGGACTCCAACAACAGCTCTAAGACCAGTTGAGCGAGCTCAAGCAGGGGGTCTGATAGTCAGCAGGGTGGACGGTACACTAACAGAATCCCCAGTCTATCCCTGGTTTTCAGGCTCAGGTATACACAATGTAGCTCAGATCCTTGATAGGTATTCTTCTCAGGTTGAGGTAGTCTTTGTAGACCACAGCTTACCCCACCCTCACCCCCACCCCTACCAACTTTCCCTCACCTGCTCGCTAACACAGTACCCATCTGAGAGAACTTGTATCCATGTTGGATCACTGTCAGATCCCAACCAGGTATCTGTAAAGCATGCCAGATCAGCCCCTCATCCTTGAGGAGGTCATAAATGATATGTGATTCATTTTTAACTGACCTGGCATTACATAAGAGCTCAGTGAAGTTTTGTAGGTGCCCTGGCTCACTCTCCAAGTTCTCTGAGCTGGCAGGGTGACTGGAAGGTGAGATAGCTATTAAACATCTCTCTCTCTTCCTCTGTCTCTTTCCTCCATAAGAGTGCATGACTCTGCCAGCACCATGTTTCCTTCTGCCCTGTACAACTCATATTACCATCCAAATTTCCATTTTTCAAACCAAAAACAAAATGTTCTAAAACAACTTTTAAAACAGTGCTTTCGGTCAGTGGAAATAGTAATCAATAGGAATTGTTAAACAAACAAAACCCTAGAATAGAGTCACCATCAATTGGAGTCCATTTGAAGGCATATTGCAAGAACAGTTTAGAATTTACAGTGTGAGAGCTCAAGTGCCATACCAAACAATATAACCCAGAATTCCGTAGGATGCAGCCATAGCAATTAAAATGGAATCATAATGCTATAATTGTGGATTGTGAAAAGGTCCTTTGGTTACACTAGTGCAAAGACCCAGTATTCTCACCACTGGGAGAAGGGGCAATATAGGCAGACTACTAAACATTTGTTAGGGGGTGACATTGCATATTCCCTGCTTGTGGCTCTGTGCATGATTACAGCATGAATAGTCTCAAATTTGTTCATTTTGTATCTTAAAAAAAAATCTAGTCATTCCTCAGTTATGGAATTCCCTCCTTGTACAACTCTGGTAACCTGCTTCAGCACTTTTAAGTGTGCTTAGAAAAACACAGGAAATGCACCATTCAGCACTGGACAGCTGCTTCTTCCTATCTCTAACAATATCAACAAGACTACTCTGGAACACATGGATTTTCTCTCAACTCATCTATATCATATTCCAAGACTAAGAAAGCTGAAATGTGCAATGTGCCTTTCTATTATGTATTCATTGTCTTGAAGGCTACAGTCCCAGTGCCATTGTAAGAGTTAACTGTAAATTTTCAGGTTAAAACAAACAATAAAATTGAGAGTGGAACCAAGGTCAAATTAATCTTCAATATTATTAGATGACTTGACAGAACTATAGCATTAGTTGTGTGCTGAATCCTTCCACACTTATATATCAAACTTCCAATTAAAAATGATGTAATACTTTTCTTTCCAGTTAGGCACCAGCAAGGTTATGAAACAAGTTCTTAGAATCTGTTCATTCTTCTCTTTTCATTTGCCCCTAGAAATGTTGATTTCAAATCTACTAGGAAGATTAATCACAGACAAATATATTGTAACATACATCCACAGATTCCCCCCCCCCCCATTACTACATAATAACTGGACAGTTTCATTTCTGTGATGAGACACAATGAGGAAACAATCACTATGAATCTGGAATAAAAAAAAAATGCACCCACTTAATAGGCTGCTGCTAGAAACAACATGGGACACAAGTTAATATGTGCTATATTTTTATTTATTTATTAACAAATGTTTACAAGACACTTAGATCAAAAAATTTCAAAGAAAAATAGAATATGTGCAATACACAAATTTAAAATCCATGAAGCAAATGGCAGGTTGGACAACACAAGAAAAGCTTGCAAAAATCGATACTGTGTGTTTTCAGTGTAATTCTTATTATATAAATAGTTGGAATATATTGAATTTTAGTTGGAGGCATTCTACATTATTAAGTAGAAAGGAAGAAGACAAGGAAGGAAGAACTCAGGACGTAACTGCCTTGTACTAATCAATAATTTTAGTGCCCTTACATCATAAGCTGAACTCTGATAACAAGGTTTCCCATAAGTCTGATTTTTTGCAATAGATAATCACATGCTTATGCCACAGAAAAACTGTAGCTGTGTAGTATAGAACATGCTTTGCATAGAAAGTCCTAGGTTCCAACTTCTTTAGTTAAAGCTCAAGTAGCAGGAAGATTTCTGTTTGTGACTCAGACTTCCTGATGTATATGTTGAATACTGATTATCAGTGTGGTAACCAACACTACAGTAGACAGACAAATAATCTGATTTGGGGACTCTACAGACTGCCTGAAAGTGCAGCCCCTGAGAGCACTGGATTGGGGCCACAGCAACCGTACACCGCAGCCCCAATCCAGCACTTTGCCCTTCTAAAAGGAGCTGGCAAATGCTGCTCCTTTTTAGAGTGGCAAAAAGCCACCCTTGCTGTGGCAGTGGTGGCTTTTCAGCACTCCTTTGGTGCAGTGTGTATGTACGCTGCACCAAGGGAGTTGCCTGATGCCACCCACTATCTGTTTGGGTGGGTGGCATGACGGCAGCATTGGGGCAGAGTCAAGAGTGGCCAGCATGCAGTCACCATGTCCCAACTCCACCCCCAGGCCCACCCTTTTGGCCGGTCTGTATAGCCCCTTGGTAAAGCCATTTCTCATGTTAACTGGTTGTTGTTTAGTTTTTGCAATGTATAGTTTAATCACTATGTACTGTCCTTCAGAATCCTGGCATTCATGAGAAGCAACAAGTGTGCTGATGGCATTGGACTTCAAACATAATTTCTCTGCAGGTTCATGTATATGTTGAATACTGTGGTGGACAACATGAAACTCTGTGGGCCAACAGCCAAGGTACTGAAAGGGAATGTGTGTGCTGTTTGCTGTGTTCCTCCCACCAAGTTCCCACTTATCCCTATGTGAGGTAACCCAGAAGGATAGCAAAAGCCACTGAGTTGTGTCACAAAACAGTGACACACTCACCCCCATTCAGTTCCTGATGTAAATCATCAATCAATGTGACTAATGCCACTTCCACCCCTTAACCATGTCTGAAACCAGATTCTAATAGATCCAGTGGTTTCAAACCTTTGGTCCCCCAGATGTTATGGGCTTCAGCTCCCAAAACTCCTGAATGTTGACCAAGTTGGTTGGGGCTTCTGGGATCTGAAGTGCAAAACAAATGGAGGCTCAAATGTTGGGAACCACTGATCTGGACAATATTTCTCATCTAGCAATCCCTCATGTAATGTGCATGTAGGTTGATTCCTACACCTACACTGCAACACTTCTATGTCAATGTTCAAGACTAAACAATAAGTTTGATCAATAACAGCAATGACAAAAATATTTAATGTGTTGGCCAAACCTCCTTTTTCTGGTGATTCTATCATACTCAAAGGAGGTTTGGCCTTTCCAGATTTGAAGTTGTATTATTGGGCTAACTGTATGGTCTGGTTAGAGGAATGGGTAACTCTCGAAAATGAAAAGCTGTTAAACATAGAAAAAGATGGTATAGATTTTGGATTACATGCCTTTTTATGGTATGGGAAATTAAACAACAATAAGAACTTTGAAAACCATTACATTAGAAGATCTCTGTTGAAGGTATGGTTAAAAATTAAGAAACAGTTTT
>CM034703.1:66631155-66656418 GCA_020142125.1 Phrynosoma platyrhinos | reverse complement strand
AAAGGTAAAACAATACTTGAGAAAATTACGGAAATAAATTACAATAACAACTTGAGGAGTATATGTGTTAAAAAGATGAATGTTCTAAATTTTGGGTTTTATTTTTATGTGGAGAATAAAATTTTTGGTTTAATTTAGTATTGAAAGATTTTGGAAAGTGGAAAAATAAGGCTAGATAAAATCAATAATGAAAGAGTGAACAGTTAATGGGGATTAATCCTGGGAATAAGATATTAGATTCTTGCTTTAAATAATTTGTTTATGTTAAGAAAGGAGCACTTAAAAGAAATTGGATTAAAAAGTAGGATTAAGTTAACTGGGAAGACAAGAAAAAGAAAGAATATATAACAGATTCATAGGGCAATTGTATATGGACTATATCTTTTGCCACTAAAGACTACTACTTGTGTCTGAGTATTTGTACATTTACGTTTATATAGAAATGTCAGTGTGTTTTTTTATGTTAGGTATGATAGTGAAATGTATGAGCTATTTGTGACTGGATGTTGGATGTTTTTAAATGTTTATTGTGTGTGTTTTGTAAAATAAAATAAAAAAAATTAATGTGTTGGGGTAAAGCATTAAAAGGAAGCGAAAAAAAATATACAGAAATAAAGCACAGAGGTTTCATGTTTGTGTTTTAGAAAAGCTCTTACACACTTTTTTCCTTGTTGTATGATGTCTCAGTACTGTCAAGTACTGTCATTTATTGGATGAATACATTTCATGTTTCTTACCCGTTCACAAAACTAAGCTATGTCAACTGAAAATTTAATATTCATTACATATATTTTCCAGTGAATGACTTATCCACTCTCTGTTCAGTGATTTAAAAGTATATATAAATAACATATAGTGATAAAGTGAAAGAAAATGTGTGTGTTTATAGGAATTGTGCAAATTGTTTTATATAAAATATTAGTATTAAAATGTACAGTTGAAATGCACTGTAATAAAAACAAAGTATAGGGCTTCCTAAACTGTTTTCATTGCATATATGGTTTATTGTAATGCAAAAGTTATGATAGTATAAGTTTCATAAAAATATTCACAAAACTATTTGAAGTTCTTCCTTTATCTTTTCCTTTTCAGTAGATTTGTCAGCAAGCTCAATGAAAGGGGGGGGGGTCAAAGTTTGTTATTCTGACTAACTTATCTATTATTTCAAATATTTACCTTGTCTTTTCACCAAAAAAAAGTTCTAAAGGGATCTTACATAATTTTAAAAACAGGAATACAAAACAATCACAAAAAGACTACCAAATTAAACCAGAGAGATTACAACTGGCTAATCAACTTTTTGTTGTTGTTGTTCTGTGGCTTCAAGTCATTTCTGATTTATAGCAACCCTAGGGCAAAACCTATCACAGGATTTTCTGGGGCTGAGATTGTGTGACTTGCCCATGGTCACCTACCAAAATCTTTTTTTAAAAAAATCTCCCTTTAGAATATGATCCCTTCTTCTGAGAGCCATTTCCTCTGTGGCCAACAAAAGTGTATAGCAGTTGCATTCTGTTTGAAGCCCTTTAAGGTCATCCAGTGGATGATCAGAGAGAGCAGGATGATAGCCCCAGAATGCATCCATTAACTCAATCTGCTTCCAATTATCTTAAAAGAATTAAAGATGGAAGAGACATTTCACACCACATCTGTTGGGCTTAGGGCAATTTTAACATATAAAGCACTGGAGGAAATTATCTCCTAGATCTGCTTCTTGAGGCATTTGCTTCATGCTGGTCTAATCTGCACTGCATAAATAATGCAGTTTGACAATGCTTTAACTGCCATGGCACAATGCAATGGAATTCTAGGATTTGTAGTTTTGTGAGATATTTAGTTTTCATTGTCAGAGAGCTCTGGTGGCTCAGCAAACTACAAATCACAGGATTTTGTAGCATTGAGCCATAGCAGTTAAACCACCCCTCCCACCTACAAGGTTAGTAATCTCCCTTTCACACAAATTTAGAGATACACACAAAGCAGTAAGCATAATTTGTTTCAGGTCACTATGTAGGAAGGGATGTTGTCCAGCTTGTTTAGCAGATGAGCAGAGATAACCCATGTTTCTATGTCCATTTATTTTTCAATATATTTACACAGATAATTGCTTTACCAATAACTCCATCAGTTTATGGAATGAAGCTTCAGGGAAATGATAAATCCATTATCTGATCATTTCTCTCAATTCAATGTCAAGTAATAATGTGGCCAATTTAACACATTGCTATATAATGCAAAAGTCTGTTTTCTGTATTTCTACACTTTTTTTACCCCAAAGTGGTCTGTTGAAGGAATATTGTGTCCATTTTTTGGTGCAGATGTTAAGAAACACATTAGGAAACTAGATGAAAGGAGGCTGGCCAGGACAGTGCAGACTCTGGAAACCCAGTGCCATTAAGAATGGTTTAAAAAGCTGGATATATTCAGATGATATTAAAGGAAGGGCTATGATATTTATCAGCATGTACCTGAAGGGCTATTATGAAAAAGTTTGAACAGATTGTCATGTTTGTCCCAAATAGGGGATTACGTACTAATGGATAAAAACTGAAGGGAAACAGAATTTATCTATACATTAGAAGAAATGTGCTGTGACAGATCTGTGCACCTGCAATTCTAGTCTAGTGCTGTGTGACAAATTTCATGACACTGGTTTTTTTTCTTTATTGGGAGCTCCATTTGTGGTTTTAAATCATTTTAATGAGAAACCAGGATTATAGATTTATGAATGATAGATCCTTTCAGTTCCATTACCAACAAGGGCCCCTTTTACACTACAAGCTTACAACATTATGACTCCACTTTAACTGCCATAGCTGCATGTATGGGAACCTAGAGTTTATACTTTGGTGAGACACTAGAGAATTCTAAATACCCCTTATTTACTATAAATCTGTAAAATAAATTCCATAGGATATTGCCATGGCAGTTAAAGTATTATAATAATGATATGTAATGTGAAAAGGCCCCAGGGTAGCACATGGGTAAAGCCAACCTACAGATCTTCAAGAGCATAATCAACCCTAGTTTCCATTTCAGTACATTTATTTAATTAAATAAAAAGGAAGAAAGTAAGAAGAACAAAAATAGCCAGTTGCTTTTAAAATAGACTGTACCAATGGACCTTATTAGGTTCCTAGGAATAACTCAGCAAAGCAGTTTTCAGGGAAATATCACTGCAGGCCTTCATGGTATTGCTTTGTGGCTAATCTAGGCTATTCAGAAGAACAAAAAAGATTTTTCTTTTGCAAACAGGTATTTCTCTGGGAGATGGACAGCTCTCAAGAAAGAAAAAGATGAAGTTAGCAATCCTTGGAAAACATGTTCATGAATCTTCCAGTGCTTGAGTATCTATTCAACATAAGCCTGAGTCAGGAGGGGATTTTGCAGAATATCCTTTTGATTTTTCAAGATACATGACAATGGGAGAAGGTGGTGGTGGCAGTGGTTTAGAAGAAGATGGTGACAGAGAGCCAGTGTTACATAATGGTTTGATTGTTGCACTAAACCAAGGTTTGAATCCCTGCTCAGTCATGCAAACCCTCTAGGTCAGTGGTCCCCAACCTTTTTATTGCTGTGGACCGGTCAACGTTTGATAATGTTTCCGCGGCCCACTGGGGGGGGGGGGGTTGCAGCGTCGCGTTGATTATTAAATCAAAACAGATCAGTGGTCCCCGGTCCGCGGCCCGGTACCATTTGTTCTGCGGACCGATACCAGGCCGCGGACCGGGGGTTGGGGACCACTGCTCTAGGTGACCCTGGGCAAGCTTATCAGTTTAACCTTCTCTGAATAAATCTTGCCAATAAAACCCCATGAGTCTCTGTAAGTCAGAATCAACTTCCAGGGACACAGCAGACAGAATAATTAGTTGTCATCATGTCTGACAACTATCTGTTGTCAGTACTGGGGTGGATTAGGGCAACGTATTTAATCTATACCAAACAGAGGTGCTCTTGGGCAGTCAAAAGACAAATCAGGGAATAGGGACTCTGCCAGTGCTGGATGGATTACACTCCCCCTTAAATCTCACAGTTTGGGTGTTCTCACAGCTTGGGTGTTCTCCTGGACTCAACTCTGTGTCTGGATGCCCAGGTTTCAGCAATAGCCAGGAGTGCATTTGCACAGTTAAAACTAATTCACCAGTTGCACCTATTCCTTGAGATGTTAGATCTGGCTACAGTGTCACATGTTTTGATTACATCTTGTTTGGACTACTGTAACTCACCCTACATGGGGCTGCCTATGCAAACTGTTCAGAAACTTCAACAGGTTCAAAATAGGGAATGTCAATAGCTGTTCATTTCTGGGCAAAATTCAAAGTGTTGGTTGTGATCTATAAGGCCCTATATGGTTTAGGTCCAAACCATCTCAAAGACCGTATCTCTCCATATGAACCTACAAGGGAAGGCTTTCTTTCAGTCCCACCACTGGCACAGGCTCACTTGGTAAGGAAACAACAGAAAGCCTCCTCAATGGTTACTTCCATGCTCTGGGATTCCTTTCCACAGGAGACTAGGTTGGCACCCTTCTTGCTTTCCTTTCATCAGCAAGCAAAAATCTTTTTGTTTAAGCAGGCTTTTAGTATATCACCATGCCAGGAATCCTTTTTCATTTGAGTATGTGTTTTATTATTTTTGAGCTTTTGTATGTTTTAAAACAATTTTATATTGTTTTAGTTGTAAAAAAAATTGTTTTTGAGGTTGCACCAGTTGATTTTAACTGATTTTCTTCTGTGAGCTGCCTTGGGTCCCACTCAGGCAGAAAGGTGGCATATAGAAAATATAAATAAATAAATGTTAAAGCAGCATAAAAGACTACAATTAAAAACCACAGAATTTAAAAGCCATGTCTTGACTTGCCATCTAAGAATCTAATATTGGCACCAGTTGGACCTCCAAAGGTCTAATTAGGCATTCCACGACTGAATTACAACCCAATTGGGGTTCACCTTTCCCTGAGAAGGTTGAATTCATTGCATTTGACAATGGAAGGGATTGAAGGTAGTGAGCTCTCTGCTGCCAGTATTTCTGAAAAGATGCAAACACATAGCCATGTTAGTCTGGAAAATCAGTATGCAAAGGGATCTTGCAGCACATTTGAGATTAACTGTTAGATAGAAGTTGGTAGCCTAAACTTTCATAGACTTGAGCCTACTTCCTCAGATGCATTTGGTGGAGTGGAAAACCCAAGGATTGACCTATATAGTAGTCTATGTGTGAGAATGTCCATAGGACTCTCTTCGTCAGTTCATCACATCTTCCTTTTGGCTCCCACACTACATCCCAATAGTATTCATATGGTTATTTATGAACCTTGGCCTTAACCAACATCCTTGCCTTCACTTTATCCCCCACAATTCCATTATTAAAACAGAACTTTTCACCTCATCACTATATCAAAACACCACAGTTTTGCATTCCTATGGATTTCTCTCACCCACACTGCTATATAGATCTCTCCCTGGGCTTTCCACTCCACCAAGGCTCAACTCTACAAAAATTATCCTACTGGCTTCTATCTATCAGCTAGTTTCAAAGGTGCTGCAAGACCCCTTTGTATTCTGAAAAGAGTGGACAGCTATCTGCTAGGAATAGTGTAGAGACAGAGAAAGTGTGTCTCTCTTAATATCATTCAACTGTAGCTCCAAGCATTGCCCAATATTGGCTATGCTGACAAAGGGAGTAGCAGTCCAACACCATCTGAAATGCCACACTTTGCCAACCCCTGATGTATAATGCATAATTCCTGGACTAGATAATCTCCAAGATTCTGTGCAGCTCTGCCATTCTGTGAGTTAATATTACAGATTAAACCTCTACCATATTCAAGGATCCTTTTAAGGCCTGACTGAAGATTCCCTCTTGGCTTATCAATAGTAAGGAGAAGGTGTTTAACAGTGAAGCCTCTGTGCTAAAAGTTAGAATAAAGTGATTGTTCAGAATTCCAAGATACCTGGCCAAAATCCCATCCATCCTTGATTGTAGATCTTCTGCTTGGTATTTTTAACAAGGCTGCCATGATAAATCCATCTAGCCCAAAATATTTCAAAAAGAGAAAACAACCATATATTTATTTAAATAAATTGTAAAATATGGAGTGTGCAGGTGGATGGTTGACATGAAAGGTTTATAAATTTATGAACAAAGTGGGGAAATTGGGCAAAAAGAGAACTCTATGCTTCCCCCACAGATGCACTATTGCAGTTTTCATGGGCAATTTTAAAATTGATGGGCAATAAGGTCAGAATAGACAAAATAAAGCATTTCATTTATAGATCTCCCTGCCATAGAAAATGAAGATGAACACTGGGTATAAAAAAGCGTTTAGAGAAATGTATTGAATCTAGACCTGCTAATTATTAGGATGGTTCAATGGCACCTCCATGTCCAAAGGTGGTATATTACTCAGCACCAGTCATGCACCACTTGATTGACCAGATACCAAAACAGATGGACCTTTGTTTTGGTCCTTCAGGATTTTTCTTATGTTCTCAAAAATAATTCACTAGATTTATTAAATAATTAATTTTAATATATGCAATTATTCCTACAGCAAGTCTTGTAGAGTCCAAAAAGGAGCAAGACAAGGTTGTCCCTTATCAACATTGTTGTTTTTAATAGTGAATAAAGTTCTGAATAGAAAAATAAGAGGAGATGAACAAATAAAAGGTGTGCATATAAAAGACATAACTCTAAGCTAAAAGCTTTTGCAGATTACTTAGTAATATTTTTTTTAAAAAAGCCCATGGAAAGCATTGATGATTTGAATATGATTTTACAAGAATGCAGGAAGAGGTTCAGCTTTAAGATGAACCAAGATAAGACTGATTTTAACTAATAATTTTACTAAGATGGAATAAAATATATTATATGATAAATCAGGATTTCATATTGTGAAAAAAGCTAGATATCTTGGAGTATATGTCAAAAAATCAAATTTGTTTTTAAAAAAGTATGCTTAAGTTTGGTATGAAATAAAAAAAGACCTACAGAAATGGAAATAGTTAATCATGCCATTATTGGGTAGGATATCTAGAGTTAAGATGAATGTTTTGCCTAAAATGCTGTTTTTGTATCAATCAATTCCTATTTTATTAAATGATGTTCTATTTAAACAGTGGCAGAAAGATGTGTCTTCTTTTACCTGGCTAGTCAAGAGAAACCAAGGGTAAGATTTAAGATATTACAACATAAGGGAGAAAAGAGGAGGTTTGGGCCAGCTGGATTTAAGAACATATTAGTCTGCACATTGATATGGTTGAAAGAATGGATAACTTTAAGCCAAAGCAGACAGGCAGGAAAAAGTGACTCAATCCTGCATTTGCTGAAAGACGGTTGAAACCCTGCTGTCCACACAACCTGCTCCTAAGATGGGCTGAACACCCACAGGCAGCCCACAGGCAATAAGCTGCATTGCATTGTTTGTTTTTGTTGCCTCTCCACTATGCATGCACACCATTGCACAAACACATTACTTGCAACCTCCAATTACCTCCCACATTCTGCCTAAATGTCATTCCATTGGATACTGACCCCTTTGATCGGCCACAGTTGCATGTGCAATGCCCCACCAATACAAGGTATCAGTGCATCAGTGTGCTGAGTGATACACTGGCAAAGCACAATCATGGAAGCCTCCCTACATGCCCCTTTCACACCCCCTTCACCCCATACTCCCATATTGAACTGTCTGGTTTGTGTATGTTGCAATTACAGCCATTGGAGTTGTTGCACTTTCACTTTTTTGCTTTGGCGCAGCCATGCGCTGGCACTAGGCTGTTTATATGTAGGTGCAAAGATGTGCATTTTCCACATTAAGTCATCTTGTGCATTGTCTAAACACCCTACCTTCAAAGCAGCTGGAAGCCACTTTATTTTGCCTGTATGTTTTGACTCAATGTGAAATGAAAGCTTGTTGCAATTACAATGTACAGATCTGAACTCTGGATTACATAGGGCCTTTGCAGACTCCTAGAAATAGTGCAAATTGAGTCCACTTTAACTGCCCTGGCTCAGTGCTAGGGAATCATGGGAATTGTATTTTTTTTCTGAGACATTGAGCCTTCTCTGTCAAAGAACTCTGGTGCCACAATAAACTACAGTTCCCATGATTCCCTAGGGAGTCAGGGCAGTTAAAGTGGACTCAGTTTGCACTATTTCTGGCAGTCTGCAAAGGCCCTTAGTTATTTATGTTATGAAAAAGTTAAGGTAAACTCAAATGTTAACAATCAATATGTGAGAACATCTTTATTAAAGATTTAGCATAAATATAA
Source organism: Phrynosoma platyrhinos (assembly GCA_020142125.1). Taxonomy (NCBI): domain Eukaryota; kingdom Metazoa; phylum Chordata; class Lepidosauria; order Squamata; family Phrynosomatidae; genus Phrynosoma; species Phrynosoma platyrhinos. Next base: position 66,648,145 of record CM034703.1, on the reverse strand, counting down.
AATTAGGTTCCATTCCAGTTTGACTATTTGGTGTTCTCCTATAGTAGCTTTTTAAAAGAGAAAAATATATACAAAAGAGAAATGATTGACTTATAATAAAAATCTGTTGATAGTAATCAATGTTGATTGAAATTAAGGGAGGAATTGGACTCCAAAAGTCATGTGTAAAACTAGTTTGCTTATAGACAATTAAGTTAAGGATTTAAAATGTGTAAAAAATCAAGAATTTAAAATGACAAATCTGGGTTTGAATCTATCTATCTATCTATCTATCTAATGAACACTTGATTGCTAATATATATATATATATATATATATATAGAGAGAGAGAGAGAGAGAGAGAGAGAGAGAGATTTGAAACAGAAGGGGGACAGGTGAAATACTGTATGGTGAAATGAGCTCAAAATATTGGTTCCCCAATTCAAATGAGACAATGGGAAAGTAGGTGGACAAAGAGTCTGAAAATTACTTTAAATTATGATCTAAGGGATAAATTTTATAAAATGATGTATACATGGTATAACACCAGATAGATTATCAAAAATGTATAAGAATAGTTCAAACAAATGTTGAAAATGTAAACATTAGATAGGGCCTTTTTTCATATGTGGTAGACCAGTGATAAGACACTGTAATGCTGGACTCAAATTCATTCAGTCCTAAAGGACATACTTAATATCAAGATTCAGATGAACTCAGACATTTCGTTGTTTTGAATGTTTCTTCAAAATGGGAAGAAATATTAAAAGACATTAGCATATATGATCACAGCAACAAGATTAATATATGCTCAGAGATGGAATGACACTGATATGCCAATACAAGAAGATTGACTGATGAAAATGATTGCTGAAATGGACATATTGATAATGTTGTTAATTTGATTAAAAAGAAAACTTTGAATAAAGAAATATTGGGAATTGTTCATTACATATTTGCAGCCTCATTGGGGATGTGAATCAGGATTAAGTTTTGTAAAATAAACGGCCTTTGTAGACTGCTAGAAATAGTGCAAATTGGGTCCACTTTAACTGCCCTGGCATAGGGAATCATGGGAATTGTATTTTTTTCTGAGACATTGAGCCTTCTCTGTCAGAGAGCTCTGGTGCCACAATAAAATACAGTTCCCATGATTCCTTAGCACTGAGTCAGGGCAGTTAAAGTGGACTCAATTTGCACTATTTTTGGCAGTCTGCAAAGGCTCAAAGTTGGTATGTTGTAGAATCATAAATATATTGTCTTATATAAGGAGGGTTATATTTCTCTACTATATATGTAGAGAAAAAGTAGTATATATATCCATCACTGGGTGTGGGGGAGTCAATGGTGTATTTAATTTTTCTTCAGTAGTTTAGTTTAGTTTGTTTTGTTATTGTCTGTGTTTTAGATATATCTATAAAATTTGAAATTGTGTCTAGGTTTAATAAAAATTATACACAGAGAGAGAAAGAGAGAGCAGGTATGTGTCATGAAAACAGCTAGGTTTCCAGTGTACATCAAATACCTTGGAATCCATGGGCTATTTCACCATCTTTTTAAAAAGTAAATTGTTTAAGTTCAAATCCACACCTTTTAAAAAAGTTTTTAAAAAACAATATAATTATGGAACATTTTATGTCAGTATTGAATCATTTGAAGTACAAAGATTTGTTTTAAAAGAAATATGAACATTGTCATGGAAATGCTTCCTCATTTAAATTTCAAATGCTGGGGTCACTATAAACATTCACAGTTGTGAGCAGATGTTGCTATGAGCTTCATTCACTTTCGCTGTTGTGAGAACATAATAAAAGAATTCTATCTGAAGGGAATGTCAAAACTGAAAACTGCAGCAAAAGAAGAAGAAAACATCAGAGGGAGTTGATCAGTATCTCACTGTCTGACCCAAATGCAAACTTGCTTTATTAGCTCTCCTTTGCTGCCATCATCTTATATCATATCAGCTATTTAGAGAGATAAATTCTTCTTACTGGAGAAGCCAAAGACTTACCATGCATATAGCCCCTTTCTCATCACTTTTTCTCATCATCTTGTGTTCTGAATAGATATGTTAAAATGTCCACCTGTTCAAAATCATATACAATAAGTTTATAAAGACTGAATAGGTAAAATACAACAAAATGAGAAATGAGATCAGAGTCATTATAATTAAGGGGCTGAACAGACCAGCATTTAATGCTGGCCACAGGGAAGAGTGAGGGTGTGGCATCTGCACTCTTCATGCCCCAACGCCGGTCTCATGCCACTGCCTAACTGAACAGTGGCCTTTGGTGCACCAAAGAATCTCAGAAAAAGTGGAGCCACCATGGTAAAAGTGCCTTTTCCCTGGTTGCTCTGGCCCCAATCCAGAGAAGAAAAAGGGTGGTAGGATGCTGCTCTATTGTCTCTCATGCTCCTTGATTCGTGTTTGGATACTGCGTTTGGTGGTCCCTATGTAGACTTGTCCGGTAAACGGTAAACTCCTGCGGCTGTGAGAGGGTCTCTCCCTCATATACATTCCTCATATACATTCCTCAAAATTTCATATACATTCCTCTGTATTCAATACAAAGCTGATATCTTTAAGAAAAGAGATAAAACAGTCAAATAACATGATTCAAAAGCAAAAGGACATTCACATTGACCTCTGGTGATATCTTGGATCTGGAAGAATTCACAATGAAAATAAAATCCTGATGAAAAGCAATGACTAGCCCTAAATCCTCTACAGAGTACTAATAATACCGCTTATACTTAAATGTCTTTATCATTCTTAAGGTCATGGGCTTTCATGAAAAAAAATTATTTAATGCTTATGCTTCATTCCAGTTTCAAGGAACATCCAACACTTAAACTGCTTCCAGTTACAGTAATAGTAGATTAACAGCATGATCTTATATATAAAGTGAACCCACTGCTATCAATGGAATTTGCCCCCTAATAAGAGTGCACAGAATTTCAATCCAATATTCAAATTTGAATTTGACACACCCAAAACACAATTGGAGGATTAGATACAATAAAACTGCCACACAGATTCTATGTTAAATTTACCTTTAAAACAGCCACTGAAATTATCTAAGGTCATCCAGGGACAAATAAACTACATCCAAAAGTACTGAAGGAATTTGCAGGTATAATCTCAGAGACACTTGTAATCAGCTTTGAGAATTATTGGAGGACAGGACTGATCCCAGCAGAATGGAGAAAGTCAAATGTTCCCTTTTTGAAAAACGGCAAAAGAAGACCTGAGCAACAACTGCCCAGTCAGCTTGATGTCAATACCAGGAAAATTCTAAATCATTAAAGAGACAGTCTTGTGCAGTTAGAAAGTAATGTTGTGATTACTAAGAAGCATCATGGGTTTCCCAAAAACAAGTCATACCAAATTAATCTTGCCTCTTTTATTGAGTTAAAAACTTAGTAGAGCAGAGAAGTAGTATGTCTTGATTTAAGCAAGGTTTTTGACAAAGGAAATTATCACACAGCTTAAAAAAGTAACTTACCTCTCCCAAGTTGAAGTCTTATTCAGACTGCAACTGGGTTCTACCACATGGATTTTGCTGCCAAATCTGCCTGACGAGTGCAGACAGGGTTCAGCCCGGGTCCCAGGAGTATTCAGTATGCTGCTTTTCAAAGTTGAACTTTGAAAAAAGGCTTGTTGAGTGCTCCTGGGACCTGAGCTGCAGCCTGGCTTCACTCAGCCAGTGGATTCGGCGGCAAAATCCATTTAAAGCTGTGTGCCAATCTCCAAGATCTTTCATGATATTCTTGCAGGCAAGATCATGAACTGTGGGCTATTGTTAGATGAACTGGTTGACTGACTTGAATCTATAGAGTACTTACTAATGGCATCTCTTCGTCATGGAGAGAAGTGACTACTGGGGTGCTTCAGAGTTCTGTCTTGGGCCCTATGTTGTTCAACACCTTAAGAAATGACTAAGGCTGCAACCACACTGCAGAAATAACCAGTTTGACACCACTTTACTTGCCATGGTTTAATGCTATGAAATTCTGGGATTTGTAATTTTGTGAGACATTTACCCTTCTTTATCAAAGAGCTCTTTATCAAAGATGCCCCAAGGAGCTACAGTTCCCAGAATTCCATAGCATTTATCCATTGCAGTTAAAATGGTGTCAGACTGGATTATTTCTGCAGTGTGGATGGAGCCTTAAATGGTTGAAGAGCTGCTTATCATATTTATAGATGACACCAAATTGTGTTCTTTCTAAATTATATCTAGAGCAAAGAAAGGAGCCTATAACTTGCAGGCCTGAACTGTCCTGTGAAGGTTCCCCCATTAGCCTTGCTAGATCCCAGGGCCTAGCAGTGTTCTGGTTTTCATCATGCATCTCCAAGTGGGAGACAAGGTATACATTTGATGAGTTCAGCTCTGGGCAAGCAAAAATGTGCAAATTTTCCAAATCAATTAGTAGACCAGTGGCTTGCTACTATCTGTCAAGCATTCTTGATTTTTTCTGCAACTTGCAAAGACTCTCTAGGAATCTATGTATTTACTTAATCAGCTTCTCCCTTTCTGCCTAGTCATGGTGGCACCAGAGATCGCCCTCTGCTCTGAATAATTCAGTAACAGTTTTTAACAAAATTGGAAATGCTAAGCACCTACATGCCGTTTTCTCATAGTTACACAGAATAAGAATTTGCACAGAATTCCTAATACTAAGATTTTTTTCGGTCTACTCAGAAGTAAACTTCTGTGGGGCAACCCTCAGAAATAAACTAGATCAAATAATTTACCAGCTCCTTTCACCAGTGGTGTCACCAGTGCAGGGGACTGCTGGGGAGGGCAGTGTCCTCCTCCCCTGCTGCTCACCTCTCATGCTTTGTTGCAGGGCCAGCTCCCTCCCAGGAATGGGGCTGGGCAGTGGCAAAACCACGAGGGGTACACTTGCCTCTCCACTGTAGAGGGAGAAGGACCCCACCAGGGTGTTACACCTCTTGTGGGGTGTTACACAGTGTGGTCCTTACTCCCCACACACTCCCACTGATTCCACTGCCCTTCACAGAGCTCACTGCCTCTCTCTTATCAGTTGACAGGATGCAAGAACTTTTTACTAAGAATGGGTGCCTTTTGTCAGTACTCAACAGGGAAAAGTCCCTTTTCCTGCTGGGGCTATGGCAAGGCCCATGGAAGAAGCAAAAAAATCAGACTGGGGAACCCCCCAACCAAATTCAGCCCCAAAGCCAGAGGTTTCTCATGCTTCTATTATCTCTCCTTGGCTTTGGGACCTGACACAGTGACCACATGCACTTCAAAATTTACTACTCAGCCATTGCTATCTATGGACTACAATGCTATTGAGTGATGCTTAGCTGTTTTTCCTACTGGATTTTAAGGATCTGGCCATCCATTATATTTTAGGACCCACCTGTAATAGTTATTTAGACTGAAAGAGATATGTTGTGGTGCACTGACTACAGTGCTATTTATTACATCATTTGTTGGCAATCTTAATGGCTCTACTTGACAACCCTCTTTATGAGACAGACTCGGCAGTAAAACTTGATTGTATGGGACATACCAGGCTGCCCTTTATAAAAATGCAATCATCACATTACCTTTATAAGATACCAATTATTCTGCTGAAAACTCACTCTAATTAATCACTCATACAACACATAATGGTAACAAATAATGATAGGGCATTATTGTAACATGAAACCATAGAAAGGATGAATTTGCACTAAAAACTTTTGCAACCTTTATGCTACTATTTTTTAATGAGCAGGCGTGTGCATTTTCAGAATTTTTATTTACACCTATTTCAGCAGATGGTGGTAGCCTTTATCATCTGCTCACTTATAGCAATTAACTGATAGCATGTGAACTTTCCAAAGTTTATTTCTGTCCATGTGTATGCATTGATGGATGAAGTTTGAAATATGGACAATTCTCATATGGAACTAGATAGTTTGGTGCTATAATTAAAAATTAAAAACATCCACATGCAATTGATTTATAATACAATCAAAGGTTTTTGTAAAACCCATTACCACCTATCATTGCATTTGAGTGCAGTAACACTGACTAAACAGTATATGTATAAAATAAACAACGTATTTTCCACAGTCTTTAGTGAACATTGAACTAGCCATTTAAAAAACAAAACACAAAATTTTAATTTTTAGAAGCTGGATAGTTTCTCTTAGTTCCCTGACAAAAGCCTTGAAGAATCAAAGAGCTGAAACTGTTCTACCAATTCATGGGAGTCACTTTACTTTGATTTTCCTCCCCAAATAAGACTACCCCAGACATATGCAGTTCAGTATTTGGTTGTTTAACATACTGCCAGTTCAGGCTTATAAGTTATCAGAAATCCTTGTAAAAGTAGATCTTCCATGCTAATGTGTCTCTGGCTCTAATATTTGTTCATATGAAGCTACGCGATCTGAGTCAGATCATCTAGCTCAGTAGTATTAATTCTGATTGATAGCAGTTCTTTGGGGTTTCAAGTTAAATCTTTTCCTAATCTTACCTGGATATTTTTAATATTCCCATGTAGTCTCCCATCTAAGTACTAAGCAGGCCTGATCTTATTTTGCTTCAAAAGGCTGTGTAAAGGGTGGTATGAGCTTCTTCTTGCTGCCTGCTTTCAAGTCATTTCTGACTTATGGAAACAATAAGGCCATCATTTCATGAAGTTTCTTGGCAAGATGTGGTCAGAGGAGTGGGATACCTTTGCCTTTCTCTGAGGCTGAAAGAGTGTGATTTGCCCTAGGTCACCCAGTAAGTTTCCATGACCAAATGGACATTTGAACTCTGGTCTAGCATCCAAACCACTATACCACACTAGCTCTCTTAGTATGAGCAGGCCATCCAAGAATCTGACAAAAAATTGCAGGAAAATATTCCAGAGACACAGACTTTGGAGGACTGGTCTGGACAGAAGTGTAATACTGGCCTTTGTCCTCTTCTCTTTCCTCTTTCCATTAACTTATCACAAGGAAACTCTGTCTCCTGGCCCAGCTCTGCATGCTCCTTCTGTGAACTCCTGAAATGACCTCACATCACACACTTTCTAATGACCTTTTATATCCATTTGTTTCATAACATGTGGAGAGACCGCTGTGGGTTGTTTGTTTGCTTTTAAAATAAATCATCAGGTAGACCCAGTCAGTGAGAACAGCCACATGCAAACAACCCCATAGTTCTAACACTTGTGAGACACAGGCAAACATTTTAATTTAAAATGAGACCCACTTATCTTGACAGTAGTAAGTGCTAACATTTAAAAAGAAAAGAAAGAGTCAGTCATGGGCAATCAACAAATCATCAGTGTGATTTCATGGCAATTTATGAAGCCCATGTAACCAAAGTGCACTAATTCATGAGCATGTCAAGGCAAGGCTTAGAAAAGGATGTGAAGTGAAAAGAAGCAGAAATCATATGTCAGGAGAAAATAGGCAGGCCAAAAAGTCAACACACCCCTCCCCATGCAAGGCCCACAACCAAGTCAGAAAGCTTTAAAAACAGAATTCTACTCCAAACAAAATGATTATAAATAAATAATTTTATGGTCTACTGGAACACTAACACTTTGAAGGCAGGGTTGTCCGAATCCAGCAGGTCTATTCATCATCCTGTTAGTAAGAGCCCTTTGTGACAGTAGTTTTTCTGTTGAAAAACAGTGTGTGTTCTATCCAAAACCAAAAAATTTCTGTGCATCTTTCTTGTAGTGACAGGACAGACAAAGGCCATGCAAACACAGTGAGTCTCACACCAGCCAGCCCTCTCTTTTTCTGTCAGATCTTTTTTTTAAAACAAAAAACAAAACAAAAAATGGAAATTAAGTGAACTGATCAAAGAATACATTCATAAGTTCTCAACTTTGTCCTCAAGGTTGTGAAGGTGTAATTTCTCCCCATTCTCTGGTGCTCTGAAGAAATTCCAAAGATTTTTTGTTTTTATTTTTTTATTTAGGACATTTTAGTCCCCCAAATCCTGTTTTGTTGCAAAATCCACACAGAGATGGATTGTGCGCCTGCACAATTGTTAATAGTATCCCCAAATTTCAGTTACTTGCCATGCAGCTTTTTTCTTTTTTAAAAAGAATCCTTTAAAAAACTTCCTTTAAAAAAAACACACACAAATCTATTGTTTGTTGCCATTGAGCTAATTTTTATCTGTCACTACAGCCTTCACTGTTACTGAATCATTAAACCAAATGCAAGTTCTTAATATTTTTGCACATCACATATACTCCTAATAGATGGAACAAATTTTCTAGATCAGGACTGAACTTTAGTTCTGAGCTGCAGATATTTCATATCTGAAATTAAGTGTCCTCCCTTTTAAATGTTGCTGCTGAAATTAAACAAATACAGCATTTAACCAATATGAAGAAGCACTTATAGGGAAACCCTGCCAGTCAAATTTCTGCTTGTTATTCACAGAGTGTGAAATTGTTATTTTGAAAACAGTACATTAGTTGTTAAGCATTAATTTTGATGAGTAGTATAACACAGGGTGAGCAGATGTCCTCTTCTTCCTACATTTTAACATTCTGTCCAGGGGCCTGGGAAAAATCCCAAAATGTCCTCCACTCAGCCTGCTGAGCTGGCTGAAGCAGACAATCCCTGGTTCCTCCTTCTTTCTCTAGACTCTGCTGTTAGAACTGCAGCTGCATAGGTACGGCAGAACTCAAAAGGGCACAGGACAGAAGTGTCCAACCAAGAAATAAGTGTGTGTACAGTAAATGGAGCTTATGGAAGTAAGTAGGAGCAAAAGGAGAGGAGAGAGGCTTCAAACAACCCCACAACAGTAGAGATTTGCCGGATTTATATTTACAATAGTGTTTTTAGCTTTTATTTTGTAATGTCCTACATTTTTCTTGAATGCCCTACATTTTGCAGTGCCTTGTCATCCTTTCTGGTTATGACATCTGGTCACCTTGGTGTAACATGCTCTGAGCATGATACTGTGAATATTGTCAGTTTTTTTTTAATGACAACTAAAACACTTCAAATCCATCCTCAAAAGTAAGATTTCTACTATTAGGAATAAGCATTACTCAACCTCATTTTTGTTAAAACATTTAAAAGTAATGCCATTACCACTTGTTTTTGTTTTTAAGCATAACAATTAAGCACTTAATTTCTAATGTCTTATTTGGAGCTCTGATTAAGTTACTGATTCAATCACAAAGCCCTTCCAAGGAAATTGGAAGAGAGATCAGAAGTGTGAACTGTGAGGTCCACCCTGAAATTTGCAGCACAACAACACAGCTCAGGGGACACCAATCTTTGAGGTTCAATCTGTGGGTGGAGACAACATCTGGTCATCGAAGGATAGCATTAAAGTTTGCTATCTTTCACACAGATTGGAACTCACTGGAAAACTTTGGAAGGTGAAGTCTCATTACTGAATGTCCTTGCACATTTCAGACGATGAATTCACTATAGGTCTGGTTTATTGTCAGAACCATGATTTTATATGCCATATTTTAAAGAAGCAGCCTGAATGTTATTTTGATGAGAAATGGAATTGATTGCATACATATGGAGTAGCCAATGCTCAGAAGTACCCCCTTCCAGTCTGGATCATTACAGTGCAACTGAACATTAATCTGTATTGGTATTAACACAGCAAGGAACATCATAAAAGGGTTTCTTGCCAGTTAGCCTCTGTACTTTAGAGATAATAACAGGGACTTGAGAGTCTATCCGAATATCATTGCACACACAAAGATTAATGTTGCCCTTCAGGGATCAATCCAATCTTCAAAATTATTGTCACCTAAGATTCAAGGAGGATACAAGAGGTTCTGTGTTCACTTGTTCATAGTTTTTCAATATATTAGCAGAACTCAGTAAGAAAATCCTAGCAAAATAAACAACAAAATGAACAGTGATTTCATATGATTGAGCAGTTCACCTGAAAAAAGGTTTACATTCTCTGTACAGTTTAGATTGACATTGCACATACACTTATGTAGCAGTACATCCCATTGAGCTCAATTATTAATCTTTCAAATACCCCTCCATGGGATTGTGTTGTACATTTTTATCATGGTTGCAGCACAGTGTCCCACAAAAGTGAAAAACAGCAACAAAGAGCACTTGAAGGTATAATCTGAAGTCACTTGAAAAATAAGTTATACTGAAATCAGTGCAGCCACTGGTTTCAGGTGGCCATCTCACTCAGATGAAAGTATTTCTTAATCTAATGACACTTGAATATTAATGCAGCATGAATTATTGTTCTTGAACAAGTCTGCATCATGAAATTTGTATATGTAGGGCTCAGAGTATTCATATACTAACCATCATTACTTTTGGCTTCCCAGTTACTTTTTCCAGATTAATCTTTCAGCTCATATAGAGTGTACAGTTGGATTGTGTATTCTGCACCTCTTTGTCTCCAGTCAATATTGTTGTGTGCCTTCAAGATATTCCTGATTTATGGGGACCCTGAGAACATATCATGGGATTTTCTGGGGATGAGAGAGTGTAACTCACCAAGGGTCACCCAGTAGGTTTCCATGGCCGAGCAGAGATTCAAATCATGGTGTCCAGAGTCACACTCCAGAGCAACACTCAATCTACTACATCACACTGGCCCTCTCCATATGTCCAGTTTATGGTCTGGACACCCTGTGGGTAAAAAACAGAAAACAAGCAGAATTATTTCCATACTATCATATGGTCAAATAGCTGTAATCACATAGATTCTCCTGTTACCTTCAGTAGAATACATACAAATTTAGATCATGACCTAATTCCATGATTTTGCTCTTCCTTCTAACATCTTCTCTCACCTTGGACTGAACATGTTAAAAACCTTGCTATGAGATTATTATACATTATAAATTACAATGTCACGTTCCATGCCAACATATCGTTGTGGCTAAGTGTTGGGCAAAGACAAGGCACCAAGTTTCTATTTAACCATGAAATTCACAAGGTAACATTGTGACAGTCACTATCTCAGAATAGCTTACTTCACAGTGTTCCTGTAGAGTAACCTTCCTCACATAATTCAAAATAAGGAGAAGACACCTTGTGCTCCTTTGGAGGAAAAACTAGGGTATTAATGTGACAAATAAATGAGTATTAATTCTCAGAGTTACACAGAATGTACCGTATGCATAAACCATCAACAGCTATGATGGGAGAATGGGGAGATATCTGGTGTATAACACAACAGGAACCAGGTTTGGTTTGAACTCTGAATGACACACACTGAAATAGAAAGATGATACATTTCTGAAAGCCCCAAATATCACAAATCATCATGAAGATCATAAACACAGCAAACCCTGCCACCAGTATTCCATTTTCCTCCTTAAAAAGTCTATCAAGGAAGGGATATTGAGTATGTTTTGATCATACAGACTGAAAAGACAATGTCTAGCTATACTGAGCACATTATTGATGTATATAGTATTCAGAGAGAAACCAGTTTGGCTGAGTTTGTTTTGCTTTTGATCAAATTGCCAAAAAAGCAGAAAATCATCTCCCATCCTCTATCCCACTTATTATTCTTTACAATTCCACCCTTTTCATTGGGAATGGGCTTCGACTCCAGACTAAACTTGAATCGTGACTTCCATCAGCCCTGCTTTATATATGATATGTTCATCATACAGGTTAAACAGATAGGATGATAAAATGGAGCCTTGCCTTACTCCCATGCCAATTGGAAATCATTCAGTTTCTCTATATTCTGTCCTGGCAGTAGCTCTTATCCTGACTACAGGTAACACATCAGGACAATGAAATATTGTGGCACACCCAGTTCTTTAAGAATGATCCAAACGTTTTCATGATCTACACAATCAAAGGCTTTGCTATAATCTATAACGCTGAAGATCATTTTCTTCTGAATATCTTTAGTTGAATTATGTTTGCAATATAATTTCTAGTGACTTTTCCTTTCCAGAACCCAGCTTGGCCATCTGACATTTCTTGCTCCATATATGTTAAAAGTCTTTATTGTAGAATTTTGAGCATCACTTTGCTTATATGGGACATTAATATAATAGTTCTGTGGCTACTGCAATCCCTGGTGTCCCCTTTCTTGGGGATAAGAATGCATATTAAGCATTTCCAATCTGTGGGACATTCTTTTGTTTTCCATATTTGTTGACAGTTTTTAGTTAGAACTAGAGTGGATTCTGTTAGTTTGCTACCCCTCACACTTTGCCTCCTAAGGGCACACCAGATTTGGTTTGCAACTCGTGTTTGTAGAAAGCATTACGTTTTGATTTAGACATCATGGAGAAACTGTGGTTTAACAAACCCATGAAAAAAAAACAAATGATATTATGAGAGCACTGGAGCTTGCTGATCTTTCCTACTCCAATAAACTTTAGAGCCTTTGCAGACTGCCAGAAATAATGCAGATTGAGATCACTTTAACTGTCCTGGCTCGGTGCTAAGGAATCATGGGAATTGTATTTTTTCTGGGACATTGAGCCTTCTCTGTCAGAGAGCTCTGGTGCCACATTAAACTTCAGTTCCCATGATTCCTTAGCAAGGAGCCAGGACAGTTAAAGTAACCTCAATCTGCATTATTTCTGGCAGTCTGCAAAGGCCCTTAGTTGGGTAGACCAGGAACATTACATCTCAAATGAGCTATTGGGGGCCCTCTGCCTCTTTAGGAAATTGAGTATTAAATCAACTCCTAAATCTACACAATGGTCAAATGCATTCTGTGTTCCTTGAACAGTACTGCATTAGACTACATGACTCATGGGAACTGTTCCTCATTGAGGTGAAACTGTTTTTGTTTCTGACTAAAGTTATGCTATAGTCAGAAAAGAATGTGTATGTTGAAACATTAGCTATCTTGTTTTCAAGGGACAATATGCAGATGAGTAAATCACTCCAAAGAGGGCTGTTTAACATCTCAAGGCAAATTTGTAATCTCTGTGTACCAGTAATGGAGCTGTAAATTGAATTCATTAGCTAAAATTACAGCATTCCTAAAGCTAATGATACACCCAGAGTACTGCCACCTTGCAGAAAGAACAGAAATAATATGATTTGTGCTTCTACACATTGTTTTGATAGCCTGGAATTATCATAATTAAGTATGGTAATAATCTAGTAATTAACAGCAATTTCTTTTATCACTACAGGAATGGCACAACACAAACTGCACTGACCTATAATTCGTGTTGCACAAGTCCTGCATCTGTTCACACTGCTGTAATTACCCTTCCAGTCACCTAAAATATTACTTATCAGTTACTCATGGGATGAGGGAGAGGGAGGAGAGGGATGGCAAACACAGATAGCATGATCACTTCTTTTTTCATTATTCTACTAAATTAAAGGTCAGAATCATGGGAAAGGCTAACAAGAAGTGACAAGTGCATTAGCTCTATCATTTCTTCTTTGATAAGCACTAGGGAATAGAAATGTATGAAAATGAAAATAATTAAAAATATTACAACTAATGTTGCCCTTGTGCTTTCATTCTTTTGCAGTGTAATTAAAGAGCAAGAGAGAAAACACTGAGGAAAGTGAACAGTGGCTCATTTTTTGCACTAAATATACAAGAAATTCCATCAATCTTAGGAGCCTTTTGCACAGCTTTTCAAATCAGCTTACCTCTCCTGGGTCCATCCCGGGTCTATCCCCGCTACGAGGAGTGCTCCAGCAACCATTTTCTTAAGCCAGAAAACTCCTGGCTTCAAAAAGAGGCATGCTGAGCGTCTCTGGGAGCAGGGATGGACTCGGGCAGCAGATCCAGCAGCAAAATTGCTGTGATAATATCAAGATACCACCCAAATTAAAATTTGTGCTGAGAGAGCTAAGCCAATTTGAAAAGCCATGCAATAAGCTTCTTAATGGAAACTATGCACATAAGCCAACAAAAATCATGAACAGTACAGCTAAAAGATTTGCTGCATGAGCCCGTCCTCAGGTTTGGTCTGCTAGGTGGGATGAGCCAGGGTAGTCAATCTGTTTTTTCAATAACACCTTTCCAGCAACAGTCAACTACTGCCAGTGTAACCCTTGCTGTCACATCACCACTTGTGCAAGGAGGAAAATGCTGGCAAAACTTCACATAAAGAAAGATCAGGTAAATTGATTTGTGTCTTTATCCCATCAGATGTCTTCTCCAGAAAAGATGAACTTTGGTGTTCAGAACCGGAGACTTATAGGGACTGATTCTGCAAACCTATAACACTGCAAATAACTGAGGATGCTCCCCTGGACAGAGACAATTTAGTTACAGAGTTCAAACAGGAGTCTATGAGAACACTGAAACTTGAAAAGATGAGCACACTTCAAAGTCCTTAGCAGAAAGAAAGGACTTCTTTAGAGTGGGATATTTTCAGGAGCCGAGAAGGCCAGAAAATTTGCAGCTAGACTCTCGGTATTTGTTCACTAATAATAATAATAATAATAATAATAATAATAATAATAATAATAATAAAATTTATTTCTATCCCGCCCCTCTACCAAAGCAATCGGGGCAGCTTACAACAATAAAATCTCACAGTAAACCCTCCCAAACCTAAACCCACCTTCCTTTTAAAACAGTATTAAACATCATGAAATTAAAACAATTAACAACAATAAAGCAATTTTAGTAATTTGCAACAGTAGATGTTAAAACCAATCTAATAGGCAGCCCACAAGCAATAAATAGTGTGGCAAGATGTGGCAACAGATGGGGGGAAATTAACTTACTCCTTGGCCAGGAATTTAATCAGGAAAGGCCTAGAACTTGATGAATTAGAACCTGGGCTGTTATTTGGCTTTCGGTTACATTCTGTTAACTGGCATTGCTTCTGACTCTCTTCTAAAATACTCCCTCTCAGCAAGCAAATACAAGGCAGGGCAGCAGCACTAAGGTGTTGGATGACAGTGCTGTGTACTGTAAGCCCTATGCAACCTCTCTTGCATCCTACATTAGCTATGGCACATGTGATGCTGTATACTGTACTGTTTGCACTATTGAAGCAAGATTTAAAAATTACTCTGGCTGGCTTCAATGTAAGTGCTAAATGAAGAACTTGGTGAAAGGTCAGTTAAGCATGAAATGTAGTACATTACACAAATAACGAGGAGACAACACTTGCAACAAATAGAAAAGGAACAGAAGAGTAAGGGTCATGTTTGTCCTCTGCAGTTCTCTGCATAGGATTCCAGGCATAAATACCCTAGCCAACAAAAATCTAAATTTCAATTATACAATAGATCTATAAGGAGAAGGCATCCCACACAGGTTATCAACATGGGAAATGACCCTATACCTGAAGATATGCTTTGTAAGCATCCCACATCACTGCCCCTGAACATTGCAAGATATGCTTAGCACATGGATATGCAAGAACATATAGAATTTTCCTCACTTTATGCATAGATTATGTACCAAGACAACCTTCCCTTGTACATATTTTTAACAGTAGAATTCAGAGACACACCCATGTTAGTCTGGAATAACATTATGCAAAGGAATCTTGGAGCACTTTTGAGACTGCATTATTTCTGGCAGTCTGTAAAAGCCCTTAGTCTACTTCCTCAGATACATGGCTGCAAGATGCAAAAGTGCTACAAGATCCCTTTGCGTTTTTGATAAAGATAGTAGAATTATGCACTGTGAAAAAAGGCCACAAAGGAGGGATGCAGACGGGCTAAAGGGTTGTTTTGAGGGTGATTTGAAGGCATGGTCTTTAGATGATGCACACTGAAAAAGTGCCCCATGCTTGCCTCTTCCTGTGAAAGTGCACTTCACAAAGGATCCGCATTTTTCCACTTCTTCTGAAAACATGCACACCTTTAAAGGTATGTTGAGAGACAGCGATGGAGGTACAGGGGGGAAAAGGGCACCCGAGAGTTAAAGATGCTGGTGTAAATGCACGTGAACAGGTGCGCTGCATTTTGAGCTGCCCCTGGGGAGCACCCTTTGAAAAAAGCTTTAAATTAAAGCATTTTTAGGGTTCAGGTGTGGGTGAACCACCGCAGGTGCGTCTGCATCAGAACCCTAGCCCTAACCTTAATTTTCACAGTGCGCATGCTCCAGAGCGGGAAGGTGGAACTGTTGCTACTGGATGTTACATTGTGTGAAAGAGATAAAGGGAAATTTTCACTTTTAAGCTGGACCCCCACACACATTGCAGCGCTATTTTGACATTGTACCTTTGGTTGCTGCAGACCTCCACAGCTGTCCACTTCAGGACTCCTCTTGTCCACAGCAGGAACAATGGCAGAGCCATCCACAAGCAGAGAGCCAAAAAGAGGGAGAGGGACATTTTGGTCCCATGTGGAGATGGCTGACCTCATAGCTCTGTGGTCGCAGCCACACATTCTGAAGAAATTGAGAAATTCCTTCTTGAATGCCGATACATTTAAAGAGTTGGTGCAAGCCATGAGGGCGAAGGGCCACCAACACATTTGGGAGGATTGTCATCAGAAGACCAAAAACCTCAAGTCCAATTACAAGAAGTTTAGGGATCACAAGGCCAAAAGCGGATGGAGTCCCTTCTCTATGCCCTTCTACAAGGAACTCCATGCCTTCCTTGCCAGGGATGGAAGCATACAGCCCAGTAGAATATGCACCAGCCGTGAAGTTGTGAGGGTCCCAGTGGGCCAGCCAGCCAGAGCAGAAACTGTGGAGGACATCTCCGAGGGAGAATGCACTCAGGAGCTTTTGACCCTCAAGGTAAGATGCGCCAGGGCCCTCAGGAAGGGGTGCAGGGGACAGCACTAGGGTGTCCAGAGGGCAGAGATGACCCCATCCTTTGTCATTTTTAGATGACCAGGAGGAACACCCCAACTCTGATGAGACATCCTGCAGTCAGAGGGCTATGGACATCTCTGACATGAGACCACCATCCCGTGCCTCTACATCTTCCACCAGCAGGCCACCATCTCGTGGTTCTGAGTGGACCACTGTGACCACTCCCCTGTCCCACAGACCAGTACAGCAGTCAGCGACAATGAGAGTGAGGGAGAGGAGAGGGCACAATTCACCCAGCTGATACAGCAGGTCCAGGCTGCACACGGTAAATTCCCTGTTATGACAAAAAA
>CM034703.1:66577864-66587928 GCA_020142125.1 Phrynosoma platyrhinos | reverse complement strand
GTGGGCTCTTGGTATCCACTGGAGTTTGATTCCAGGACCCCCCCCCCCATGGATACCAAAATCTGTGGATGCTTAAGTACCATTATATACAATGGGGTAACATAATGGCAAATCCCTTATATAAAATTGCAAAATCTCTGTTTGCTTTTTGGATTTTTTCCTATTTTGAATATTTTCAAGTTGTGGATGATTGAATCCATGTACATAGAATCTATGGATATGAGGGGTTGACTGTATATAGTTGTATGGCAAAAGTACAATTTCACTGATGTGCTATAACTTTTTTTATGTAAAAAATAAAGCAGAAGAGAATGGAACATATTGTTCCAATAACTCTCAGAATTAAAAAGAAACTCATGGTGGGAGGGGGGATAAATTGTTGCAGCTGGTGTTAACAAGTGCCAGGGAATAGACTGGGACAAAAGAGAGGTTGTTTCAATGTTATAAACCGGGGGGGGGGGGGGGGGACTTGAGCACTATAGCAAGAAATTATGCAACCTTCTGACATTCCTGTATGATCTGAAAGAGCCATAATTGTGTGGGTTTTTTTTAAAAAACTAGTTAAAGTTCCATTCATGAAAGAAACTGCTGAATATGGACATGTTATCTGCATTCTATATGTTCACATGAAAATAATAGTTTTATATTTTGGTAGAGGTAATACTGGCCAACCAAAATTATTTCACAAGATTTTCAAGATTCACCATAATGAAAAGGTATTTGTGATAATTAAAGATAAAAGTTTCTCTTCGAAATGCAATAGATCAATCTGGTACTGTCCCCAGTCTGGTGCTTTCCATATAGGCTGGGCTGCAATTCTCATCCCTTCAACCAGTATTGCCAATGGCCCTATTGTCAGGGGTTTTTGAGGAAAATCTGAAGAAAGTCAGGTTTTAAAAGGCTGCAGTAGATTCAGCATACCACAGTTTTCTTGTAAGAACATAAGAAGCATCATAATGTATCACACAAAAGGCTTATCAGCATTCTGTTGACATGGTAGCTGACAAGATGCTCGTGGGAAACTCAAAGCAGGATATGAATGCAATAGCACATTCCTACTTCTGTTCCTCAGCAACTGTGACTAAGAAGCATAGTATTTAATCATTAATAGCATTTAATCATTATAGCAGTAATGACTAGTAGCTGATGATAGTTTTTATTAGAGTTACCAGCCATTACTCACTAACTGTTAGCTTGCATGTTAAGCTGCAACAGTTTAGCATACCTCCAATGTTCCACAGATGAAAGCTGTGGCATGTGGGGCCAAGATGGCAAAAGACATCAATATTAATGAAAAAGAACACACAAACTAGGAGAGGCTTCAGCCATCTGTGTTTGCCTGAGTCTACTGGGAAGAGCAACCCCTGCTTTCTCTCCTCTCCCCATCCCACTGAGTTAACTGAGTGAAAACTACTTTTGCACTTTAAAATCAGTTTGCAGTAATTGAAGAAAGTTGGGGGCAAAATGGGAAAGTGAGAGGAGGAGAGGAAACAGGGACATTTTAGAAGCAGTTGGAAAAGTTGGATGACAGATGGTTAATCAATAATGTCTCTAACAAATCAGGAGAGTTGCAGGATGTGGGTTAGACACAGCATATATTTAACATGATCTTCTGATTGTTAGTTTCCCCACCACTCTCCTCTCTTTTCCTGCATGTTTCTTTTCTTTGCTGGACCCTTTGTGTGGGACTGGCTGTTATTCAGGTTCTACCTACTCTGCTTGAGAGATCCATTACTATCTCATATATTTCCCAAAAGTAGCACCATAGCTCTCAGACAGAGAAAGCTAAATGTTTCACAAAACTATAATTCCCAGAATTATACTCCATAGAATTGAGCAATTGTTATTAACGTGGGGTGTCAAACTGGATTTTTCTGCAGTGCAAATGCAGCCCATGCTTTGTTCTTGTCCCTTCCCAATGTATAAAGCCAGGCTGCTTCATTCTCTCTCTCTCTCTCTCTCTCTCTCACACACACACACACACACGTCTTTCCAGTCAACCATCTTGAATGATATATCTAATACATAAAGTGGATATTTTCCTAACTGTTGATGATGTAGCTATTTTGTGACCTAAGGGTGTTACTAATTGGAGAGAACCAAGACAGAAGAGAACACTGTTATTGTCTCTGTTGCCCATTTCATTCCATTCTCCTTTTCTAAATAGACTCAGTGTTATCTCAGCTTTTTGTTCCTTATCAAATATATAATATCAGTTATGAGACTCTTGGCCACAGCTGACTGGGCAGAAGTGAGAAGATGGTGGTTAACAGCTGGAGTAACAAGGCCACCTGCTTCTCTCATGGCTGCCCTCCATTGCTCATGAAGCACCATGAAAAACTGTATCACAGAAGTCAAGGAAGCCCAGCAGATTACTGTGTGGAATGGAACATAATACTGAGGCTCTGCACAACTGCCATCATCAATGTGAATCCTATCCTTTGTTAGATCAAATGGTCTAGTTAATACTAGTTCTACAGAGGCTGTGGCCCAGTTTTGTGAATAAGGGATAGACACTAAATGGATTGAATAATGCAATGAGAAATTCTAGTCTGCCCATACTAAGCAGACTGTCCATTAGACAACATACTCTCTATCTTAGTATCAAAAACAAGGTAACAGAAACTGATCACTCACAAATAAATAGAGAGAGAGAGAATATTTTAATCCTGACTCATTCACTGTAATCAGTTATTTCCATACTAGCAGAAGGTGGAGAGAGACATGTATACCTATTTATAAACACCCTTCAGAAAGTTAGATCTGTGAATTGGGGTTACTCTGCAATGGAAGACCATGTTAAACATAAGCATTTTATCACTCCTCACCAAAACTACAAATTAAGTCTCTCACACTGAACATTTTATAGCTTTGTTCCACAAATGTTGACTGATATATTAACAGACTAGAAAGTGTTTGACTTTGGGATATGAAGAAGGATTTTCAGGTCTAAGATCATTTTCTATGCCATATATTAAATTACTTGCTATCTGCATTGCTTTAGAATATATATTTCACTGTTATATCAGTGATAAATATAAGAATGAATACCATAGACAAAGAAGTCATACTAGCTTTGGGTTTCCTAACAATTTTTAATAAGAAGAATCCCTTAGGTGACTCTTCTGTTTCATTTCTCCTTTGGTAAAGGGCAAGGTGAGTTTTTCACAAGAACAGAAGAAATTACACAACTAACTCTTACTGCTATTCCAAAATAATTCAGTCTTCAAAGTTTTGCTGTCTTTGACAGTTTCACCTCTTGAAGGGAAGTGAGAAGTTGGCTGCTAAAAGAAGAATAAAATCAAAATTAAAAATACAAATATGTTTATAGTGAAGTTAACCAACAGAAATAATAAAATTAGGGTAGCATGATCAAACAATGAAAGTAATGCTACAATGCTTGTAATGATTGTTTATAACTACTGGAGGACTCTTTTGTTTTTGCTTGGTTCTACATTAGACAATAATGAAAAGGAAAAATAAAAATAAGAATGATAGGACCAGGGCCTGGACGCTCAATGGATTGTTTGAGGGACAATGGCTGCATCCACACTACAGAAATAATCCACTTTAATTGCCATGGCTCAATGTTATGGAATTCTGGGAACTGTAGTTTTGTGAGATATTTAGTCTTGTCTGTCAGAGAGATCTTGTGCCACAACAAACTACAATTTCCAGAATTCCATAGCTTTGTGCCATGGAGGTTAAGGTTGTGTCACACTGGATTATTTCTGCAATATGTATGCAGCCAATAACCTGAATCCTGATTGGATGGAGACATTATCAAATTATGGTTCATGGCTCCAGGAATTATCTATGTGACCTGACCACGATGGGTCTGCACTCCCATGAAGGACAGATGTGTAGCTGCAGCTGCCATTATTGACAGGGGTGGTACTGTGGCCTCCAGAGGGCCCATTTAGGGTCTGGTAAGGCTTCGGGGTGAGTAGGAAAGCTCACCCAGTAACTATGCCAGTCTCCATGATGCCACTGTTGGTGCCAATATATGTATTGGCTGAACTGAATATATTGCTAATTAATGACATTTAGAACATTGGATAGCTTAAGATTTAATATTTAGAAGAGCACTCCTCTCTCTCTCTCTCTCTCTTTCTCTCTCTCTCTCTCTCTGGGCTGCTGGAAGCATCTTCCCATGTGTCTGGCTAGTGGGATCAATACCCTGTTCAAGGACATAAGAGAGGGCCTTCTATACTGTGGCACCCTGGTTGTGGAATGTTTACCCCTTGGAGGCCCAACTGGCATAAACACCTGCTTCATTACAGTATCAAGTTAAGATTTGGCTTTTTGTTAAAGCCTTTGGGAGCTAATGATTTCATCCAAATCATTACACATACCTGATTTTTAAAATTGTTTTAACTTTCTAAATTTTTAATTTTAAATATGTTTTAGACTGCTCAGATTATTAATTCTTATTGCTTACATTTTAAACAGTTTGAAATATATTTTATTGCAAGCCACCCAGCCCTTGGTATTTGCTGGGGTTTGGTTCCAGGATTTCTCATGGACACCAAAATCTGTAGATGCTCAAGTCCCATTATATACAATGGCATAGTAAAATGGTGTGCCTTATATAAAATGGTAACATCAAGATTTGCATTTTGATATTTTTGTTTGTTTGTTAATCTTTTCAAGCCATGGATGGTTGAATCCATGGATAAGGAACCCATAGATACAGAGGTCTGACTGTATTTTTGTATAGGGTTAGGATATAAATATTTGAATAACATAAATATATGAAAACAACAATAACAACAAAGGTATATTCAACACATATATGATGAGACATCCTTCAGCTGCATACCACCTTACATTCTAAAGACATGCCTTATTATTATAAATATATCTTATCTGCAGAAGAACAACAGAAATGGAGCAAATCTAGCTTACTTTGGCCACGAAAGTGGAGGTGGCTTCTGAGAAATCCAGATATGCCTCCAATTGTGATGTGATGCCATGGTCTGGCCTATGACTGGCTATAGTAGGCTTGACATTGAAAGAATGACAAGTTTTTTGAGCTCCTGAACTCTTATACAGAACTTTGAATGAGACTGGCATGTGTAATTTGGTGTAGTGACTAGCTTTTACTTAACCAAGTAGACCTCTCACCTAGGTTGGATGTTACTAAGAAAGGAAAGCTTTACATGTAAACAATCTTGTAGCTGTTTCGTCCTGTCAGCTTACCTCCCTTCCAAGATAAAAAGGGTTGTGTTTTTTTCTGTCTCACAGAAAATCAAAAATTCTTCTTCCCTTGCAGAGTACCTGGGGCCCTTTAGGACAGGAAAGGGTGATTTATCACCCATCAAGTGAGCTTGGAGGCAACTTCTAAACCATGGAAGACAGACATATACCAAGAGTGTACTCCTTCAGTTGTATTTTTGAAAGAGGTTGAAGTATGCACAGTTCACAGAATTTCAGGATCCCAAATACCAAATCACATTTGAAATATGTCAGTTTTTACCAGCTGTATGAACTTGACCTGTCTTCACATTTGTTTCTTATTTCTTTGCAGTGCTTCAGATGTCTGCCATTTTGCTGCCTATTAATAATGAGTTGGAGAAAATCATTTTCTGAGTGAGATTTGCTGACCCCATACTCCTCTGCCATAAGATTTCATCATCCTGAATATGGAGCTGCACACTGGATAGTAAGATGGTAAGTTGGGAATGGAGTGAGTACAGCAGGTACAGGTGTTACGTTGTGGATTTCCAGATGTAATAAATTTTCAGATATTTGATGCATGTATTACTTCCCCTGCTCTTCCCTACCTGTGACACCACACTCAAGAATGAATAGTGAGAATAATGTACATAACATAAGGCTTAATTGCTTAGGTCTGTAGTGTCAAACTGCCTTTGCAGACTGCCAGAAATAGTGCAAATTGAGTCCACTTTAAATTGAGGCACTGCCCTGGCTCAGTGCTAGGGAATCATGGGAATTGTATTTTTTTCTGAGACATTGAGCCTTCTCTAACAGAGAGCTCTGGTGCCACAATAAATTACAGTTCCCATAATTCCCTAGCACTGAGCCAGGGCAGTGCCTCAATTTAAAGTGGGCTCAATTTGCACTATTTCTGGCAGTCTGCAAAGGCACTAAGAGGTACAGAACAGTATGCTTTTCATGCCTACAGCCTTGTGTAAGAATCATGAAACCTCCCTTGTTTAGCATGGATCCATTTCTCCCTCTTTGGGTTTCCTCAGGTCTTTGCATTAATGTATATTTTTAAATAAACCCTACAAAAATTCATATAAAAATAAATGTTAAAATATGCATTCTGAATGTATTTTCTTGGGAAACATGCATTTATAAATATATTAGGTCTAAATGCCTGCATTTCTAAACATTTGTTATAACAAAGACTGTATTTGAAAATGCAGTTTGGTGCATATTCTGATCTGAGGAATGAAACTAGAGAAGAGAGGGATCTTAAGGATAATTAGTTTTCCATCCATCCATTAGTCTGGAAGGTGTGGATCAGGTCATTCATGCTGGAATTCACAAAGATAGAATTTCTCAAGTCTCAGGAACCATATAAAGAGAAGAAAGTGCTGCCTGTGAAGTGTCTGTAAGTCAAGGAAAAATCTGAGGCTCTTTTAGCCTGTAAGCAGCAGTGATGCAAACCTGTAGCCAAAGGAGTGCAACTGGGAGATGGAATGGAAGGCCTCTGGAGAGAAAGATCTTGGGCCCCAAGCATCCTCGGTGCTTACCTACCAATGCGTCTTTGAAGCTAAAGGTGCTCTTGGAGCACTGCTTTGTGGAGGGGAGAGGGACAATTTTCTTAGGCAGGATTCCCAGAGTGCTTCTGGCTTCCAGGATCATATGGAAGCCAGGCCCTGCAGAGCCCCGCTGTACAAGAGATGAGAGTTTCCTACCTGGACTGTGGCAAGATGGATATTTCTGTCTTCCTTTCCTGCCACTGCTTCATAGATCAGGAGGGGAATGCCCCACACCAGTGTAATGTTACACTGACATAGTACACCAATAGGAGTCTAGCCAAAAATCCCTCCAATGTAGTTTTCACAGTTTTAATGGTTTTAATAAAAGCTATACTACATATGTGCCAGGATCCTAGATAAGGAGATGTATCACAAAGTTCTGCATGGGATACTCACAAGAAGAACTGTTGATAAAATAATATGCTATTGTAGAGATTGATAAGTTGATGAATTTGATCAAAGGGAGGTCTGTTAATAATTTTTTTAAAGAGTGGGAATTAATCATTCATTTTATGAGAAAATATTGGGAAAAAACAGAAATTTTAGGATTTGAAGAATAGTTAAATGGAATAACATGTAGAAAAGTATCTTATATATTTATTTGGAGGAAGTAGAATAATTTGATAACTATAGCCATCAACTAGTAAGTTGAAAATCATAGGTATTCCCTTCTTTCCTTTTTTATTGTTATACTGTGTACTGTATTAATTTGTCTGGTTAGTTGTATTTTTGCGTATTTTCCATATATGTTGTTTTACATTATTAAAATTTAATAAAGTTTTTTTTAAAAAAAAAATGAAGTTCTGCATAAGCAGAAGTATTACATGTCTCATCCCAATCCACCTTTTAAATAGAGGCAGCTTCCCACCCACTCCTTAACATGGTTATTTACTGGCTGGTGAAGAGCAGGGGCTGACAAAGCATTGTCCATCCATGTTCCTATACATACCAACAAGCATCTTCTGGACTTCCTTAGAGTCCTGTGGAGGATAATGTCATTTCTGTAGGTCCACCTAGAGCAGCATAGCTGGATGCTACTCTGCCATCACTACCCTGCTCTCCACCAGCCAGTAAATGCTATGTTGGGTGGGCTTTGGCAGCTTCAAAGGTGGGAAAGGAGTTTGGTCATTATGTGATTGGTAGAGAATTCTGAACCGCACAACAACCTGACATAGGTTGGACTTACATCTCTGTGACTCACTGACAGGATGCCAGCCAATATAGGGAAAAGCAAAATAAGTAATCCATTTGAAGATCCAAAAGGTTGAATAAAATCCCAAATTGCCCAAGCTGTCATTGTTTGTCAGAGGAATATTTGCAATAAAAATGTTGCCCTCAAAACTGAAACTCATAGCTTTGTCACTGCTTTCACAGTGCAAGAAATTGTAAATGGGAGGAGGCCTTGCTAGGTGGGAAAGAAAGGTGTATTCCTCTTTAAAAGAGGTAATGAAGAAACATACAATTGTACATATTTTGGAAATGTGGAGTCCGATAATCTCACACCCTTCTGTCCTGCTGCAAGCAAAGATCTATCATGTAAATGAATCTCATAGTTTCACATTTTATAACCAGATAGTTTGCTTGAGGATCATAACTGACATCCAAACCCACGTGTGATCAAATATGATTGTTTTATATGTATGTGAGACTCCCATTAGGATCACTGAAGCAGGAACATAGGAAGGACTGTCCATGGGAGCTAAAAAAAACACCACACCACATGTATGTGTGGGATTTGCTGAACCCATCTTTGTTCTTAAGGAACATTAACTCAAATAGGTTGTGGGGGCTCTTTCAAACCACATATTTGGCATCTAGTTTAATTCTGTATATATGGAGGAAATTTAAAATTAAAATTATCCCATCATAAAGAAATACAGTTTTGTGTTAAGATCAGTCTAACAGGAGTAGTGAAATTATATACTTTTGAGAGAATAAAACCACAGGACTTCAGTTTCAGAATGACTTATATGAATTTTTATTTTACTTGGAAATACCATTTGCATTGATGGGGGAGAGATCAGTCTATTTGGAAACACCATTAAAAAAAAGCAATGTCCTCCATTCAGATGTGCTAGGGTGTTGTTGTTGTTTGTTTTGTTTGTTTTGTTTTGTTTTTTCTTGGAAAATTATGATTAATCATATCATCCCATCTAAAAAAACAGAGTTTTTTTATATTACCTTCATTGTATTTTGAAACTGACAAATTCATACAGAGTTATGGAACCTGTTTATGATAAGAAGAAGACTAAAACTGGAAAGGCATTAATTGAAATCTGTTTTATTTATCAAAATTATATCCTACCTTCCTTCCAAAAAAAATGGCATTGGAGGCAGTTAATAGTGACAAAATTCAAATAAATATCAATATAAGGAGAACAAATTATAATCACAACGTGAAGCAGATCAATAAAACGAAATAACAACCCTCTTCATGTGAAACCCAACTAGGTGCCAAAAGGCCTGTCAGAATAGATACATCTTCACTTGTTAAGGAGCAGAGAAGGAGGCCCACCTAGCCACCTTCAGGAGCAGGTGTGGGAACAGCACCAGGAAAACCCTCTGAGTCAGGGCAGTTAAAGTGGACTCAATTTGCACTATTTCTGGCAGTCTGCAAAGGCCCTATATGTGAAAGAAAGAAATTGAGAACATGAGCTTTCATAGACTTCAGTCTACTTCCTCAGATGCATTTCAATTAGTGTCCAGTTAGTTTGACATCAATACCAGAAAAGATTCTAGAGCAGATCATTAAACAAAGAGTCTGTGAACATTTAGAAAGCAATGCCATTATCACAAAAAGTCAACATGGGTTTCTGAAAAACAAGGCATGCCAGACTAACCTGGTCTTCTTTTTTGATAAAAAATAAAATAAAATACCAGCTTGGTAAACAAAGGGATATAGATATAGCATAATCTCGATTTCAGTAAGGCCTTTGACAAGGTTTCCCATGACATTTTTGCAAGCAAGCTTGTAAAATGTGTGTGAAACAGGGCAACATGAATTTGTAATTGGTTGACCAGTTGAACTCAAAGGACGCTCAAAAATGCTTCCCTTTCATCCTGGAGAGAAGTGACCAGTGGGGTGCCACAGGGTTCTGTTCTGGGCCCAGTGCTATTCAACATCTTTATCAATGACTTGGATGAAGGAATAGAAGGCATGCTTATCAAATTTGCAGATGACACCAAATTAGGAGAAGTAGCTAATACCCTAGAGAACAGAATCAAAATTCAAGAAGCCCTGAATAGATGAGAAAACTGGGCCAAAGCTAACAAAATAAATTTTGTCATGAAGACATGTAAGGTACTGCACTTAGGGCAGAAAAATGAAAT